>CM062820.1:1011906314-1012506314 GCA_031772625.1 Pinus tabuliformis | reverse complement strand
ATGCATTCCGGTGCCATTGTGCAATATAAAATGCATTCTATATTTGTTTATATGGAATTCTCGCTGTTATTTTACTTATTAAGGTGGTGGTGTCCACTGTCACCGCCTGCATGAAGAAGCGGAGTCGGAAATAGGACAAAAGCCACCTCCGTTTTAATAATCGGAGATCTAGTCTTAATGCCCACCGTTTACAGAATTAATTATTTCTCCGTACCCACCACCGAGCCAGCCGAGACAACCCATGGCCCCATCATTATTTGCCTTCCTCGTTTTCGCCCCTCCTTTGCTACAAACCGGGAATGGGGTTCGAACTTGGTTGGTTATATTTATGTAATTAAGTTGGAAGGATAATTTTTTATATTGATGTAATTAAGTTGGATGGATACCTTGGAAATTTGATCAAATTAATCGAGATGAATTCAAATCTCAAAGGAATTTTTGTATCTTTAATAATCCTTTAAAATACACAAAAATTATATATTTTCTTTGTAATAATAATAATATAATATTATGCAATAATTCACAACACCAGTCAAAAATTATGTAATAATAATAATATAATTTCAAGTTATAATTTAGTTAGAAATTATAACAAAATATTAAAATATGAGGTTCTAATATGCGGAGAGAGATAACTTTTTTCATTAAAAATGTCCCATAATTTTTTAAAATTCACTTTCTTTTATTTATTATTAAAATTTAAAATTATATGTTAAAAATAACAATAATATAATTTAAGGTTATAATTTAGTTAGAAACAAAGTATTCATATATATGAGTTTTTTAAGGTTATAATTTAGTTAGAAACAAAGTATTCATATATGAGTTTTTTTTGTATTTATGGAAAAAAAAAAAATATTGATATTCTTATAGTGGTGGTTTTTTTGAGAAGATTTTGTTCTACTATTTACTCATATTAAATATTTTATTTTGTTTTATCATAAAATGTTTAATGTGAGTAATCTGGAAATGATAGAACAAAATATTAATATATCATTGTATTTGTGAGATAAAGATCATTTTCATATATTAATTCCATAATTTTATTTTATTTTCACTAAGGTTCAATTATAAAGAATAAGTTTGGTGCACTTTCGCTTATTAAGTTTGTATTAAGTTATAAGTTACTCTAAGTCATAAGTTATTGGTATATTTGGTTTGAGGATTGTTGAATATGCTCTTAATATTATAGTGGTAGCCAAAATATTTGATGGAGCCTTGTCCAAATTGATCTTGAGCCTTATCCAAATTAGTTTAATCTCATGCAAATGCACCATGGTATATTATCTCTTAACAACAACCTCTATAAATTAACTCTTTAATATAAAAACCAACATATTCATAATTTTCAAAATAAATTTAAAGTGGGTTTAATGGTTAAGAGCATGTGTTTGAGGTCATCAAATGATTAATCGGGAGGGCGGAAGGAGCGAAGAATGGTAAGAGCTAGGGTTTACAAAAATTAATCAGGCGTTGAACACCATGGAGGGGCGTAAAGGGGGGAGCTCAACTCCCTCCTACAGTCAGGCAGTCTCCAGCCGAGGCAAGAAACTGCTGGAGGTTGAAAAAGGTCTTTCAGGAGGAGGGAAACAGGACAACGACAACACACAGGAGCAGAATAATAGGAGGGAGGGAGATAGAAAAAAAGATAAAGAAGAAGAGGACAAGCAACAACAAGCAGAAAACAAAAAACAAAATGGTCCATGTAAGCCTAAGACCGTTGTCACACCCAGAGTGGTGTTAAGTGATCCAGCACTGTAGGCGCATAGGGATCACATGAGGACTTATGCTATCATTTGTAAATTCATGGGGTTATGGCCCACAGAGAAGGTGCTACAGGCGTGGATTAAATATCACTAGAAACCTAAAGGGGATATAGACCTACATCTTGGGTCAAAGGGTTTCTTTATTGTAGTCTTTACTAACATCGAGGATAAAGACAAGTTGTTTGAAGGAGGGCCCTACTTCTATGCAGCTGCAGGCCTCTATGTGCGGCCTTGGATGATGAATTTTGTCCCGAAGCGCGAGACCTTCACTTTGGTCCCAGTTTGGGTACGACTCTACTCCTTACCCCTAGATTACTGGCAACCAGAATCTTTATCAGCAATAGGAAATAAAATAGGGCGTTTTGTTAAAATATCTGAGGCAACGAGAAGGGGAAAGTACACCTCCTTTGCCCACATATGTGTGGAGATGGATCTCTCTGGAGCTCTGCCGGATGAGGTGATCCTGGAAGTTTTTTATGAAGAATGGGTGCAAACACTGGATTATGAACATGTTCCTTTTAGATGCTGCAAATGCCATGAACATGGGCATCTATTCAGAGACTGCCCTCTCAACAATATAGAGAGAAGAGGTAAAGTTACAATAGGGAAAGAAACTGAAAGCTTTCATAAAGTGGGAAAAAGAGGTAAAGGAGGGAAAAGGTTGCAAAAGAAAAACTAATCCAAGGAAAAACAGGCAAGTCAGAACAGGTACGAGATACTAGAAGAAGAGGAAGAGGTAACAAAGGCAAATCAGGCCACAGAGGACAGCCCAGGGGAGAAGGAAAAGGAAGAAAATAGGGAGAAGATACAGGACAATAACCAGCAAAATGAGACTATGTTGAGCAACATGGAACTTGAAATGGACCAAGAAATGACCCCGAGTGAGGTGGAAACGGAGGATCATGAACTGCAGGATATTCTCGAAAGAGAACATCTAGATCTAGAAAGATTCCTAAAATAGGGGACCACGGAAGGTATGGATTCATTACCTCAAGATGAGTTTAATAGAGTGCAACAGCTGTTTCTGTGGAGAACTCAAGCTAAAGGGCTGGGAGGGAAGAGAAACCTCTAAAGACAGGACAACGAAGGGGTGAAAACCTTGAAAACCACACTAGGACTTGCTCCCAAAAAACCAGGAAGGAAAAGGGGCCGAAAGAAACAAAATGAGTTACTGATAGAATGTGGAAAACTGATGATAGATTCAGGTAAGATGAAAGATCTAACCAACTACTCCTTTACAAATCTTTCTTAATGAAGCTCACATCTTAGAATATTAGAGGTCTAGGAAGTAAAAGGAAGCAAAGGAACCTTAACAATAGAATGAAACAAGAAACTCCAGATATGATTTTCATCCAGGAAACTAAATGTTCAATTCAAAAAATAAGAGAAACACACAGCAAATGGCTCAAGAGATATGAATTTCTAGAAGTCAAGGTAGACAAAATAGCAGGAGGTATTCTCACACTTTGGAACCCTCAAAAGATTGGCATAGTGGATGCTGAGGCATCTAGGAATTATTTATCAGTGGTTATTCAGCCTGTGGGAGACAGGGAGACTTATTTAATCACAAACATTTATGGCCCTCAGAGACCTGATGACAAACTCAGACTACTCACTTCTCTAGAGGATCTAAGAGATAGACATTCATGAATACCATGGATTCTGGGCGGGGACTTTAACATGATCAAATCCTTGTCAGAAAAAAAAGGTGGGACCAGAACACTAAGCAAAGACTCTATAGCATTTCATAATTTTATAAACAACATGAAGCTAGTTGACACAGTTACAAGTAATGGCCTCTTTACCTGGAACAACAAAAGAGGAGGAGAGTCTCAAGTAGCCTCAAAGTTGGACAGATTCATTATCTCAGAGGACCTCATGCTCACAGGCCTTGATATGACAACGATAATTCTCCCCTTTAGTGGCTCAGACCATTGGCCAGTTCAATTTGAGGTGACCAGCATTGGAACCCCAAAAAACAGACCTTTTAGGTTTGAAAACATTTGGCTCACCCATCCAGAATTTATTAGCAATATTGAAAAATGGTGGAAAGAAGATCTGCAGATCCAGGGAACGAGGATGTTTCTATTACACAAAAGATTGAAACATATCAAACTTGGGCTTAAAGATTGGAATAAGAATGAGTTTGGCAATATTTTTGAAGCGAAAAAAGTTGTTGAAAGGAAAATGCAAGAAATTAATCAAACCCTTATCACAGATGGCTTTGATGGGGAAAGAAACGAACAAGCCAACAAGCATCAACAGGATTGGGAGGACTTATGCAAACAAGAGGAGATATTTTGGAGACAAAAATCAAGAGTACAATGGCTAAAAGAAGGGGAAAGAAACACAAGGTTTTTCCACATATCTAAAATGGAGAACATGTCTCACAATAGAATCTCCACGATCAAGGACTCCATAGACCAACATCTCAATACCCATAAAGAAATAGAAGCGGTGTTGGTTCAACATTTTCAAAGCATAGCAGAGGAACCTCTCTTAGATAGATCACAATTTATCAGGGACTTCACAAAGCACATCCCTAAGCTAGTAACAAGAGAAGATAATTATAATCTTAATAGGTCGGTGAATGAAGAGGAGGTTAGTGAGGTCATCAAAGAAATGCAGAATGGAAAAGCACCAGGCCCAGATGGTTTCAATGTAGATTTCTTTAAAGCATGTTGGAGTATTGTCAAGCAAGATATTATGAATGTGGTGGAGGACTCTAGGAAAAATAGAATTGTATTGAAGGCGCTCAACACATCCTTCATCTCCTTGATTCCTAAACAGGACAATGCTATGACACCATACATATTTAGACCTATAGCTTTATGCAATGTGGTGTATAAGATAATATCCAAAATTATTGCCAACAGACTCAAACCCCTTCTTCCTACTCTGGTTTCTGTGGAGCAGATGGGATATGTGGAGGGCAGACAAATTCTCAATAATATCATCCAAGCACATGAGGAGGTTCACTCATTGATGAGTAAAAGGCAGGCAGGAATGATTATGCAATTGGACCTGGAAAAGCAATATGATAAGTTAAATTGGACCTACATCAGGAAGGTCCTGCTAGCTTTTGGATTTGACCACAACTGGGTAAGATGGGTAATGACCCTGGTGACTTCCTCTAGTTTTTCAATTTTGGTAAATGGTTCTCCATCTAAGACCTTTAAACCTTCAAGAGGCCTCAGGCAGGGAGATCCTCTATCCCCCTTTCTCTTTATTCTTATGATGGAAGGACTAGGTCGAGCCATAAAGTCCGCTAAAGAAGCAGGTAAGATCCAGGGTCTCAAACTATCCGGGAACAGACAGGCTTTGACCCATCAACAATTTGTAGATGATACCATGCTACAGGGCATTCCCATGGTCAAAGAAGCACTAGCTTACAAACAAATCTTGAGTGACTTCGCTATGGCGGCGGGCACAGAGGTGAGCCTCTCCAAATCAAAGATTTTATTTTTCAATACTAACATTGCTATTCAGCGAAATATCTCCAGAATTATGGGCTTTCAAAGAGATATGCTACCTTCCAAATATTTGGGAGTACTGCTCACAGACAAACCTCTGAACAAGACTGTTTGGGAGTCTGTGATTAATAAGCTGTAAGACAAGACTTGAATATGGACTAACAGATCTTTGAACTTAGCAAGTCGATTGGTGCTTACAAAAGCTGTTCTGCAAACTATCCCCGTCTTCATGTTTTCAGCCCTTCCAGCTCCAAAAGGAGTTATGCAACAATGCAGAAATATCCAAAGAGATTTGCTTTGGTGTAAAGGGGAAGAAAAGAAGAAATGGGCCTTGAAGATTTGTAAACCCAAAAGCCACAGAGGTCTAGGATTGGATGATCCTAAAGTGCTAAATAAAGTTTTGGGGGAAAAATTATGGTGGATATGGATAAAAGATTCAAATGCTCCTTGGGCTCAAATTTGGAATCATAAATATGCAAGCAATTGGCAAAACAAGGACCACATAAGAATGTCTGGCATCATAAAAGGCTCCCACATTTGGAATAAAGCTTGGGAAAATAGAGACATAGTTCAAAAGAATAGCTTCTGGGAGATTAGAGCGGGAGACCTGGCATGGTTTTGGGAGGATAAATGGCAACAGGAACCTAAGTTGTTAAGAGAGGACTTTGTGGATCTCAAGAATGATACTGATAACAAAGGGTTACTCCGGGTAAATGATTTTTGGGATCAGACAAATAGTGAAGGAAAATGGAGAACCTGGAAGAAAATGGAATACAAGGATAATAGCCCCTTGAAAGCAAAGGCTGATGCTCTAATGGCCATTCTGGATCAAAGAAAGATACTGATATCAGCTGATCCTGACCAACTTAGATGGGGAAATAACAATGAAGGCACCTTTAACCTTAAAGAGGCAAAACGCATAGCCCTTGAGCTTGATTCCACAAAACCGGATTGGGTTTGGAAGAATCTCTGGAAGAACCAAGGATGGATGAAAACCAAACTGTTCATGTGGCTGGTACATCATAAGAAAATTCTGACATGGGAGAATATCTGGAAAAGGGGTGTTTTGGGCCCATCCAGATGCCAGCTATGTGAATCACAAGAGGAAACAATGGAGCACCTTCTCAACACCTGCATATTTACCTCCACGTTGTGGGATGGTATTGCCTTAATATTCAGACAAACAGACAGGGACAGAGGAAGCATTACCAATACCCTAAGCAACTGGAGGAGGAACTTCTCTGATTATGAAACGATAAACAAAGCTTGGGCTTTAACTCCAAGCTTCCTAATATGGGATGTCTGGAAAGAACGCAACAATAGAATTTTCAAAAATAAAAAAAGTTCCTCCCAGAGCATCATGGAACAAATTTTAAGACAGCTCAAGGAGACGGTTGGAACTTTAATGCAAACACCCCCTACAAATCTCCCTTCAAATGCTGATGTGCAGATACTTCTTCAGTTGGGTATGCAAGGGCTTATTCATCAGGGCAAGAACAGGTTGGTAAAGCCACTGGTCACTGATAAAGATTTATGGCATCCTCCCCCAAAGGAATTATGAAATGTAACATAGATGGGGCCTCAAATGGAAATCTGGGTATGGTTGGTTATGGTGGTGTAATAAGGGATGAAAAGGGATGCATACAGTACATTTTTCATTTCAATTTGGGAAGAGCCACAAACAATATGGCGGAGCTAATGGCACTAGAGTAATGTTTAGAAATCCTGAAGAATGACAATCTTCAGAATATCATAATTGAAGCAGATTCTGAGTTGATCATCAATTCGGTCAAGAGAATCTGTTGTGGTTCGACTCCGGAAAAGGTCTCGAGACACTGGAGGCTTCTTCAGGTCTATCAAAGAATCCATCTCTACCTTCAAAACATGAGAACCTTAAGCTTCACACATGTGCGCAGGATGACCAATAAATTGGCAGACATACTTGCCAACAAAGGTGCTCTCTGCACTAAAAGTAGTAATAAGTACAGATGGCAAGAGGTTCCATGGGGTAAATTGAGGGATGACTGTCTCAATCAGGTGAATGAGGATTGAGAGATACATCGGAATAGAGAATGTCAAAAGTCGCAGAGCTTGGGTTTGTAGATACACAATCAACATGAAGGGGTTTTCCAGAGGTAATTTTGAAGACAGAACGCAGGCCTTTCTTAGCTTTATCAATCCAGAACAGCTCAGACACAGAGTTTTTGGGTGGGAGATGATCTGCAGATTGAGGTTTTTCTCAAAACTTTCTCCTAACACAGATCAACTCAGTTTTACTCAGTGGGAAGAGGGGGTGAAGAGTTTTTAGTTAGAAGGAACAATAGCACCCCACCATAGGTATATAACTTTTGGCAATGGATACAGCGAACCGGTGAGGTTGGTCTACAGGTTTTTGGGTACTCGGATGGCAGGAATCGCTACTGCTTTTCTTCAAATGGAGATTCCTCTCATCTGTTGGATCAAACGGCTGAGGATCAAGAGTGGAGATTCTAATTGCAGATTAATGGGTTCAGATCAGAGTCTTTGCTTCCTCAGCGGACCCGAAACCTTCCTCATAAATATCTTTACTTTCGATATCGCCCTCAAGGTGGTTTTTGGCTTATCGAAAGCTCTCAACTCTGGTAAGTGGTTTCAAAGATTTGAGCCCGATGCCACTCAACATGCAACACGTGGCTCTAGTAGGAGAGAGAATACCGCCCTCATCGGGCGGGTATTCTCCGAGCTTCTTTTCCATCTGATATGTTTATCAACCGTTGGATATTGCGAGGCAGATCAACGGCCCAAGATCATTTTGCATGTTGGTGGGTTTGGGTCAGAGTTATGCCTTATTGTTATTGTCCGTGCTTGTTCAGCTTCGTGGCAGGTAGCAATGAATTTCAAGCGGAGCACATTCACAATGTTTATGCCCCTTTTCGGATCCGAAATTTGAATAGTTTGGTTTGTATTCCTTTTTGGGTATAGTTTTAGTTCCAGCTTGTTTGCCTTTTTTCGCTCCGTTGTTACGGATCAAATTGCATCTGTTTTTTGAAGGACATAGGGGTGGGAGCCCATGGCACAACTGTTTAGCCTTGGGCTCGGTGGCCCATACCCTGGGTGGGATAGTTAATTCTATGTCCCTCGATTCCTTAGGGTTGGTTGTAATTTATGTAATTAATCCTTTTTGTTTAATATGAATAGAAGGCACGACTCTTGCTTCAGCAAAAAAAAAAAAAGAGCATGTGTTTGCTCCTAAGAAATCATATTACTCAAATCCAAAGAGAAAAGAGAGTAGAGTATGCATGCCTTGAGAGATAAATCCTTTATCCCACAAACAAAGGGATCTCATACACCAATTTGTTGTTATTATTATTATTTATTGTCAAAACATGAAAATTTCTATACAAAATAGTACTTATTATAAACCAAATAATATATCAAATACAACCTCATAAAAATAAATAAATATTATAATTTAAGATCTTGGATTACATATGTTTGCACCTAGAGACACTCATAAGCCCAACGTTATAGAGATGTTGTAATGTTTAACATTTTGACTTATTCAAAATAAGATAAATTAAGAAATAAACATAAACATAAAATTCTCAAGCGCGTGGTTTTCTTCAATAGTATTCATAATCTATGGTATTATTCTCTAATATGGCTTATTTAAAGGCTAATAATTAAACAAGCCTAGATCCATCTACCAAGCCCCAAGAGAGGTATTTGCTTGAACATGTGTCCCATAAACAGTAAAGAGATAAAAAAAATTGTTATGGATAAGTTCCACAAGTGTACTTGGGATAAGGAGCTAGGGATAAAGAAAAAGTATTATATTGAAGTGTTTAATCTCACTCATAATCATCAACAAAAAGCATACATAGAGACCAATATTTCTTGGAGATCCAAAATTCTTATTGCTCAATTAAGGACTAATTCTCATCAACTCCGTTGTGAAACAGGGCGCTGGAAAATGCCAAAAGAAGTGTGGGAGGAAAGAATGTGTTTTTTGTTCTTCTGGAAAAGTGGAAACAGAAAAGCATTTCATTTTAGAATGTGAGGCCTTCAAAGACAACAGGGAAAATTATGCAGATATTCTAGCAGCTAGCTCTTGGGATAATCTATTTAGCGAGGGGTTTGTCAAGAAGTTGGAAGCGTTTATTATGAGACTTCACAGGAAAATGGTTGAATACATCAACTAGATGAAGAAGCAATATGTACCATAGGCTATCTTTAGCCTCATGGACGTTAAAATAATTTTATTTCTTTCTTTCTTTCCTTCTCGTCACTTGGTAGATCCCCAGTTAAGATGGATATAGGTTGGTTTAATTTCTCCCTTTAAATAGGCTATATTCCACATAAATACCATAGTCAATACTATGAGCCATTTTTATTTTTATTATTATTTTATTTTTATAGGTTTGTTTTTATTTTGTTATTTTTATTTTTATTTTATTTTGACCAAGTTAAAATGTTTACGTTACATTAAATTATGTTACAACATCTCTACCATTATAGGCTAGAGAGCACCTCTCAACTCAATTCTTTACAATTTGTGTAAGAAGTTATTAAAAAAATGGATCTTTAAAATGATTGAAAGTAATGATTAGAAAATTAAAAACATATGCACTTTGTAAACCAAATTCTTAATAATTATAAATAAAAATATCTAAAAATCATGATGCAACTGTATCCACAAATTATGGCAAAGAATTGTGAGGTAAGCAAATTTATTGTTATAGTCTTGTCTTCACAAAAACTAAAATACGTTGATGTATGAAGTGGATAAATTAATTGCATGCTCACAATGACTTCCACAAATTTTGGTAGGTAAACTACTAGTAAGTCTTTGCATTTACATTTTTGCTTCTACTTATTAAAGTGTTAAGTAGCACATAAATAATGGTGGTAGTAACTCTAGTATATTTATTTACATATTATTCATGTCCATTTTGTATGTGAATAATTGCTTAAATGAATGTGGAGAGTAACTAATGATTCTTTATCCGTTAAAAAAAAAAGATCTTACACACAAATTTGATGTTATTATTATTATTGGTGTAGTCTAACTAGTAGACAAAACAATGTTTTCACGAGTATTTTCTTTTTTCCAATTTTACCAAAATTTGGTAGAAGTTTTTTTAAATCATATGTTTAAATTTTTTAATCTGCAAAAATCAAATAACTGAAGTTTTTCATGGTGTTGAATCTAATGTTTTCACGAGTATTTTTTTTCTTCCAATTTTACCAAAATTTGGTAGAAGTTTTTTTAAATCATATGTTTAAATTATTTAATTTGCAAAAATCAAATAACAGAAGTTTTTCATGGTGTTGAATCTAATTATATATTAAAAACACATTTTAAATAACAAAAAATCATGATACTTATTAATTACATTGCCTCATTATTATTTATTCTTAACAAAATCTCAAAACATCAAAATAATACTTATTTAATCAAATAATATATTAAATTCATCCAAAAAAATAATTTGTTTAATACTTATTCTAAATCAAATAATATATTAAATGCATCCAAAAAAAGAATTGTTATAATTGAAGCTCTTGATTACATATGTTATATATCATGATCATGATCACAAGATATATGAGGATAAATTTATATTCTTATATGTTATTTACAATTAATGGAAAAGTTAAGAAAAAAAAAAGGGTTTTTATAATAATTGAAAGTAATGATAAAAAAAATTGAAGACATAAGTATTTTACAAATCAAATTTTCAATAATAATTATAAATATAATAGTTGTAAGGTGGTTTTACTCTTTACGATTTTTAAAAATTTGTATATAATGTTTTGTTACACTTGAAATTGTTTTTGAGAGGTGGGAAAGTTGTTCCAATGGTTTTCGCACTTGCAGAAGTTTTGGAATTGCAGGGGAATGTTCAATTTTTAGAAAGAACTGTAACGAGAGCTGGGATGGTTTCGAAAGCTTCGAAGATGCAAAATAGGAACCCAAGCTGACTTGACACAAAATGGGGGGAATTTATTTTTTGGCTCCAAAAATATCCTCGGTTCTTGCCAAACCAACTCCCAAACCTCCTTAAATGTTGGTTCCTTGGGCCTCCTTTTCACTCCATCACTGAGGTTTGTTGTTTGTTGTTGACAGCAGGACAATTGAGAGCATAGAGTTGAGAGCAAAGAGTGGTTGACCCAACAAATAGTGGCTAACATTTGTTGTTTAGTGTTTGTTGTTCGATATTTGTTTTCTTAATATAGGTTAGAATATTGTGAGTTGGATTGTTCTTGAGTTAGATCCATAGACATAGACATAAACATAAATAGAAATGAAAATCATACATTCTGGTTTATCCCACACTCGTCAGTAATCATTGTGTGTTTTACGATTTTATTCAATTCTCTGTCATAGTCCTCAATATGGATTTAAATGCCCAATAAATAAATGTTACAGAGATTTTTGTGTTTATAAAGAAAAGAAAAAATTATTAGAAACAAAGTGTGTAATTAGAGTCGTTGAACTATTTAAGCAAAATGTTGAGAGGTCTATAACATCAATTTAGTGTGAACTATGTATTGAAAACACAAATCAAATGAAATGTTGCAAGAAATAGGTGCTTAACATGTTAAACGAGCACTTTAAACCCTAAATGGAATTTTAAACTAGTAAGGATGCTCTTAAATTATGAATAAGAGTGATAAAATAAGAGGTTAGAATAAGAGGCTTAGTGGATGAATAAGAAAACTAAGATTGGTTAAGACAAATATGGATTGAGGCACTTACTAAGGTTGGTTAAGGCTTAGTGGATGAATTATTCCAACTCAAAGTATTCTAATAGTATTAATTTTGATTATTATATAGATTATATAACTAAAAAAAATTATTTTTTTAATTATTTTTTTATCATGATTAGCTGTTTCCAGTCAATTTTGGGGAAACCTCTAGCCATTCTGGATACCCATACCCAAGTTCCCAACATTCCCACCTTCCAGAAACTCATGCAACATAGATATAATGTCATTATTAACTCGGAATTATGTAATGGATCCACTAAATTTGAGCTAGAGTTGTAATTGATAAGAAATTGACACGAGAAATAGATATTGTAGAAATGTGAAATAGGTATGTATTAATTAAAACGTAGAAAGTTTCTGAAAAAAATATCTTGTATATGGTCTTGGCAACAGTCTAAACACTGTAGTGCCCTCAACAACACCTGAAGTTGCACAACAAACTGTGGGGAGTAAATAATGCTAGTTTTTACGAGGCTCAATTCCACGGTATCATGATTAGGTATCATCACTATTCATAAGATGGATTGTTATGCACACTTTTAGGAGAAAATAGTGGGATAAACTTTCAATGTGAAGAGTGTAACCACAAACTCTATCCATTTTCCATAAACTTTGTTGCACAAATTTAGAAATGAAATTGTAGAAATATTTAGAGACACAATTACAAAACTCTTGGGGATTATTAAATTGTAGATTATTAATATATTTTTTATTCTTATTTTCAAATATTTTAATTTTGGGTGGTTTTCCTACATAGATTAACAATAAAAATATCTAAAAATTATGGCATGGATATTGCAACAGTATCAAAAAATTATGGAAGAAAATCTACAAGTTAGGCAAACCCATTGTTATAGTCCTCTCTTTGCAGAGACTAATAATAAATTGATGTCTAAAGTGGAAAAATTAATTCCTTACTCATGCGCAAGGATTTAATAAATTTTGGTGGGTAAACCACTACTAAGTACACATTTACATTTTTACTCCTACTCATTAAAGTGTTGAGGAACACATAAATAATGGCAGCCATTAACTCCTTATAAGTATATTTATTGGTAGCTTGTTCCCATCAATTTTTTATGCAAATATTTCCTTAAATTATTGTGGATATTAACTTATAGTAAATATATTATTTACTAAAGTATGAACTATTTTCAAGGATTTTAATTTTGTGTAGTTTTCCAAGCTTAACAATAAAAAAAAATTGTTGCACCAATATTTAAAAATCACGGAATCGATATTGCAATTATATCCATAAATTATGGCATAAAAGATATAGTTATCCACAAGGCATTGTACTGCAGTGAAAGCTTTAAGTTGTGTTTTAATCAAATGTTTGAAAATATTTTTTAATAATGTTGAAAAATAAAAATACATTTCTCAAAATTAAACATTATAACTTGCATCGATCAATGCTAAAGTGATAATGATCAATAAATAAATCACTTGCTATAGTCCTACTATGATAAAGATTCATAAGAATATAAAAAAATATCCAAACTTACCATACCATCTATACCCTTATTAAGTTTTTTTTTGTAAGAATACTAACATGGTATTTGAATATCGCTGTGATGAGTGCACTTAGATGGCTTCTATAAAATATTCTTTTATCATCTCTATAATGATGCAATGCTGATTTATTGTCACATGATTTAGCGATGTAAATTAATAAT
This sequence comes from Pinus tabuliformis, assembly GCA_031772625.1. Classification (NCBI taxonomy): domain Eukaryota; kingdom Viridiplantae; phylum Streptophyta; class Pinopsida; order Pinales; family Pinaceae; genus Pinus; species Pinus tabuliformis. Next base: position 1,012,492,646 of record CM062820.1, on the reverse strand, counting down.
AAGGATTATATATTAAATGTTATAAACAATATTGCATCCACCCTTATTTCATATGGAGATATATGTATGCAGTAAAAAAATATGAGTTTTTTTGTACTTGCGAACATCTTTTAATGACTCCTAAAGAGTTATGGATTTTTTTTTGCATTAATACAATATAAGTGTACACTTTAATATGGGGAGAAAAAGGGAAAACATCTATTATATGTGGGAATATTTTGATGTGGTTATTTTCATGCTTCATATAAGAATGCATTCTTCAAAAGGCTCAGAGTAGAGTACTAATTTTGGAGGTCAATAAATGTAGGATGGATTAGGTTCATTATTCTTGTTATTATTAAACAAGGCCCATTATGGTAGTTATGATTGAATAAATGTAATAGATCTTCATTAAAGAGGGTCAACTATGTATTTAGGATATTATTATGATTTGAGTTCTCTTGTTAACTATAAATAAGAATAGAATCTTCCTTGCGAAAGATGAATGGAATTTATTGTAATTGGAACTTAGCTCATTAGGAGTTTGCCCCCTTGAAGAGGCAAGTGAAGATGAGTAGATTTCTTCAATAAAATGATAAATTCTAACAAGTTGTCTTTAGTGTGACTTTTTGGAAGCTTTTCTGGTCTAACTTCTCTAAAATCGACAGGAATTTATTGAAATCACAAGTTTGATGGGTAACCCCTGCACAATCTAAGTGCCTTAGGGGTTTTTGAGGGTGTTGAATCTATATATACAATAAAAAACCAATTTAAATAACACAAATCAAGATTTCACCTCAAATTTTTCCGTCGGATTCCAGCACCGGAAAGTCCAAAAAGTCACACTAAAGACAACTCCAAATTCTAAGGTGTTGCCCTACCTTACAAGTTTCAATATTTATGAAGTGTGAAGTGTATATGGTTTCTTGTATGTGACAATATACCCCATTTTAAAGTACATAACATGTAGTATCAAAGCTCTTTCTTGGGCTAAAGGAAGAAATATTTTTTCTATTTTACAAGTTTTCAAAGGAAAAAGAAAAAGAAAAAGAGGAAGGTTGCAACACTTGATCAATTCTTGTAGTTTTTATGCAAATGTTGGGTTGCAAACTAGAGATTAAACAAATTAATCATGAGTTTCCACTTAATTGATGATTAAATATATAAAAATACAATGTTTATGACCAGTGGACTCCTCTTCCAAGGTCTCTTGGACTCTTGATGATGGTTCATATTTCACACCATAACCCTAATGCATTAGGTGTCCAACATTTGCCCACGTTATTTGAAGGGGTGCATGTAAGTCCAAGTAGAGAGATTAGGATAGTTGTTCATGGTTGAATGTTCTCTCTAAATCTGTTGGTTTAAGGAAGACCACAAACCAAATGGGCAGTAGAAGCCAAAGTCTTCTAATGAATGGTAGTTTAAGGTTGCACAACAACTTTGGAACTCGGCTCTAACACTAAGTAATTCCCGTAACATTTATAAAATTTACTAGAAGTTGATGTCTTCTACTAATTGGAACTGCTCACAAATGGAAATTTGAAAATAACTACAAACTATTGGAACTTGACTCGAAGGCTCAGTAGTTCCTGAAACATTTCCTAAATTTGTTGGAACTTCGTGTCTTTTGCTAACTACGAGTGCTTGCAAATGGTGATTTGAAGATGACTGCAAACTAATGTTGGTTTGAAGATAACTGCAAACTAACTCACAGTCATGGCTTTGACTCTGGTTACAACTCTCAGTCTAGCCTGATTTTCAAACACTGGTATTATTTCCCCTACATATACAAGATGAGAGGGTGAAAATCCTTTCACAAAGTTCACATGGATGAAGTTCACAATGTAATTTAACTAGTAAACTTACAAAAAAATTTGTAATTTACCAATGTTCTTGATTGTGGATGTGAATTGATTTTCAAAAGTACATATGTCATCAAACATTGAACTGCCATTCTATACGCCAATTGAAATTGTGCTGCCAAAAGGCCTTTCACTAAATGGATTAGTATTTGTAGTGTTGGTTTTCTCTTATAGAAGAAATACTTACTTTACAACAAAATGTAGATAGGTTCAAATTTGTGAAACAAAGACCTAAACGTCAAGTGTTAGACAAAAAAAAATAGCAAAGAAATGCATGGGGAGATATGGAAGAACTAAAAATTGAAGGACTACGTAGTAATAACTTCCACATTATCCACCATTGGACCACATATGAAGCTCATGTCTTCACTTCTCATGTGATACATAGTACACATGAATGTTATACCTGCTTTTGGAGCATCTGTTGTGAATGCGAATACTAAAGTGGTGAAGCTACTCATCCCCTTAGATTCATGATAAACCTGGTTCATATTGAACCTCCAAGGTATCCTTCTTAGCAAATGCCTTCACGATCATCTTTCCTTTGCATGCACTCCCTGCATCTCCCACAACAAAACTCAAGTGATAGGATTTTCAAGGGTGTGTCTTCATAGTCTATGTGAGGGACTTTTCATGCCAAAAAGAGGCTCCATGTCACCCCTACATTGAGTAACCCTAAAATGGGAAACATATTAAGTATCGTGTCTAAAAAAAGGGTGAACACAAATATTCAAACTTCTTAGCATCATGAAAGTCCTGGCTATGTTGAATGATCACTTTTGCACATGAATATGTTGTCTTATTTTCCCCTCACTTCCAAGCCCTACAACATGTCAACACAATGATCAACCTTAATTCTCAATCAATGAAAATAATGAATCCCATCAAGGTTATGAAAGACAAAGAAAGTTCATAGGCGCAAAGAGAATGGAGTCCAGAGGAGGAGAGTGACTTGAGAAAGCAAAGATGAAACAAGCATCAAGTAGAGAAATGACCAAGGATAGGGTTGAGGGGATGCCAAGGTTCATCATGGTGTAAACCTAATTTTCCCAACTTTGATATTGTTATTGGGTTACAAACCATAGATTAAAAAGAATAAGTGTGAGTTGTTATTTAATTAAGATTAAATAGATATAATACAATGTTCTTGATTGTTGAACTCCACTTCCATGTCTCTTGGACTCTTGATGATGGTTCATACTCCACACCATAACCATAACATATTAAGTTTCCAACAATGTAATTTGACAAAATTTATATATCTAAGTTCCTCCCAAAAATCCAATCAATTTAAAAAAAAAAACACATGAATCAAGTTTGGGAAGTTAAGATATTGTTGATTTAAAATCAATTATTATTATTATTATTTTTGTTTGTTTGTGATATTCGCATAGATAAATGTCTCCTAATATGGTGTTTATATCGTCATCAAACCCCCATTGGCAATGGTATTTGGGGTCTTTGATATGATATAATATATGTTATGCTTCTGATCAATATCAAATGCACTACAACCCTTGCAAATTTTCACTATCATACCCAAATAGATGTGAAGAACGACAATGTGGTGGAACATACCGTGGGAGGAACAAATTTTGGTGAAAGTTATACAAACTCTATCTATGGTATGCCAAGAGGTGAAAGTGATAAGGAGACCTATATTAATGACCACATACCCTTTCATTAATGAATAGTATATCTAAGAAAAATATGACTTGCTTGATTTAGAGGGTGATCAAAATGATCGGCACATGGATAGTTTTCATTTCTTGGATAACAACTGCTTTCATCTTCCATTTGATGTCTCTAATCCACCTTATATAGAGAACATTATGGAGGGAAGTTAGAAGTTTACATGAGTACTAGTTTTAAGCGTTCATATTCTCCAATAGTAATGTGTTATGTGTGTAATTTTTCAAATACGAATGGATCAATATATTTGGATCCACATGATCGTGTTTATCATATGGAGCACCATTCTTAGGTAGGTATTGAGCTCAATTACACCCAATAGGGAGTCAGTGTGAGCTCTTAAACCTAACATTTGGGTATGTGTATTGCAATCAATACTTACACAGAACGTTGCATACTTTAGCATGGAGGTTAACACTCTGACATGGGACCTAGGTTTATGCATGGTTTATGGTGGAGCTTGTTGGACTCTTTTAGCTTAGTGGCTAGCATATCTTATGTTATGAAACCAACTAGTATATCATCAAAAAATACTAACACAAATTTTCTAAGGAAGGGTTTGAAAATGGAATTCATCAAACCTTGAAATGTAGAAGGTGCATTGGTAAGGCCAAAAGGCATGACCAAAAACTCATAGTGACCTTCATGAGTTCTAAATGTTGTTTTCGGAATGTCTTGAGTCTTCATTCTGATTTGATGATATCCTGAATGAAGATCTAACTTGGTGAAGTAAATTGATCCATGCAATTCATCCAATAATTCATCAATGTCAGGAATGGGAAACTTATCTTTAATAGTGAGCTTGTCGATCTTCCTATAATCCGAACACATGCACCATGATTAGTCCTTCTTGTGCAACAATACTACTGAAGCAGAGAACGAACATTGGCTAGGTTGAATAGCCTCAAGCATTTCTGCAACCATACATTCAATTTCACTCTTTACGGGCGAGATCCCCTCTCTGGGGGGGTGCATCGTCGATCGACCTTGAGCTTATGCGAAGGGTTCGAGTGCGAGCACACCTGTTGGGACCTGAAAGATGGTGAAATATGCTTGAGAAGGGCGAAGCCAGAGGAAACTTTGGTGGAGGCTCGTAGTGATACTAACATGCAAATCGTTTGTCTGACTTGGGTATAGGGATATCTGTACGGCCTGATGTTTGGAGGAACACTTCATGGAATCAAATGAATAGCATGATCATGATCATGAATAGGTGGGAGACATTTGGGAGTCTTAAATACCTTGGAATGATTGTCTAAGACTTTTTGGAGATCTGGAGCAATAGATGAATTCGATGTGGAAACATCTAGCGAACATAATTATGCAATTACACCTTGTTGTTCCTTTTTTAGAAGCTTTGTCATACCGTTAGAGCTTATTATATTTCTTAGTTTCCCTGCAATACCCCTTAATTCAACTTCCTTTCCTTTCGCATAAAATTTCATGAAATGTTCTTGAAAGTTAAAAGATATTACCCAAGGATTGTAGCCATTGGACTCCTAGTACAACATCAACACCTCCCATTGGAATGGAAATCATTGGGCTTTTCAATACATATTCTCCCATGGATAGCTTGATATTATGGCACTTTCCAGAGCAATTTATGGTTCCTCCATTTGCAACCATCACTTGACACTCTGGTGCTAGATATAGGAAGCAATTCAATTCTTTTGCTATCTTAAAATGAATAAAGTTGTGGGTACTTCCTGAATCAATCAACACTATTACCTTTTTCTTCTTGATTTGTCCTTCTATCTTGATGGTTTGAGGAGTGGTAATTCTAGCCAATGCATTACAAGATATGGTCGGATTCATTTCTTCTTTATCTAGGCTTTGTTCTTGGAGTATATCCTCTTCTTTTGACCTTTCTTGCTCCTTTTCTTCTTCCTCTTCACAATCTATGTAGAATAATTTATTCTCAGCACACTTATGACCTTTAGTGTATTTGCTATCACAACTGTAACAAAGCCCATTTGCTCTTTTTTCTTCCAATTGTTGTGGTGTCAACCTTATAGGTTGTGGAAAGCTAGGGGCAACAACACTTCCATCTTTATATTTGTGAGTGGTATGCTTCCTGGTTGCCATAATTTTGCTTTCCATTTTCCTTGCTAACCTGAATGCCTTCTCTGATGAATCAGGTTCCCAAAGGCGAACATCATGTTGGATATTATCCTTTAAAGTCCCTATGAACACATCAATCCTATGCTCCTCTGGAATATTTTTTACCCTTATGTTCAATTTTTGGAACTCCTCAATGTGCTCCATTATTGAACCCTTTTGTTTGAGGCTTATCAATTGGCTAAAAAAAAGTGTTGCTTTTTGTATCCTCATAATGTGCTGTCAATTCTTCCGTAAAAATTGCCCAAGTGATAATTTGTTTATGAGAGCAAAGCCATTTATACCATACAAACTGATTTGGTTCCAAATATAAAGTTGCAATATGTACCTTTTGTGTGTTTTGCACATTATTAAGATCGAAAAATTGCTCCATCTGTCATATCCATGTTGCAGGATCCTTGCCATCAAACTTCCTCATATCGATTTTTGGAATATGGTGGGTCTTCGATCCAACCATAGAGTCTATGGAATCATGATTAACATTTCTTTTGTTTTCATCATGAGTTTCCTTTACTACCCTTTCACCATTAGTGACCATTTCTTGTAGCAAATTATTCATATTTATCTTCAATTCTTCCATCTTATCATCCATGCCATCTATTTTAGTGTCCATGCCATTCATCTTAGCTTCCAGGCCATCCATCTTAGCTTCTACGCCTTTATTTAAACAATCCATCTTAGCTTCTACACCTTTCTTTAAACCATCCATCTTAGCTTCTACATCTTTCTTTAAACCATCCATCTTAGATTTTGTTACTTTTTGTGCAAGTGGCACTTGTTGCACTTGGTCTCGTAATTTTGATATATCATGTTGCATTTCTTCCTCTTCTTCATGAGTCATGCTAGGGCTTTCGGGTTGCTTACTAGGTGTTTGCATTTTCTTTCCTCGAGGCATCAATTACTGATAATAATGCTTTACTATGCCCTTTGAATTCCTTCAAACTAATTTTTCAAACCAAGCTTATGCAAAATTTAAAAAAAAACTACACACCTTTTTTCACTTTGTAGGAGCTTGATATTGAATTTGATGTATCTCTGTAATTTCGGATCATCCAGTTCTGAAATTGTGGTTTGTAGTAGCCCTCTGCGTCCTCTTTCCAATGCCACCAGTCTGATCCAAATTGGATTCTCCAAGGAAGAGTTATGCACAATCTCGAAAGATGACCTGATTATAGACCTTTTCAGAAGAGCGAACTTGTATGAAGTGCCATGTGTCACTGTTTCGACCTTTGGCTCTGAAAAATATATACAAGAAACTACAGTCTGTCCTCTTTATGTACCTTCTTACAAAATTTCAATCCGATGCTCAGAGAGAAAGTTATGACAATTTTCCCCAAGTCACCTATTTGGAATCTAATTCAGGAGTCTGCAAAAAGACCAGCTTCCTTAGATCATATCTCTGCAAATATAGTGCGAAAAGCTCTGAAATTCGGACCCGCGGTTCAGTGCGATTTCGTCTCAAATGGGTTTTTTTTTTCGCTTTTGAAACGTCGCAGAAAAAAGTTATAGCGAAAATGCCACGATGACCTCTTTGGAGCAATGAAACCCTAGAATCCAAAGCTTTGATACCAAATGTTATGAAACCAGCTCACAAAAGGATAGAAAAGATAGATCAATGCCTTAGAATTCAGCCTCTTCGAGGGAGAAACCTCCTTACATTACATAAATGAACAATTCTTGGATGATTCAAGTGACAAAACCTCCTTTCTATATATAGGAGTCTAAGGGGTCACAATATAACCAAGCCGACCTAACAATAATAATATAAGGGCACAAAAATAACAATAGAGGGATTCTATGGGGCACAGTAATAACAATATGGGGACAATAGGGGCACAACAATATTAAAAAGGGATACAACTACAATATTAATGGGGGCATCACTAGTATTATAGGGACCTAACATCTTAGTTTTTTGGCTTACTTCAACATTGTGATCAACAATCATCCATGGGACTAAGGTTTGTGGTTGTATCTCCTTACAATAGGTGTTGAGCGAAACACTATTCAAGGGTGGTTGGAATGATGGGATCCTCCCTAGGTGTGTAATGGAGATCCAAAGGGCTCATAGTAGAGTACTAATAGTGGAGGCCATTGAATGTAAGGTGGACTAAGTTCACTATGCTTGTTATTATTAAATAAGGCTCACCATGGTAATTAGTACTAAATAAATGTAATGGGGTGTCATTAAAGAAGGTCTTTTATGTAGTTAAGAGGTTTTTATTATCAAGGTTCACTTATAGCCATAAATAAGGATGGAATCCTCCTTATGAAGGATGTGTGGAATTTATTGTAATAGGAGCTTAGCTCATCAAGAGGTTTCTCCCTCAAAAATACAAGTGAGCAAGAGTGGATTCCTTCCATAAAAGGATCAATTGCTTACCTCAAGGGTTTCAATATTAATAATAAAGCGTAGAATATTTATGATATATTGTATGTGATATCATAATAAAAAATAAAATACATAACATCCTTTTGTGCATGCTTATGGATATGGAATACTTTGTGGTACATATGTTTTTTAAATAGTAACCACCAAAGTTTTTATTGAAACGTTATTAAAACTCTAAGCCATATCACTTTGAGAATTTGCAAGAAAGCTTATGTATGAATGCACTAAAAATCAAACCCATACCAATCGCAATAAACTACCACTTGTGTACCATGATACCACATCTAAGATGATGGCTCATGGTAAAATATGAATACTAAAATCACATCTTACTACCTTTTGCTCAAAAAAATAAAAGACATATATACAATAAGATTTCAAAAAAACTATAGAGATCAAATATCTTCTATATTCAAAAGCTTAAGTTTCACTTGAATACAAATTCAATATAATTTATTATCATTTTTTTATATAAATATTAAGCAATCTACACTTATATCTTTCTTCATTCATTTTCAATTCCTTAAACTAAATCCTAATGTACTTAATTTTCAAACCTATATTTTGTAAAAGCCATTAATCTTTCAAACCATATATTTCCTAAAAGCCATTAATCCCTAAAAGCCATTAATCAAATTTAAACATTGAGAACTATTAATATTACATACACATGCGTTCCTCATAAGTTAGCTCCACATATTAAATGTGTCAAACTTCAATGCACTCACAATTACGGATAGAACAACTTTTACCATTCATTTGTCAATAATACTTCTCATGGGTACAAATGGTTATTCGCTATGACAAAAATGCCCATACATTTAAGTAACCAGGGAATGAAATTGGAAAATTATTTTTTAAGTGAAAGAGGTAAACACAAAGTCCGATAAACAAGTTCCAAAATATGGAAATGAATGGCATGTTTGCTCATTCAAAATATTATTTTTATATATAAACAAGTAAGCATATAATATAATATAAATATATTATTTTGAAAAATTAGAACAATAAAAATATATATTAAAAAATTATGAATTAATTTAATATTAAATAAATTAAATAATTATTTACTATTTTAAATAATATTGATTAAGATATTTTTAAAATATATTATTTATGTTGTATATATATAATTGAATGGATAAACATTATCTATTGTATATATTTTTTATTTAAAAATTTGAAGTGATAGTTAGGAAAATGGAAGTTTACATTTCCAAATAAAATATTTTGAATTTTTATATTATCGATAAGATGTAAATAATTATTCACATTATTCTAAGTGAAATTGATAAAGTATTTTTTTGAAATGGACACACATTATTAATTTAACAAAGTAATTATTTTAAAATAATTATTATATCAATTAATTTAGTTTTATGAATAAAATGAAATTAATTATTCTTTTATAAAAGTAATTAAAATATTTTTTGAAATAGGTAAATATTATTGATTATATATATATATATATATTTGTCTATATTTTAAAATGGCTGAACATTATATATCATACATGTTTTCTGTTGAGAATCTTGATGTGATAGATAAGGTAGACAAAATTATACTATTTCAAACTCTTAGAAAAAATGTTTCGAAATTTCATTTAATAGATAAGATGTCGATAATCTTTCACTCAATCATTGATTATTCCAAGTGAAATTGACAAAGATACTCTTTGAAGTGGGCACACATGATCAATAATCTATAATTTTTGTCTGTCTAGAATTTTGAAATGGGTGAACATTATACATCATGTATACTTTCTGTCCAAAACCTTGAAGTGATAAGTAGGGTAGGTGGAATACCTATCACTTTGAGGTTCTTAATAAAAAGGTATGCATGGTGGGTAATTTTTTTCCTTATATGTTTGATTAATTTAATCACTATGTTCTCCATAATTATTCATTGGGATAGAGCTTGCATTAGTCAATTCTAGATAAACCCTTACCATGTACATGCAAACTTTGGTTTGGCTTCTATAAAACCCCAATAATTATGTTGCTTGGCCTCGAAAACAAGTCTTTCCTCTGGTGAAGGTCATCCTCCTTTGACTCCTCCTTTGCCCCCTCCTCCAGATATAGTCACTTTCAACGCACTGGTCATGACCCAGACCAAGGTTGAGAAACCCCTATCATTTATGTTTGTCAAGAAATTAGATGAAATTTTGAAAGTTATCATTCCATCCTAATCCATAGTGATGGCTCTTTATCTCACTAAAAGAAGGTTAGTTGGTCAGTTCATGGGTATTTGGCCATCCCTAATTCACTACCATCTTGGGTAGAAAAAACCTTGAAGCCATTGATTCAAGGAAAATTTTCATTATCCTTTTGTGAGAAAGACTTCTTCACTTTCTTGTTTGAAGAGAAAGAGGGTAAGGACCTTATTTTTCAAAGTAGCCCATATTTAATGGAGGATCAAGTTCTGTAGTTGAATAGTTGGAAATTATATTTCAACCTAAAAATGGCATCCCATTGACAATGCATGTTTGGATAAAACCCCCTCATTTTCAACTACATTGTTGGAATGAAGATACGTTCAAGAATATAGGAAATGTCCTAGGAAAATACATTGACAAGGTTGAGCCCAAAGAAGGAATGTTTGCATGTGCAATAATCTACATGAAAGTAGACTTGGAAAAAAGGTCTACCTAGAGCTATATAACTCTCCTTAGACAATTGGTTCTTCATGATCCAGAAAGTGGACTATAATCAAAGTTTCTCCAAGTGCGTGACTTACCATGAATATGGACATTTTTCAAGAGATTGTTCAAAGAAGGTATTGGAAGAAGTGCAAGAAAATTAACGAGAACAATGGTAGCGACCAAAAATAATAAGGCAAAGACAAGAAATCCCGCAAAAACCCCAACAACCCTCTTCCCTCCTCTCCACCTCTAACCTTTCAACTTCCCATGAAAAAAACCTTTGCTAACCTCCACCCACGACCCCCCACCCTCTCCTCTTAACAACAAGCTTTAAATCCTTTCTCAACTTGGCATTCATGAAGTGAATCTCCCAAAAGATGTAGAGGGTAACAAATTAGAAGGAATGTTGTCACCAGAAGACACCCCTTTTCAATCATCAAATACCTTTATCTCCCCCACATAAGAAGAAATTCCATTAATCTCCAAGAATATAAGGACTCTTAGAGTTGGCATAGGGGTGGTATTGTTAGATTTAACAATTATGTTGAGACCAGGGGTGAATCAGTGTAATACAATATTAAATTATTTAACTCATTCAATGACAAAATAATACACCAGTCACATAAGAGCATTGAACATAAGATGTATGTTGAAACAGATATGGGGGGAAACCACAAAACTTCTTTTGAGTAGATGCCATCCTACTTTTACAATCCTTATAGGCTTGTTGTAGCGGCTACAACCACCCTCCAAAATTTTGCCTTAGCTTCGTTTTGGAGCGGCCTCCCTACCAACCATCCTTAGCAGCATGTATTACACTGTCAAGTACATAGGCTTCATTTGTCTTTCAGTGGCTTGCCAGCCTGTGCATGTGAGTTTGCTTCACTCCCTTCATAGGCTTCCATTCCGGACTTAAGCTAATTGTTGGTTGAGTAGCTCCCTCAAAAAATTGCGCAATTCTAGAGGGGAACCAGCCTTCCTTCTAGAAATTGCGCAAATCTGTTGGGCAACCTGTTGAGCTCCAAAATTGCGCAGAACAGTCAGACAAACTTCCCATAAAAAATTGCGCAATATGGCCCAACACTGTAGCTCGGCCCAGAAATTGCGCAATTCTGGGAAGCAGTCACCTGCCTACCCCATAAATTGTGCAATCCCTCTGGGACAGTGAGCCCAGCTCAGCTCAAAAATTACACAAATCCATCTCTCAGTCTTGCAAGTTGTTACATGTGCCTTCAGGTTGACCGGTTCCCTCTGGGACCCAACAAACTTGATTTGCATGCGTGGGTTGCTTTTCTCGAAATAGAAAAAAGAAACATACAAAAATCATCCCTAGATTTTAGGGATCTATTTTTAACAGCCAGAGGTTACATGCAAAGATCGTTTTAGAAACTTCCCTCCAAGTGTCGCTTTTTCCTAGATTCGTGGCATGCGTATCATGAGTCTCAAACTTATTTATTCGATGCTACAAAGCTCATTCTTCACATCAATCTTAGAGCTCTGACATCCCACAACAAATCTAGGAATCTTTGACACATCCAACTCAATTATTTTCGGGTAAGTCCGCTTTACATGTCTTTTGCAACATTTCTGTCGTCTTTTGTGTTTTGGCTTGTGTAGTGTTTTCTGCTTGATTTCCGTGAATGTTTGCTATCATTTGCATGCATGTTAGCCTGTACAAGCACCGTTTAGTTTTCGTTTGCATCTCATTGTTGTTGCATGCATGACACTGTTTTGCACGGACGTTTTTCACACACATGCATTTTTCCCATTTTTTGAATCTTGCATTCATTGTTTGCATGCATGATCATTCATTCTTGCCTTCACTTAGTTTCGCCATGCATTTAGATATTCATATGTTTTCAGTTGCCCGTCAGCGGGTCTGGGCAACCTTGGCCCAGGCCTTGCCTTGCCCAAGCATCATTGTGCATTTCTGAGAGGGAAGGCTCTGCATTCCTCCCTAAAAATGCGCAAAACTGGCCAGATACTATCCTCCAGGCTTGCTTTGCGTAATTATGGGAGGCAGTGCTCTGCTGGCCCAAAAAATTGTGCAATGTAGTCCCTCGCCCTGCATGCCTTGCTAACTTAAATTGCACATTACACAATCTCAACACCTAGCAGGTCATCCTGGATTGTGCATTGTGTAATTCCAATAGTCAACCAACCTCCCAACAGTTTGGACTACATTTTGTGCAGTTCCAGTAGTCAGTCTCTCGGCCTCCCGATGAAAATTGTGCAATCCTTACCATCGGTCTCCTAGGTGTATTGCATATTAGTCCTCAATTTTGCTTTGTTTTCAACTGACAGATTGCATGCCATGCATGTCACCATGTCTCCAAGTATATCATGTATTCGTCCGTCTCTCAGCAGTTCAGGTTCAATGGCCTCCAAGAGAGCAGGGTCAAAGGACACCGACGACATCGCAACTAAAGAAGCAGTTGAGAAAGTGTCTATGAGTTTGCCGATTTATAAAGACACCAAACTGATCGTAGGGAAAGACATCAAGCTGAAATGGCAGGACATCAATGATGCATTCTCAGGCACATTTGAGGAAGATCTTGAAGACCGCAGGGTCTATGTGAACATTCACAAGTCCTACGTGATTTCATGCAGGTATCTTGTGTTTCCATGCGCGGACATGATATGTTGGATCGTCTCACACACTGATCCCGAGATGATGGTGTTAAACATTGTCAACAGGACAAAGATTTCTACCTTCAAGGCGCAGGACTATCACTAGATGTACCACTTTCCAAAGCCAGTGATCATAATGGAGACACCCTTCAACGTACTTAGCAGTAGTGCAAATTCCAGGGATATCTTGAAGCGCTGGGTGAAGGAGCCAACCAAGTTCAAGATGACACCCAACCAGATTTACAAGATGAAGATTCTGCGGAAGGCATATTAGTACTTGGTCATCTTTGCATGTCACTTGTACAACCAACAGAGCACGAAAGACATTCCAACAGAGTTGGGTGATCGTGTTGGACCAACTAGCCAGTGAAGGCAAACCATGCAATTGGTCCGACATGTTGGCTCATAGGCTGTAGGAACATGTAACAAGAGCTCGGCAACCGCCCAAGGGTTAGCAAGCACAAATACACATGTCTGCAAACATCTTGGATGAAATCTGTGCCCATTAGAAGTTCCCAAGATTGAAGTGGGCATGGACATTAGCGGAAACCTCTGTACATACTTATTACAAACTGTTTTCTGAATGCAGCTTCCGCGGAGTCATGACACAATTGTTAGACCATTTTGTCACCCTGGTTTACAAGATGATATTTGAGTAGGATCCACTTTGCATGTCGAAGGAACAATGGAGGCATTGATCGACATAGCAGATTGGTATGTCTCACCTTTTGGCACCTTCCTACGAATGTACTACGCAGAGAAGCCTCTGCATGTTTTACCAAAGTTTTCCATGGACAAGCTCATCATGCAAGAAGTCTCGTATCACATCTCGACAGGATCGTCAGCTAGACTGCATCGGAAGAAGAAGGCACGCTGATCCACTCTTCCATTGTGGATCAAGTTGTACGATATATGGAATCTCAAGCATGATGATGCCGAGACAGAAGAGTTCAAAAGATTTAATTTCGGCACCAGAACCTTCAATCTATATGTCCCGCATTGTTTTGTAAAGGATCACTGTGCGAGAGTACAATTTCCTTGGATCCACGGGGCATGTCATGGGGCTAAGGAAAACCCATGGAGATATTGTCACAACTTCTCCAGGCCCAATGAACCAGTCGGCATAGCTGTGGAATGTTAGAGAAGCAGTATCTAGGAGATACTAAGATCCTTGAAGACAATCCGGAAGAAGATATGCACAACATATCATTCGACGAGTCGCAACATAAAGTTGTGTAATCGCGCAAAGTGACTACTCCGGATGTCCACACATCTCCTATGCAGTTTGAGGAACGAGTGATCATATCTGATGTTTGCAAGCATCCAACAATATTGGCTGATGCTACTAGAGAATATGTCGAAGCCACCAGCTCGAGTGTTCAGTTCTTGATAGTAGAGAACAAGCGAATGGCTAAGGAGTTACAGACAACCAAGCAAGGAGGAGAACATGTAACAACATCCACCAAAATAGAGTTGAAGAAGGCAATACTGGATGAAGTATCATCCCTTGAGATAGTCATGCAGATGTTGTATTCCAGATTTGGTACCGTGCATAAGGCAGTTGTCCATCTCAACGGTTGGAAGCAGCGTTGTGTTAAGAGAGCACGTATCTTGTCATATCTGTATACTACTGTCGACCGCATGCAATCATGGACAATGAGATACAAGGGATCCTCGTTACATTTTCCCAAGTTGATGAAGGCCAAGGCAGTTGAGTTGAAGGAACGCATCCAGAGTTAGATCCGGAACTATGAGGAACTCCCGCAACTCATCACTAGTTTACAGGCTTCACATGCATGGGTGTTCAGAAGCATGGATGTTGTTGTGCACGCGCATTCGATCCCATCTATTGGGACACTCACCGAAGCAAATACAAAGAATCAAGTCCGACTGGAGCTAGACACATACTTTGACGAGTTGATGTGCATAGCCACCAGCACAGACTTGGCGATCAGTGCAGACACTATGCATCAGTATGTCGCTAGTCTGACCGCACTCAAGACAATTATGTGCATGCTATCATATGAGTTGGACAGAGGAGCCAAATTAGTGTACCCGGATGCAACAGAGGCAAGAGTTGATTTCTAGAAAGATGTCACCACAGAGTACACAGACACCATCATAGACTACCAAGCTTGGCATCAGTTTGCCATCGTCGACCATCATGAGGATGTCAAAGAGTTGGTGTTCCCATAGTTGTCTGAGTCTTAGTGATGTCTTGCATGGCTTGCTCAAGCCTATTTTTCTCACATGGGTACATGTGCACATTGTATGTAACATCTTGTAAAGTGAAAGTCCAAGTGTTGATAGTTGAATGTAATAGTCATAGAGTAGTTGAAGAGTCATGAGGGTAGGCCAACAGTCACAAAGGGGAATGTCAAGGGTTACCCCACCCTTTTCTATTTATAGTACCTCATAACTCATTGTAGAAGCTTTTGGTCAGCCAAGCTTCCAATAGGAGTATCTTAGAGAAAGCTTGGAGAGTATTGTAACGAGCCTTGGCTTCTCCATAGTGCAGAGCTAGTAAATCTCTTTGGAGGAGCAGGCGTTAGTGACTGTAACATTCTGTTATCAGGGCTAGTGGTTGGTCATGGTTGTACTGTATGATTAGAACTTTCACTCCTTAATATAACAGAGCCAACACGTTTCATGCATATGTTGTTATTGTATTTCAATTAACTTGGTTACTCTAATGATATATGTAGTTGTTTTCTTACACATGTATGTATAGACTCTTTCTGTATATGTATGTATGAATCTTATTGAGATGTTCTGTTAGCTTAACCATCACTCTGGATTGTTGGTTCACCTTCCCTCCAGTTTGTGATGCATCTTTTCTCATGTGTTCCCTTCCAAGCTGCATGTTTACACAGGTTTCCAAGGGGCGCACTCATTCCACCTTCTGTGTGTTAGAACCATTCATTCACCTTCCTTGGCTTGTTGCGCATGTCACACCCTTGCTACCAAAAAGGACATCTTACTTACCTCTACACAAAATCGCGGTCAAGGCGATACCATACGACCCACTATTGGGACTCCTACACCAAACAATCTGAGGTCTAGTTGGGACTTCTTACTGGAGAGATCCCCTGACATGTTGGCAGGTCGAGCACCGTCAACATTTCTGGTGCTAGAAGGAGGGCCAGATGACAAGTTGTGTCATGTCATCCTATTTTGAATCTCCGTACTTCTATCGTGGATACTATCAGACTCGTCCCTCCGTGATGTTTTTCGCATGCCGAACCTATCGACTTCACCAAGGAGTTTTCTCATCTCTTGTTCGATTTCACGTATGATGGTGAACGCGAAGTGGCTTGGCATGCGTACTTACAACATTTCTATGGATTTCTTGATGATGTAGATGACTTCTCTGATGAAGAGGCCAACATGTTGCTTGCATACACACTTTGCGAATCCCCACAATGGTGGTGCTGGAGTTTGCCACCCGGCAACATGCACTCACTTGAGAAGTTCTGTTATCTCATTGAATCTAATTTCCATCATTTTGATCCAAAACCTCTTGACAAAAAACTGTTAAAACAACAGAAGACCCCGCAAGAATCGCCTATGGATTTTTGGGACCGCTTCCGTGTATTGCAGTTTCAAGCTCCAAAAAGTCAGATGAAATTCCAGTATCTCATGGACAGATTTGAATATTGTCTTACCAAATCTGTCAATCCCAAGAAGAAGTTCAAGCTCAAACCTCGCTTAGCATACTTCAGTGATGGAGTTGTGCAATCACAAATGGACACGGTCGCTGTCACAAGTGACTGTCTGTTGTCCCCTCATCAAATAGCTCCACCACCGCAGAGTGATGTGGGAGAACATGCACACACATCCATTCAACTGTCACATCCTCCCAACATCACTTCTCTCAATTTTCGCGTAGATTTGGTTGCGAAGCCCATGGGTTGTCACATGCATGTCTTACCTCAACCTTCGTCTTCGTGTCCTGCTGATTCTTTGGATTGCATTGTCTTGTGTTCTTTCGTTCCAGATTCTACTCCTGTTGTGAACAAGGGTCAAGTTATCGATGGAGTTGGTGTTGCACAACCAACTTGCGTTGTCATTCATGAAGAGTATGACTCAGAGCCTGAGCATCAACCCACGATGAAGGATGATTCCCTTCTGTCCGCGCCTCCTCTGTTTTTCCCTAACATCTTTGGTGATTCTACCATCCCTGATTTCGCATGTGTATCTCCATTTATGGATGCACCCATTGTTGATCATTCGCAGAACACACCAGATGTCAGTCCATCATCCGAAAACGAAGAGAACAAATCATTCTTTGAAAATCCACTTGATTTTTCATCTTCCTTTTCTAGAAACGCAGAGGGTGAATTTTTCCACTTCTCATCTACCCCTCTGTTTGATTCATTAGATCATGAGGATGTCGATGAAATCATTGATTTTGTTGATCGTAGCTATCATGATCTATTTAACCCCATATTCGATCACTATGATGATCTATCTGTCGATGAAGTCGAAACCCCATAGACTGTCGAGGCACTTCAGCCTGAGCTGATTGTTATGTTAGGTCCTCGCTCTCCCGAGGTTGGTTTCACTTCCGATAAGGAAATTGCTGAAACACCTAAGGCTCCTCGTCACTCATCTGTATGCATTGAATATTAATCTCACACACAGATTATGCTTCCTCCACTCGAACTACATGATCCCATCGCTCATGCATTGGAGGAATATTACATAGAAAGCACACGTGCATGACACAAGTTGTCTATGTTTCTTACGTTTGCTTGCATGTCACAGTCAAGAGTATGCGTATGCTTAACATTTGCATGCAATGTCACACAACATCATGGTAAGTCCATGGATTGCATGCCATGCACTTGCACTCACTTATGTTCTGTGGACGCATTTAAACTTGGAGTGTGTCTGTCTTCATCATTATATCTTTCTTGTTTGCTGGTTCGAACAGCTGTGCTATTTGTGAACCATGCCTTCGCCAACATGGGTCGACCAATGCACCGGTGGCTGCATTGGAAGTATCACTTCACATGAGCAGACCCATGCACCGTTAGCTTAGGAGTAGGAGTATTGTTTTCTTTTGGTTTTTTTGGTTGCATGCATGTTTGCTTCTTACTTTGTTATTTTTCTTGCTTGTTTGTTTGCTTACTCACTTTGCTTACGTAGTTACTTCTACTTTTGCTTTGTTTTCAGGCTTGTTTTCTTGTTTACATTCGTAAGTTAGTTTCGTATGAAACCATGTGTGACTCTTGAAACAAGCTGGGTAAAATACAAGAGGACTTGTGTAGTTATCAATACTTGGTTATCTGTCATCCTGCCTCTATATGAAGAACTTGTTGTCTTTAGTCCATGATACATCAATGGAAAATATGTACTATTCGAAGTGAACCTTGGTGAAAACACAATGCTTGCATGCTAACTAGTATCACCTACTCTAGTCGGTTGTTTTAGGTTAATCCTTATCAGCTTAGTCAAGTAGAGTAAGGTGAGGGGGAAAACCTTAACAAGAACGATAGAGGTATATAAAAACTACATCTATGAAGGAACAACCTCTTCTGCTCTCAATAAGTCAGGATCCCTCTTTCGCCTCTGAAATGAATAATTGCAATGCACAATTACGAAGAACGAAAATGAAAAAATGAAATGTGAAAAAATTTCGAAAAAAATGAAAAATGAACAAGGCAAAAGAAGAGAAAGGCTTGTTTCACAGAGAGGTGATGCAAGTAACTCCGTCGGGGTACTGACCAGGGTCGCTGGTGACTTCGCCGGGGTACTTTCCAGGCCTGCTGGCAGCACAGTAGCACTAGAGATGAAACTAAAACTATGACGATCATATGTCTTGTGCAACAATATACCTAGCATCCCCAATTAAAACAACTATGTTGGCTTGGCTTGGAATGTGTGTTGGCCGACTAAGAGCTTGGCAGATGCTACATCTTACAATCAAGAAAGTGTGGAAACCAGGGTGAAGAGAGAATTGAACAATACTTTCGGAGGTGTTAGACTTGCTTTTCATGAACAAGGTCCATTCAGAGAACTGGAGTTGTACTAGTGTATCGCCAAGTGTTGTAGTGGCTACAACCACCCTCCAAAATTGTTCCTTAGATTTGTTTTGGAGCCTCCCTACCAACCATCCTTAGTAGCATGTCTTGCACTGTCAAGTGCATAGGTTTCATTTGTCTTTCGGTGGCTTATCAGCCTGTGCATGTCAGTTTGATTCACTCCCTTCACAGGATGCCATTATGGACTTAAGCTAATTGCTGGCTGAGTAGCTCCCTCGGAAAATTGTGTAATTTTGGAGGGGAACCAGCCTTCCCTAAAGAAATTGTGCAAATCTGCTGGGCAGCCTGCTGAGCTCCAAAATTGCGCAGAACAGTCATACAAGCTTCCCAGAGAAAACTACGCAATATGGCCCAACACTGTAGCTCGGTCCAGAAATTGTGCAATTCTGGGAAGCAGTCACTTGCTAACCCCAGAAATTGCGTAATCCCTTTGGGAAAACCATCCCAGCTCAACTCAAAAATTGCACAAATCCCTCTCTCAGTCTTTCAAGCTGTTCCATGTGCCTTCAGGTTGACCAGTTCCCTTCGGGACCCAGCAAACTTGATTTGCATGCATGGGCTTCTTTTCTCGAAATAACAAAAAGAAAAATGAAAAAAGCATCCCTATATTTTAGGGATCTATTTTTAGCAGTCAGAGGTTACATGCAAAGATCATTTTAGAAACTTCCCTGCAAGTGTTGCTTTTTCCTAGATTTGTGGCATGCACGTCATGAGCCTCAAACTTATTTATTCGATGCTACAGAGCTCATTCTTCACATCGATCTTGGAGCTCTAACATCCCATAACACATCTAGGAGTCTTCGACACATCCAGCTCAGCTATTTCCGGGTAAGTTCGCTTTACATGTCTTTTACAACATTTTGTCACTTTTTGTGTTTTGGCTTGTGTGAGTGTTGTCTGCTTGATTTCTGTGAATGCTTGTTGTCGTTTGCATGCATGTTAGCCTGTACAAGCACCGTTTCAGTTTTCGTTTGCATCCACCACATGCATGACACTGTTTTGCACGGACGGAATGCATGTTTTCCCATTTTCTGAATCTTGCATTCACTGTTTGCATGCATGATCATTCACTCTTGCCTACACTTAGTTTCGCCATGCATTTAGATCTTCATATGTTTTCAGTCACTTGTTGGCGGGTCTGGGCAACCTTGGCCCGAGCCTTGCCTTGCCCGGACAACATTGCACATTTCTGAGAGGGAAGGCTCTGCCTTCCTCCCAGAAAATGCACAAAATTGGCCAGACACTGTCCTCCAGGCTTGCTTTACGCAATTCTGAGAGGCAGTGCTCTACTAGCCCAGAAAATTGCGCAATGTAGTCCTTGGGCCTGCATGCCTTGCTGATTGAAATTGCACATTGCACGATCTCAAACACCCAACAGGTTAGTCTGGATTGCGCGTTGCGCAATTCTAGCAGTCAACCAACCTCCCAACAGTCCGGACTGCCTTTTGTGCAGTTCAGGTAGTCAGTCTTCCGGCCTCCCGGTGAAAATTGCGCAATCCTTGCCATCGGTCCCCTAGGTATGTTGCATGTTAGTCCTCAATTTTGTTTTGTTTTCAACTGACAGATTTCTTTCCATGCATGTCGCCATGTCTCCAGGTATATCAGGTGTTCGTCTGTCTCTCAGTAGTTAAGGTTCAATGGCCTCCAAGAGAGCATGTTCAAAGGACACAGACAAAAGCGCAATTGGAGAAGCAGTTGAGCAAGTGTTTATGAGTTTTCCGATTTACGAAGACACCAAGTTGATCATATTCAAAGGCATCAAGCTAAAATGAAAAGACAACAATGATTCATTCTTAGGCACATTTGAGGAAGATCTTAAAGAACGCAGGGTCTATGTGAACATTCACAAGTCTAGCTTGTACCATATTGCATGCAGGTATCCCACGTTTCCATGCGTGGACATGATACATTGGATCGTCTCACACATTAATCCCGAGACGATGGTGTTAGACAGTGTCAGCGGGATAGAGATTTCTACCTTCAAGGCACAAGACTATCATCAGATGTACCACTAGCCAAAGTCAGTGATCATAATAGAGACACCATTTAGCATACCCAACAACAGTGCAAACTCCAGGGATATCTTGAAGAGCTGGGTGAAGGAGCCAACCAAGTTCAGGATGACACCAAACCAGATTTACAAGACGAAGATACTACGAAATGCATATCAATACTTGGTCATCTTTGCATGCCTCTTGTATGGCCAAGAGAGCATGGAGACCTTCCCGCAGAGTTGGGTGATCGTGTTGGACCAACTGGCCAGTGAGAGCAAACCATGCAACCGGTCTGACATGTTGGCTCATAGGCTAAAGGTACAGGTAACAAGAGCTCGACAGTCGCCCAAGGGTCAGCAAGCAGAAATACACATTTCTGCATACATCTTGGATGCAATCTATGCCCATTAGAAGTTCCCAGGCTTGAAGTGGGCATGGACATCAGCAGAAACCTCTGTACATACTTATTGCAAACTGTTTTCCGAATGCAGCTTTCGTGGAGTCATCACACAGTTGTCAGACCATTTTTTCACCCCAGTGTACAAGATGATATTTGAGCAGGATCCACCTTGCATGTCGAAGGAAACAATGGAGGCACTGATTGACATAGCAGATTGGTATTCCTCACCTTTTGGCACCTTCATACGGATGTACAACACGGAGAATCCTCTGCATGTTTTACCGAAGTTTTCCATGGACAAGCTCATCATGCAAGAAGTGTTGTATCACATCTCGGCAGGACTGTCAGCTAGATTGCATCGAAAGAAGAAGGCACCCTAAACCTCTCTTTCATTGTGGATCGGGTTGTACGAGATATAGAATCTCAAGCATGTTGATGCCGAGACAAAAGAGTTCAAAAGGTTTACTTTCGACACTAGAAGATTCAATCCATATGACCCGCATTGTTTTGTAAAGGATCACTATGCGAGAGTGCAATTTCCTTGGATCTATGGGGCATGTAATTGGGTTGACGAAGACCCATGGAGATATTGTCATAGCTTCTCTAGGCCCAATGAACTGGTCAAGATAGTTGTGGAATGGTTAGCAAAGCAACATTTAGGAGAGCACTGTCATCAGTAGCAGCAGAGGGTAACATACCTGCGCGTGACAAAGGAAAGAGAAAGATTGTTGACAACACAGAGGCAGAACAAAGATGCAAGTTCAAAGTAGACCCACTTGTGGAGAAAGAAACTTTATAGATAGAGGCGACAACATGATAATAGGAATGCGCAAAGGCAAAGATATAAACAAAGGATGGAGGAAATAGTGAAGGAGTTGCAAGAGTTGAAGCAACAACTCCGGGAAGAACAAGAGCTACGCAGACAAGAGAAGGAAGCACAACAAGGAAAAACACAGTAGGAGGCGCAACATGCACATATTGATGAAACTACACCCATACAGGTTGTAGACTCATCCGAGTAGCTGGCATGAAGCATACAGGGTGAGTAGTCGCAGGAGCAGGACTTCACTCAAGAGATTGAACAGATGGATACGGACACAAAGCAGCCAGAGTTAGAACAGGACATCGACCTCATGCCTTACAACCAAGAGGTCGACCCATCGGCTTCATTAGATCGAGAAGAATAGCAAGTCCAGAGTGATCAAGGAGATACTGAGATCCTTGAAGACAATTCGGAAGCAGATATGCACAACATATCATTCAACGAGTCACATCATAGAGTTGTGCAATTGCGCAGAGTGACTACTCCAGATGTCCACACATCTCCTGCGCAGTTTGAGGAACAAGTGATCGTATCTGATGTGCACAAGCATCCAACAACATTGGCCGATGCTACCAGAGCATATGCCGAAGCCACTAGCTTGAGTGTTCGCTTCTTGATAGCAGAGAACAAGCGAATGGCTAAGGAGTTACAGACGGCCAAGCAGGGAGGAGAACAGGTCACAACATCCATTAGAGAAGAGTTGAAGAAGGTGATACTGGATGAAGTATCATCCCTTGAGATAGTCATGTAGATGTTGTATTCCAGATTTGTACCGTGCATAAGGCAGTTGTCCATCTCAACAGTTGGCAGCAGTGCTGTGCTAGGAGAGCACGTATCTTGTCAAATCTACATACTGTTGTCGACCGCATGCAAACATTGACAATGAGATACCAGGGAGCCCTGTTACATTTTCCCAAGTTGATGAAGCCCAAGGCGGTTGAGTTGAAGGCACGCATCCGGAGTCGGATTCATAATTATGAGGAACTCCCGTAGCTCATCACTAGTTTGCAGGCTTCACTTGCACGGGTATTCAGAAGCATGGATGTTGTTGTGCGTGCACATGTGATCCTATCTATTGGTACACTCACCGAGGACAAGATAAAGAATAAAGTCTTACTGGAGTTGGACACGTGCTTTGACGAGTTGATGCGCATAGCCACCAATGCAGACTTGGCGATCAACGCAGACACTATGCATCAATATGTCGCTGGTCCGACCGCACTCAAGACAATGATGCACATGCTATTAGACGAGTTGGACAAAGGAGCCAAATCAGTGTACCCGGATGCAACAGAGGCAAGAGTTCGTTTCCAAAAAGATATCACAACAGAGTACACAGACACCATCGCAGACTACCAAGCTTGGCATCAGTTCGCCATTGTCGACCATCATGAGGATGTCAAAGAGTTGGTCTTCCCATAGTTGTC
The DNA here is from genome assembly GCA_031772625.1 of Pinus tabuliformis. NCBI lineage: Eukaryota > Viridiplantae > Streptophyta > Pinopsida > Pinales > Pinaceae > Pinus > Pinus tabuliformis. The sequence continues at coordinate 1,012,468,637 of CM062820.1, read as the reverse complement.
CGAGTCTTAGTGATTCCTTGCATGGCTTGCTCAAGCCTATTTTTCTCACATGGGTACATGTGCACATTGTATGTAACTTCTTTTAAAGTGAAAGTCCAAGTGTTGATAGTTGAATGTAACAGTCATAGAGTAGTTGAAGAATCATGAGGGTAGGCAAACAATCACAAAGGGGAATGTCAAGGGTCACCCCAAACTTTGCTATTTATAGTACCTCATAACTCATTGTAGAGGATTTTGGTCAGTCGATCTTCCAATAGGAGTATCTTAGAGAAAGCTTGGAGAGTATTGTAACGAGCCTTGGCTTCTCCATAGTGCAGAGCTAGTACATCTCTTTGGAGGAGCAGGCGACAGTGATTGTAACGTTCCGTTATCGGGACTAGTGGTTGGTCATGGTTGTACTGTATGATTGGAACTTTCACTTCTTAATATAACAGAGCCAACATGTTTCATGCATATGTTGTTATTGTATTTCATTTAATGTTAACATTTAACTTGATTACTGTAATGATATATGTATCTGTTTGCTTACGCATGTATGTATAGACTCTTTCTGTATATGTATGTATGAATCTTACTGAGATGTGTTGTTGGTTTAACCATCACTTTGGATTGTTGGTTCACCTTCCTTCCAGTTTGTGATGCATCTTTGCTCATGTGTTCCCTTCCAAGCTGCGTGTTTACACAGGTTTCCAAGGGGCGCACTCATTCCACCTTCCGTGTGTTAGAACCATTCATGCACCTTCCTTGGCTTTTTGCGCATGTCACACCCTTTCTACCAACAAGGAAATCTTACTTACCTCTACACACAATTGCGGTCAAGGCGATCCCGTATGACCCACAGCTGGGACTCCTACACCAAACGGTTTGAGGTCTAGTTGGGACTTCTTATCGGGGAGATCCCCTGACATATTGGCAGGTCCAACTGATCCAGGTGGATGTTGGTGGCCACCCACCTATCCCACTTGGACTCCCACCACTGTCTCTGTCAGTTTTTCAGTTTCCTTATTTGTAGCACAACTTACTATTTTTAGCAGTTTTTTCAGGTCCTGAACTTCTGGAGTCGTTTTGAGGCCCTAAATAACGTTTTTTTTTTGGAAATTTGGGAGCAACATGGGTCAATGGATCAATGTTTCTCTTCCCAAAGTTATAGTTCTCGGATAGATCTTTCTAACGAGCTATTGTACACGTCAAACGGAGATCGGGTGCCAAAGTTATGACCCCGGGAAGTTGATGTACCAATTTACCCAAAACGGGGCCCACAATTTGGTGTTTCATCTTCTAGGGTTAGGTTTTTGGATGTTTAGGGTTTTCCATTGTTTCTCAACAATAAATAGGCCTTCGAGCCTCATTGTAACACAATTCAGAGGCATGTAGCCCCTTCTCAGAGATAAGCTACCATCGCCCTAGCTGGTATTTCCATTTCTGTTTGTAAGCATATTTCAGTATTTTACATTAATGAAATGAAGTATTATTTCCGCTGCATATCTGTATTTATGGTTATCTCTATAAGTTTTTGCATTCCTGTTTAAATCTAGATCAATGGTATCAAAGCGGTCTGCTTTTTCTTTGCATGTCCCCAACGAGGTCGGGATATAAGGATGTAGGGCTTGAACTGGTCGAACCTTTGAAAGACTAGCCTCGCAAATCCCGACGGCCTCCCATGGCGGATGAAAAGAAAGACGAGGGGGTAGGAGATCCTATCAAAATCTTGCTTGAAGAAGTCCTTGAGCGACAAAGGAACGTGATGATGGACAAATTTTCCCAGATCCTTTAGTGGCTACCCAGAGGTGATGCATCGGCTTCCAACGGCTACTTTGGAAACGCCACATCGTTTAAGGTAAAAGTTAATTTTGAAATCCCCATATTCGAGGGTCAGATAGGCACAGATGTTGTAGATAAATGGTTAAATCTGCTAGAAGGGTATTTTTCTGTTCATGAATATTCGAGTCGAGAAAAAATTATTTTCGCTCTTCTCAAAGCAGCCCCCCATGTCAAGGACTGGTGGGAAACCTACTGCGAGCAGAAGGATGAAAGTACAGGCTCACTTATTTTAGCCACACCCACTTGGAATTCATTCTGGGATGCCATCAAGGAGCAATACTACCCTGTCAAAAGCTATGAGAAAAAATACATAAAGTGGACCACACTGCGGCAGGGAAGGGACCAAGATGTGCCAAGTTCACCAACAGTTTTCATACCCTTCACACACAGTTGGGTATCAAAGATTCTGAGTTGCATCTGGTACTCAAATACTGCGACTGCCTACATAGATACATCCAGGAAGAGATGGAGTTCCTGAACATCTCCTCGCTCGGCACGGCGTACCGATACGCTATCAAAATCGAGCAGAAGTTTAAACAGAAGAAGCGAGACTTTGGATTTGCGAATCCAAAGACCAAAGGACAAAGCCAAGGCGAGGTGAACCAAGACAACCCGTCGAAGCCGCAAGAAAAGAACAACACCACGAAGCCAAAGAAGGACATAGGAAAGTTGTGTGAGTTCCATAAGAGCCCCACTCACAACACAAGTGAGTGTTAGACCAAGCAGTTGCTGGTGGCCGAGTTGAAGGCTTTCGAATCAGATGCATGTTCCAACCCTGAGTCAGAACCCGACAAGGGGAATGGCAAAGGGAAGCAGATCATTGATGCGGAGCCTAGCGTCACTGTTGCCACCGCCAAGATCCAGAATAATGGGCCCAAATATCCAGAGGAGGGGGAGCGTCTTTTCCACTCATAGATGTGCGTGAAGGGTTCGCTGCTGCAATTCATTGTTAACAGTGGCAACCAAAAGAACCTCATTTCAACAGAGGTAGTGAAGCGGTTGGGCCTACCAACTACACCACACCCGCAGCCGTATAGTATTGGGTGGCTCCACTAAGGACGAGATCTTCGAGTTCACCAGCAGTGCAACCTTCCCTACAACATCAAGCCCTTCACAAATGAGGTATTGTGTGATGTTGCACCTCTGGATGTTTGTGATGTACTATTTGGCCAACCATACTTGTGGAGGCGACATGCTGTGTATGAGTCAAGGCCTTGTGCTGTCGTTATTTCTTTGTGTAATTAATTATACAGGATACCGGAGGTAGCCCCACCTACCGCCACCTCTTTGATCTCTGCCAAGAAAGGCAGCAAGCTCATCTCCTAGACTAGGAAATTCATTTTCTGTCTGGTTCGCTCCCAAAGTAAGGGGAAGATCGTCACCACTTCCACGACCCCCGCGAAGGGTTCCTCCACACAGCAGCAGTAGCAGAGGGATACGATCATGAAAGAACAGAGGAACAACTTCTCCTCACCCACAGGGGTACCACACAAGTTTCAAGTGGGCAACAAAGTCTGGTTGCATCGGCAAAAAGAACGCCTTACGAGAGCCCATTAGAAGCTCCGACCACTCCATCATGGTCCTTACAGCATTACCAAGGCTATGGGAAACAATGCTTTGGAGCACATCATTCCTCCATTCCTTTGCTTGCACAGAGTGTTCAATGTGGAACGCCCTTGACCATGCATCCCACCATTACTGGACACAACAGAGGTTGCAGAACACCTCACTAGGGACCAAGTTCAGCACATGGGGGAACTCAACGCAATGGGGGCCATTGCTTCCTAAGGGGGGAGGAATGATCCAGGTGGATGTTGGTGGCCACCCACCTATCCCACTTGGACCCCCACAACTGTCTCTGTCAGTTTTTCAGTTTCCTTATTTGTAGCACAATTTACTATTTTTAGCAGTTTTTTCAGGTCCTGAACTTCCGGAGCCGTTTTGAGGCCCTAAATGACATTTTTTGGGAAATTTGGGAGCAACATGGGTCCATGGACCGATGTTTCTCTTCCCAAAGTTATAGTTCTCAGATAGATATTTCTAACGAGCTATTGTACGCGTCAAACGAAGATCAGGTGCCAAAGTTACGACCCTGGGAAGTTGATGTACCAATTTACCCAAAACGGGGCCCACAGTTTGGCGTTTCATCTTCTAGGGTTAGGTTTTTGGATGTTTATGGTTTTCATTGTTTCTCAACAATAAATAGGCCTTTGAGCCTCATTGTAACACAGTTTAGAGGCATGTAGCCACCACATCTCTTCTCAGAGATAAGCTACCATCGCCCTAGCTGGTATTTCCATTTCTGTTTGTAAGCATATTTCAGTATTTTACATTAATGAAATGAAGTATTATTTCCGCTGCATATTTGTATTTATGGTTATCTCTGTAATTTTTTGCATTCCTATTTAAATCCGGATCACCAACACCGTCAACAAGGCTCCAACCTACATGAGACACTAATCCCATCTAACCAACTTACTAGAGGAACAAACCCCTTCAAATTTGTGAGCACCAACTTGTAGGAGACACTAATCCCCTCTGTATTTGTTGATCCAAATTATTTTACCTTCTATATCTCTATTTCATCTCATTTCAAACTGGATCTAGAGGCACCTTCTTTAATTCTTATACAAGAAACAACCTTTAGTTCAGATCTCCTTCCTTTATTTTATTTCTTAGCAATAGCCTTATCCTTGTGGTTCACTGTTAGTCTTCTACCATGCTACACAATACAACAATATGTTATATATGCTCCGCACTTCTCAACTATACACATTATGTTTATGTGTGTTTACTCATATCTACCAATGCTTTGTCTTTGTGCTTTCTTTCATCTCTTACTAGACCAAATCCATATAGATATTCTTTTATATTGCAAAGTTTTTACATCCAATTCAAACTTTTCTCTCTACATGTTCATGCTCTTCTTATGCATGTGCTCACCTCACTTATGATTTCTGATGGCATATATGCTTTTTCATATTCTTTAATCACTGCAACATCCTATAACTGCTTATTTCTATTTATAAATTTGTGCACTCTTTTCTCCGTTTCGATCTATCTCCATGTATTTTCATGCCTGAATATTTTTTTTATATTAATGCTACAGAATCAATCCTTGTGAGCGAGTTCCTGGAAAAACTTTGACTTGTGGAAATCATAACCTCTCTCAATGATCCATGAGAATCCTAAAGGGCCTAAAATCAAAGTCTTAAGAAGTTATCAAAACTAGGACTAAGTTGAGTATCTCATTGTAAGGAATCCAACGACGCAAATGACACCTCAATCCGAGTTCGTATACAAAAGTTATGCCCAGACAAAGTTCCAGTCAAACATGGAAAAAAGACAAGGTTTAGTTGGCGGTAGATAAATTTGGAGCATCACCAAATTGGAAATCCATCCAAACTGATAGATAAATTAGGTGGAGCATGGATAAATCTGGTGGAAGGTTTGGTTATGGTTAAATTTGGCGGAACCGCCAAATATGGAAACAACCCACTAAATTTGGTGGTAGTTTGATGGCGCAATAGCATGGGGCCACGTGGCACAATCAAATGGTGCCATGTGGCCCAATCAAATGGTACCAGGTGGCACTCAGATAGAAGCCAAATGGGCCCCCAACCGATGCATGGCAAAGTCAAAGGTTGGATAGCGGACAATTTCGACAGTTTAACAAAATGTTTGAACCTATATATGTGTTAACAATTATTGTTGTAACAACGCTAGTTAAATATATAAACCCCCTCCCAACCAATGCCTTAATTGTAATGGGCTAGTCGATATTCTAGCTGGGTGGGCTTTGGTATATCCGTCGACGCCCAACCTTTTAAACCTAACTCATTTCATTCGACGGGAAACCATGTGTGGGAAGAGGAGGGCCGATGGAACACAGAGTGGAGAGAACCAGGAGGTGGAACCTTGCATAGGCATGCATTTCAAGAGAATATCCCCAAGAATATTCTCAAGAATATCCCCAAAAGATTTTGTTGTGGAATCTTGAAGATTCCATGGGGGTCAAGCTTTGATAGTGCAGAACCCAAATAAGTGTATACTCATTTTACTCAAAATTTCACAACGGTTTCACTAGTATAGTCATATTTAGGGATTGAGTAACCCATTTTCAGGTCACTCCCAAAATTGGAGGTATAATGATGTATTTTTTCATGTACTTGCCTTTATTTTTGTTGAGATGAATGAAGAGGCCTCTCCACTTTGAAGTTGGTCCCAGAGAATTAGCCCACATTGGGTGAATTCCGTTATCAAACATAGGGTGGATTGTCTTTATGGTATCCTTTGTTTGAATTTATGGTTTTACATGCTCGTTTATGAAATTATACTAACTTCACCGAAGAAAAGATCCTGGATCATGTTGATATCAAAACAATCTTCTTGCTTACGTGAATTGTGAGTGTGGATGATAACCACAACCAAACTCAAAGAGGGTGAAAGAAAACTAAAGTATTTTGACCCTGAGATTGGACATGCAATACAAAGAAGGAAAATGGAGAATGGTGATGTTCACACCAAGAATGAAAAATATTTGTATAGGATGGAAGACATGGTAGATAAATTGTTTGTAGATTATGAGAAGAGAATAATGAAGAAGGAAAAGAAGAACAAAGAGAAATCGAAGGACAATGCTTTGGTAAATCAAGTAAATGGAGGAGAACCTCTTGAACCTCCATCTCCATCTTCTAATGAATATTCTTCTTCTTCTTCTTCTTCTCATCATTCATTAGTCATCATAGAGATGCTTATAAAAATCCATTTTAAGCTAGATGTGAAATTTGATTTACCCATGTTTAATGAGAAGTTAATGTAGAAAAAATAAACAATTGGATTAGATAAATCAAAGTGTATGGTCATATATAATAAATCGAAGAGGACTAGATGAAGATTCAGTTAGCATCTCTTCAGCTAGGAGGCACAACTCTTGTATGGTGGGAGAGTAAAGTTCAAAAAGGTAGTCAACATAATGGTAAACTCATTTCTTCATGGTTTGGGTTTGTTTGTGCATTAAGTGGGAAATTTTATCCTTTGGGTTACCAGCTAAAAGCCATGACGGAATGGAAAATTTTGAGACAAGGAAAAGTTGAGAATGTTCAAAGTTTTACAGAGGATTTTAGGAAGCAAGCATTGACATTAAACATTACTTTAGACTCACTTAATACTTTGATGAAATATATTGGTGCTTTACACAATTATCTTCGACATTCATTATTTTTGTTTGATCCAACTACCCTTGATGAAGCAAGTGAGAATGTTATTCATATTGAAAACAGGGGAAGCATGAACAAGATGACCATGCAAAGAAGACAACAATAACAAAGAAAAGGAAGAAAAGTAATTTTATGCTCATTTCAAGAAATAAGGTGATGATGAGGAGCATTGCTGGAAACTACACCCATAATTGAAACCTAGTAAGTATGGTAGAAAAGGGAAGCAAAAAACTAATGCTATAATGCAACATGACTTGGGTTCTTATTCAATTGATGAGATGAAGATCAAAACTATTGGGATTGCAGGTGTTGGATTAATGATGGGTAGAACATCGAAGAATGTATGGCTTCAAGAACTTGAGGAGATCGACCAGAGCATTCAAGAAAAAATGTTGAACTAAGAAGACTACTACAAGAAGCAAAAGAGGAGAAGCAGGGATTGAAACTTCAATTACAAGCCACATAAGAGGCCTTTGAAAAGTTGAAGTGCGGTGGAGGCTTAACGAAGCCATTGTCACCCACTTCAGAATCAACAACTGAGGTAAATTATGTCAATGATTCTTCGATTTCATGTTCTCATTATGATGATGATTTTGGTGCATTTGAGAAGCACACTACAGGAACTGGTTCAAATTTAATGAAGACGATGTGATATGAAGGAAAGGGCCTAGAAGTTAATGGCCAGGGAATTGTGAATCCCATCAAAGTGTTAGAACTACCTCGATATACAAGATTGGGCTATGTCATAAAAGGAGCTGAAGTAAGACACTCCAAACCCACAGAGATAGGAGATTCTTCAAGTGACAAGTTTGAGTCAGTGAAGGATTCTTAGAGCACATCACAACCTACCAATGATAGTGAGCATTTCAAAGGAAGAGCTAATTCAAGTTCACCTCGCCGGAGTCACACCAAAGAGAACTATTTGAGGAAGGATATGTTTCTCGGAAAGGAGATAGAAAAGAAGGTTAAGAAAGTTTGGAGGAAGAAAAACCATTGCAACAAGGGTGGACATCATAAATCCACATGTTGGAAGCTCCATCCAGAGCTACACCCAAACAAGGACTAGGAGCAAATGAAAGCACCCATGAAGGAACCAAACGATGAAGCAGTTCAACAAGGAAGCCATTTACATGAAGAAATCCCATTAGCATGGTTAGGTAAGAGATGGGTAGCCTTTTTAAGTAGTTGAGTATGGCCACCATTGTAAATCACATGTTGTTTTTTAAAGACCCGTTATAAAAGTGATGAAGTGTATAACATCACTTATGAATGAAACATAATGATATTTTGGCCTTTAGTTATATAGAAAAGGGTATGGGTTCTATTTTAAAACTTGACCATGAGTGCTTTATAAACTCTTGGCAAGTAAGCTCTTGCTTGGAATCTTGCAAGTTATGAGACATGCATTGGCATCTATATATTTGCATATGGATAGAGGTGTCGACTTCGTCATTCTAGTTCCAAAGTACAAAGGTGAAGGAAAGGAAAAGTGTGGCCTATCAAAGACATTTTTTATGCAGATCAAGAAATCAAGGAGTACATCAACTTGTAGTTCCTCTTTATACTTTTGGAGGACCAAAATATGCTTAGTGGGGAGGAATGATCTAGGAGGATACTAAAAGGCCCAATAATCAAAGTCTTAAAAACTCAGTGCAACTAGAACCAAGACGAAGATCTCGCCTCAAGGAATCCAACGACGCAAATGACACCTCAATCCGAGTTCGCATGTGAAAGTTATGGCCAGTCAAATTTCTAGTCAAACCTGGAAAAAAGGAAAAGGTTTAGTTGGCACCAAATAAATTTGGAGCATCACCAAATTAGTAGTCCATCCAAAATAATATCTAAATTCAACAGATCTTGGATAAATCTGGTGGAAGGTTTGGTTATGGTTAAATTTGATAGAACCACCAAATAGAGCAGTACCTTGCTAAATCTGGTGGCAGTTTGATGGCCCAATAACATGGGGTGATGTGGCCCAATCAAATGGTGTTACATGGCACCCATCTGGTGGCCAAATGAGCCCCCAACCAATGCATGGAAAAGTCAAAGTTTGAATAACAGATATATATATCTGTATGTGTGTGTGTGTGTGTGTTAACGATTATTGTTGTAACAACGACGGTTAAATATATAACACAATGTTTGTTTTATATATAGAAACGAGGGTCCCCGGGGTTGGAACCCATGACCCCCATCCAACCAACACCTTAATTTTCAAGGGAAACCCAATATGCTAGTCAAGATGACTTTGGTATATGCGTTGGCGCCCAACCTTGTAAACCTGAGTCATTTCATTCGATAAGTAGTTGAGTGTGGGTGGAGGAGGTTTGACAGAACACATTGTCGCGGAACCAAGAAAGGGCTGATGAAACTAAGAGCTGGAACCTTGTGCGGGTGTGCCTTTTGAGATAATATTATTGGGGAATAGTCCCTATGATATTATCAAGGATATTTCCAAAACAATATATTATGGAATCTTGGAGATTCTATGGGGGACCAGATTTTATAGTGACTGAAGCCAACTAAGTTTATACTAATTTTACTCATAATTTTGCAATATTTTAACTAGTGTAGTTAGATTTGGGATTGAGTAGTCGATTTTCATGTCACTCCCAGAATTGGAGGTATAATGATGTATTTTTCCATGTACTTTCCTTTCTTTTTGCTGAGATGAATGAAGAGGCCTATCAACTTTGAAGCTGGGCTTGGATACGTAGCCCACATTGGGTGAACTTCGTTATCCAACATTAGGTGCATTGCCTTTATGGTCTCCTTTTATGTTGCTTCTTCTTTAAGTGTTTGAATTTGTGGTTTTACATTCTCTTTTATGCAAGTATGCTAACATCATTGAAGAAAAGATCATGGATCACTCAATAGCCACTTCCTCATCTATTGCCACAGAATCAATACAGTAAGAAATTTTTACCAACGTTACTTTGTTGTGGAACCTGCTGGAACTCTACTAGTCGAACATAATACTAGAATTGAAGTCACGAGATTGGTAAATAAAACTTCACTTAATGGAAAACCTAGATGTTTATTGCATATAATGACTAATTGTCCCATCACTTCAGGACCTCACCCCTTGGAACAATCCACTATTATTTCCATTTCAACATCTGATATTTTGATGACCTGAGGCCCAAAATGGGATCCACAAGTGTTGTGAGTGTAGTTGTCACATGGTTCTATCTATCAATGGTAGAAGCACCAAAATTATTTAACACACGATTTTTTTTACTAAGCAAGATCCTTGCACAAATCTTAAGGCCTTTGAGTTTATCGCATCCTGCCACCACAAACTGATCACCAAGCACCACTTTTTCTTTTTCCACATGTCTGGTCATGTCACCTACCATGTGTCACATGCCACCCCTCCATTTGGTTGGTCAAAAACCCCAAATCAGCCTGCCACATGTCATCACTCGTTACTTCCATGTCACTTGTTCTTTCCACCTCACACTCCATACCATCATTGACACCTGCCTTGTGTTGGCCCCACTTTATGGGGAGTGGTGGAGAATACCCTTACCTCCACACAAACTTTTCCTCTGCACAATCCTAACTTTTATACACCATTTATTACTTAGTTTATTCCCCCCCCACATATCTCCATGCCATATCAGGATGTTAGAGAGTCTTTGTGCCTTTGAAAAATGCTGATACTATAGAAGTTCGAAAGGGTCTTAGCCCTTGGGTATTGGAGTGATGAGCAAGGGCTACCTCCTTCTCAACATTTTCAATCTCCTCAGCTTCCTTGGCCTGTGGAATTCTTGGATTTCTTGACTTTCATGCTTTGCACTTGAATTACTTTCTTGGTTGGCCTATTCAAACTTATGTTGCAAGATTGACTTGCATTTGAACTACTTTCTTGGTCGCCCTGTTTGGCCTTTACTACTTGATCCACTGCTTTTCTTGATCCTTTGTTTCCAATGTTGCTTTATCTATCATTCCACCTTAGAATTAATGACATTATTAAAATTGAATACTACAATTGACATTAATGAGAACACTATCAACAATTTCCCCCTTTGTGATTGATGTCAACCCCTGGCATTGGAGCATTTTCTCTAATATTACCCTTGGCGTCGCTATGAAATTTTGAGAACTTCCTGAAAATCTACTAATGATTTAAGATTTGAACCAAGTAAGCTCTCCATATACTTCTTTCATAGCCAATTTCCAAACTTTTACATCAAGTAAGCTTTGAACCAATTATTTTCTCCCACTGCACAATGTCTAAACTTTGCTCCAGTTGCTGGTCTTTCCCCCTGTTTCTCACTTTTAGCTCCAATAAACAAGCAAGTTAACTCTCCCTCGTTGACATCAATGGAAAATGGATGTGTTTGCAACTGCTAATATCAATGAATTGTTGATACCATTTTCACATATGAATGTCTCATACCTATTGATCAGACATGATTGTTCATGTGAACCCCTCCTGAACTGATGCTTCTCCTTATTGTTAATTCTCTTGTTGATTGGTGACACCAAAGAATGTTCTGATACCAATAGTTTGTGTGCCAAGTGAACCAATTATAATCCTATAACATATGAAAATGATGGAAATTTTCCATATCATCGTTTTTATCCTGCAACTCATTTTCTAAAATCTTAACATGTGTTGAAGAGTTGCCATACCCCATACCTACAACACTAATGAGATGAGAGAGATATCACTCCAACCTTTGTCTTATATACTCAAATGGATCCCTAGGAATAGGTTTGGTGAATATATCTGTAATCTATTCTTTAGTAGCAATATTTTCAAGCCTAACAATTTGATCACCTACTTGGTCTCTTAAGAAATGATATTTAATAAGAATATTCTGTCTTTGAATGCATTATATATATCTTCGAAATATTAATAACACTATTATTATCACAAATAATTGGAATGACGTGAACATATTCAATCTCAATATCTTTCAGAGTTCGTTTTATCCATTGGACTTGAGTGTAACATGCTTGCTACTATGTACTCGACTTCAGTTGTAGACAATGAGATAGAATTATGCATTTTAGTCAGCCGTGACACTAAGCAATTACCCAAAAAGGAAGTTGCACCACTTGTGCTCTTCCTATCATCAACATTACTTCCGAAATATGCATATGTGTATGTTGTTAGAGTGAAATCCTTTCTCCTTGAATATCATAAGCCATAACCAGTAGTCCCTGTCATCAACATTGCTTGCACAATTTACATTTGTGTATGTTGTTAAAGTGAATTCCTTGCTCCTGGAATACCATATGCCATAATCAATAGTTCCCTTCAGATATCTAAATATTCATTTTTTCTAAATTTACATGGCTCTCCCTGGGGGTAAAATAGAATTTGGCAACTAATCATATAGCCCACATTATATCAAGCCTTGAGGTTGTTAGATATAGGAGGCTTCTAATCATTGACCTATACAGAGTATGGTTTGCATCAAGGGATTCACCATCCTTGATCAACTTGCACCATGTAACCATAGGTATGCTAACATGTGTACAATCTTTCATGCCAATTTTTTTCAATATTTCCTTTAGGTATTTGGTTTGAGAGATGAAAATACCTTTGTCTGATTATTGAACTTGTAATCTAAGGAAATATGACAATTCTCCCAACATGGACATCTTAAACTCATTCTCCATGTCTGCCACAAATTGTTGACCCATTTGATCAACACCACTTCCAAAGATGATATCATCCACATACGCAACAATGATAAGTAAATTCCCATTATTAATTTTAATATAAATATTATTGTTTGTTATGCCCCTTTTTAATCCTTGTTGCTATATATATCTATCAAGCCTTAAATATCACACTCTTAGAGCTTTCTTTAATCCATAGGGTGCTCTATTAAGTTTACATACCTAATCTACATATTCAGACAACTAAAATCCTTCTAGTTGTTTAGTGTACATCTCCTCTTCCAGATCACCATTTGATATACTTTGAATTTTCTGAAACATGAAAAATGCTAAGAACATTATTATTGCTTCTAGTCTAGCTATATGGGAAAATATTTCTTGAAAATCAATGCCTTCCACATGTACATACTCTTTGTAGACTAGTATGGCTTTATTTCTCACTACTTGGCCATCTTTATTCAACTTGTTTCTAAAGACACACTTGGTGCCAATAACATTTTTGTCGTTTGGTCTAGACACAAGTTTTGTTATATCCCCAACCCATTGTTGGCTTATTCCAAGCACCAACCAAGGCCTAATTACGTGCCCATTACCACTGTAAATTGTTTCCTAGGTAATCTCTCCTTTTCTAGGAAATTCAAGGTTGGTGAAATGCATATCTAAATGCTCTCTAAATGCAATTGCTCATAACAGGCATATAAATGCTCAATTCATTTCTTTGCACACAATTATTACGAATTCACACATGCATCATAGGAAAAAATATATAATTAATTGCATCATAACTAATTCAATGTTAATAGATGTACTTATTTCATAAAATTGCCAAATGGTTACATACCTTTGATGTTCCTCCTATCCATAAACCACGTTGTTCATTTTTACTCAATAACGGGTCACCCCCAAGCTAGGGCTTCGACTCTATGGGGCATAAACTCACCCAAATTTTGGTACCTATTTAGTACCATCAACTAACCAAGGTAACAAACTCCAACAACCTCCAACTTACAGGCTCACATCCCCCATCAACTTGCACCCAAGTAGTGCACACCCTTGTCTCCACTTGCAATCCCTTAGGTTGTGCCAATACCTCTAGGGTGTTTTACTCAGTTGGAAAAGGGTGTTATTAGAGTCTTGTGGTTATAGGAGTTCCTATTTCCCTGCTAGGGTATCCATGTACCCTTTAGGCCCTCATATCAAATCCTGGTAACCTCCAACCTCTAGGTTCACATCTCCCATTAGCCCATACCCATGTGATGCACACCCTTCTTTGCACCTATAGTCCCTCAAGCTATTCCACCACGTCTAGGGCATCCAAGACAACTGGAAATGGATGTTCTCGGCACTGGGACTTCAAGAGTTCATATCTCCATCTTGGGTGTCCATTCTCTCACTGAATAATTGGCTAATTGGCTAACTCCCCTCATAGTGCCAACATATTTCTTTTTATATGCATGTCTTTTCTCTGAAACTTGGAGCTCCCTAAAGTCACTTAATGGACTTTGGTTATGTGTATGTTCTTTTTTTAATGATTATTAAATCACATGAGCCCTTTCTTTATATTCCCATGGAGACTTAGCCCCCATATTCTTTTTGTTTGATTCGATCTGCAGTCATAATGTGTTTATTAACATGCATAAGATAACATATTTACAATACCAGGATTTCTAGCCTCAAAACATATATATATATACATATACATGTAAGCATATTAGCCTCATAACATAAGAATACACATTCACATGGGGCACACCGACCCTAAAAGAAAATCTCGAGTCACTAGCCCAGTTAATATGTTTTGGCTCACCAACCTAAGTTTCACATGTACATATTATTTACAATACCAAGGTTAAGTAAGGGTGTTACATTCCCCTCCAACCTTATTTATGCATTGTCCCCCACTCCACATGCACACTATGATTATCCAAAAAGATGAGGGTACTCTTCCCTCTTTACATCTTGTTTTCCCCATGTAGCATCTTAAGGACTGAAATGGGTACATTGCACCTTTATCAAGGCAATAAATTGTTTCCGGAGCACCTTGACCTTCTTGTCCAAAATTTGCACTAGTTGGACCTAAAAGTTCTCTCTTGGGCTCCACCTGAATCACATTCCAATCAATTAAATGGTTAGCATCAGGAACATACTTTTTAAGCAATGGAATATGAAAGACATTATGAATATGCATGGATGTTGGCAATGCAATCCTATATGTAACTAGACCAATCCTCTCTAGGATTTTGAACCACTCAGTATCTTGCTACCAACTTTGCTCAACTGCCCAATTTTAGGGAAATTTTCCTTAGTTTATCACTCAAGAAGACATGATCACCAATTTAAATTCCCTATTTATCCTGTTCTTATCTACATATTTTTTCCAACTATCCTAAGTAGCCTCCAAATTATGCTTAATTTTTATTACTTGCTCTTCCATTTCCCTAAGCAAGTTTGGACCAACAATGGCCTTGTCAACTAGATTGTCCCAACTCATAGGTGTGTTGCACTTTTTGCCCCACCAGTGCAAATTTCTATCTTCTACAAATATCTTTTTCTTCCTCCACATTAAAATCTTGATATTAATAGATTCATCGACCATGGATAGGGTTTTATGACATTTGGCTCAGCTAATCTAGATCCCCTACAACTCCCAAAAATATACCCAAAGAAACCTACTCTAATACTAATATGAACCACATCCTATCATGGATATTCCATTGGACATTCGTCACAACATGTCTAATGAATTTATACTGAATATTTGAAATCTACAATATGAGGGTTTATTACTCCTTAAATTTCTGGATATATCAATTACTATTTATTGTATATATATGCGAATTATATTTAAGCATAAAATAGAGAACATCAAAATAAAACTCACAAACCACAAATTAACATAAGAGATAACTTGGGAGACCCTTTCAAGGGAGAACCTAGTTGGAAGGTGAGATTGTTTTGCTCTCTTTCTCTGAATGGAAATGGATGCAAGTACAAATGAGTGAGGCTCGTGGCCCATGGACTTCTACATTGCACAAATCCTCTTTTCTTTCTCTCTCTATATCCACTCTAAGCTACTATTCCCATCTATGGAACAAAATGTACTCAAATAGAATGATACCCGTTTTCTTCCTATTGGCCTACTTGTGATATAAATCAATAGCCCACTAGTGTTTAACTTTGACTCTTTCAAATATAAGCTAGAGTTACAATATCAAATATTATAGAGTATTCTTCATCATGATCACATGTCTAACACTTTTTCCATGAATAATTGGGTTTGACATGGTATCCTCTTGAATCATGGTGGAACAACGAGGAAGGTCAACTTCCATGTGGCATAAATTTTGCATACAAACTTTGTTTGAGGGGATTCTCATGTTGTTGGAAAGGTGTCTACATGTAGAATAGTGCTAGAGGGTGTGATATTAAGTGGAAAAGTTTTACCCCACAAAAAAATCTGTTTTATCCCTCAAACTACTTTAAGAAGGTTTCAAACATTAATTTGCCAAATTTTGACCCATGGGTAAAAATGGTCCTATGAGTTGATTCATCCACTTTTTCCACTTTGAAAGCATCAATATGGGTGAAAAATAATATAATAATCTAATTAAGATCATATGAAGAAGTAGCTGTGTTGCACATGATGTTTTCATTAATGAAAACAAGTTCCATTGATGTTAAAGGGAATTTTTGATATAGCAACAATATCATTCATGGGTTAAAGGAAGAAATGTAACAATTTGATATCTTGCATAATCTCATCCAGTGAAGCTAAAGGAATTTTGAATTTTGTTTATGTTTTAACAAGGTTATGATCCTCTAATGATCCTATAAATAACATGGTTGCATAAGCCGCGTCACCTTTCCAACAGTATATCCCACTTCCAAAAATTCCTCCCAGATGAGAAGTTATGGTGATTTGAAAATCAATACTATTGGAGGCCCAAGACTATAGGGGAAAAACAAAAAAATATTAATGTGTTAAAAGGTGCATAACTCCTAGAAACATCCATGTTACATTAATCAAGTTAATGGAAGATATCAATAAGACTTTCATAATCTTTAAAACTATTAAAGAGTGTTCCAAAAATAAAATGACAAAGATAGGGAAACATGCACACTAGTTAGATAGTGCATAAAAACTAATCCAGAGATTACACATGGCACATTATGATTGGCCATATGGAGAGACAAAGATGACACATAGGCACCTGCGCAACCAACCTCTGCCACAATGGCCCAATTATTCATTGACACACATCACATTATGATAGGTTAGATGTGATGATGTAGAAAACATAGTCAACATGGATTCCACATGGAAACATATGATTAGGTGATGTGGCATTATTACATAGTCAGAATATGACATTAGAAAGTGATGTAAGCATGGTGACATGACACCACATGGTAGACAATTTTGTAAATTCAGATTGGCATAAAACTCAAATACAAGTGATACATGGCACTCCTCATAGGCTACCATGTTGCATGATGATTTCATGCTAACATCATCATGTGAATGACCGGGGACCCTAAGGACTCGATCATATGGAATGGTCCTTGGAACAAATATTAATGACAAAGTTTAATGTCATGGCCATATGTTTTGATCATATGGTTTAAGGTCTATCCTTTTAAGGCATGACCGTTGGCCCATGGTCGAGCCTCGAGTCTAGGAATTGGTATATATATTTGTATCCAAGTGCTTGGAGGAAAAAAACAAGGTGAATCACATTTGATACGAGTTTTGTGGTTGCTTAAAGTTGGCTATTGGTCTTAGGTTTGAATCATTTCAAGTGAAGGATGTTTTTTTATTTTATTTCCATTATTGTTCTAGTTCAATGGATGTAGACTACGATGCCACCATAAATGACAAGCTAGGTGTATATATTTAATGTCGTAGAGGACTAAGCTTGACAATTGGTCACAATGTGACTCAATGCCATCAAGTTTTAATGTAAAAGTAACGTGAAGGTTTGAGCATGGCCAATCAATTTGATATATTGCACAATGATTCAATGCCAAAGAGGACTAGCAATATGTATATGTTTTTATATAACTCAGATTGTTGAGGTGCCACTGAGGATAGGTTTAGTCAATTAGTTAGATATGTTACATAGTGAGTCAGTGTCATCGAGGATTAGCCATATGTATTTGTTTTGATATAACAAAGATCACTGAGGTGCCATGAAGGACAGGCTTGCCCAATTGGTTTGATATGTTGCAAATTGAGTTGATGCCACCTAGGACTAGCCATATCTATATGTTTTGATATAACATAGATACAAATGACAATATCTTTGGAACATGGTACAAATGACAAGACCTCCTTTCTATATATATAAATCATGGTACAAATGATCGTTCTTTGGAACATGGTGGGTCTTCAATCCAACGCTAGAGTCTATGAAATCATGACTAACATTTATTTTGTTCTCATTATGAGTTTCCTCTACTACCTTTTCGCCATTAGGAAGCATTTCTTGTAGCAACTTTGCCAAACCTCATTTCAAATCTTCCATGTCTTTCTTCAAATCTTCAATGTTTACTTATAAACCATCCATATTAGATTCCACACCATCCATCTTAGCTTCCACTCCATTCATATTAGCTTCCAATCCTTTCTTTAAACCATCCATCTTAGCTTTTGTTACTTTTTGTGAGAGTGAAATTTGTTGCACTTAATCTCGTAATTTTGATATATCGTGTTGCATTTCTTCCTCTTTTTCATGAGTCATGCTAGAGATTTCAGGTTGCTTACTAGGTGTTTCCATTTTCTTTCTTTGGGGCATCAATTAATGATAAATATGCTTCACTGTGCCCTTGGAATCACTTCAAACAATTTTTTCAAACCAAACTTATGCAAGTTTTCAAAAAGACTACACACTTTTTTTCTCTTTGTAGGAGCTCGATATTGAATCTATTGTATATCTGTAATTTCGGATCTCCAAGGTCTAAAATTTCATCTTGTGATAGCCCTCTGTGTCCTCTTTCCAACCCCACAAGTCTGATCCAAATTGGATTATCCAAGAAAGAGTTATGTCAAATCTCCCACGATGACCTGATTATAGACTAGTTCAGTAGAGAAAACTTGTACGAAGTGCCACGTGTCACTATTTTTGACCTTCGGAGCTAAAAATGATACAAAGAAAAATACATTCCATCCTCTTTCTATAAATTATTATGAAATTTCAATCCGATGTCAGAGAAAAAGTTGTAACGATTTTCCCAAGCTGACATGTTTGAGATCGAATTCGGGAGCCTGCAAAAACCCTAACTTCCTCAGTTCATATATCCGAAAATATAGCGACACAAGATCTGAAATTCGGTTCCAAGGCTCATCACTATTTCGGATCAAATGGGTTTTAATTTCAGCTTCTAAATATTCGTAGAAAAAAAATTATAGCGAAAATTCCATGATGACCTGTTTGAAGCAACAAAACCCTAAAATCCAAAGCTCTGATACCAATTGTTATGCAACCAGCTCACAAACTAGAAGAATGAGATAGATCAACGACTTCAAAAGCAACCTATTCAAGGGGGGAACCTCCTTTACATTGCACAAATTAAAAATTCTTCTATGATACAAATGACAAGGCCTCCTCTCTATATATAGGAGTCTAAGGGGTCACAATATAATCAGAGCCGACATAACAATAATAATGTAAGGGCACAAGAATAAAAATAGTGGGTTTCTATGGGGCATAATAATAACAATATGGATACAACATGTGGACAACAATAACAATAAGGGGCTACAATGACAATAATAATAAGGGAATACACTAGTATTATAGGGACCTAACATATCCAGTTTGAAATATTTTGAAAATAGGTCCAGAAGAGGTTGAAGAAGGATGTGGGAGCCTAAATCAGGTTGGAGCCTACTCATCATCAAGGTTGGAGCCTAGAGTAGGTTGGGGTTTTATCATCATCAAGGTTGGAGCCTAGAGCAAGTCAGAGCTTGCTCATCATTGAGGTTGGTGCCTCAATCAGGTTGGAGCCTAGATCAAGTTAGAGCTTGTTCATCAATGAGGTTGGTGCCTCAATCAGGATGTTACCTAAAATGAGTTGTTTCTTGCACATTTTTAAGATTGGTGCCTTAATCAAGTTGTAGCCTACTGTAATTAACAACTTTTCCATTTTGGGGGTGTGTGCCTCCAATAGATCGGTTCCTAGAAATATATATAATGAATTGAAGAAAAAGAAGAAGACGAATTTGTGGTTTTCTCCCTTATGGGTTTCCACGTACAATATTGTGTCTCCTTGTGTCATTGTGATGAATTCTTGATGTATTTTTGATGTGATGGTAGATATATGATACATATATTTATTGATATGTTGGAAATGGTTATGATTCATTGACACATAATTCTTCATCAATGAAGAGTTGTGAATTGTTTAAAATTGGTAACACACTAATTCACCCACCACTCTCAGTGTGATATTTTGTCCAACAAGGTGAAACAAATTGGAAAATTATAGTGATAGGGGTTCTACCAACCTACAACAACAAACTCCCAATTCAACCCCTAAAATATGACTTAATGGAGAAGCACTAGAATCCCTCTAGGGTTCTCTTTCTTTCTTCTGAGATTTGGGAGTTAAAATTATCTAGGTTTGTAAATATACTAATAATAATAGAAAACCATAAATGCTATAGTAGAGACTCAATAGGAAAAAACAAAGGAAATTTGGTTTTTTTGGAAAATTTGACCAATGTAGAATTTTGAACTGCTAGTGCATTAAGCAGTGGCATGTATATGGCCATAATATACACTAACCAATGGTAGGTATCTATCTAGAAACGACAATGACCAATTGCATATAAAAGTCTAGAAATCACAAGGGTTGCTCGAGACCTCAATTTTTTAGGGTATGCACCATATCTATCATATGTTGTTGTTCTAAGACTTGTGATCTGAAAAAGATTCGACAAAGGCAAAAACACATCCAATTAATACATTTTATTTACTAGAAATGGAAATAAAATAAATGAGGAAAGTGGAATAAAGCTTACAACAAACAGCCCAAGATCTGAAATGTTTGGATTCCCAGTCGAGTCACCATTTTGTTGGTGTATTTATGTAGCAACAATTAGCAAAAATATCTAAAATATGGGTTGTAAAAAGACCAATAAGGAAATGATATATATATATATATATATATATATATATATATATATATATATATATATATAGATATATATATTTTATTGTTCATTAACATGTGCATATTACTACAATTCTAATTAAAAGTACTACAAAAATAGATTAAAAATGCAACACATAAAATAAACAAAGATACTCCAAAATACCCAAATATGGATAAGCTCTATTAAAAATATATCACTTGTGAGAAGATTTTGATGACTGGTTCTAAAGACCTCATTGGGAGGGTTCATTAGCAATCACATCTGCAAGCAATGGTATCCCTCTCTCTAAAGGGAAAATGAGACAAAGAATAAAAAATAAAAAGCATTGAGCTTGAAGAAGAGAAATCCAGAATATGCTCCACAATTTGATTTTGAAGTCGACGTTTCAATTCCATACCAGGGCCCATCATTAGGACAAATAAATGATTGATATTGCTAGAGGAGAAAACTCAAATGTCATGGGATCATAATGAGGATGATGAAAATGGTTCATGGTGAAATGAGGAGGAACTTCTCCTATTTATAATAAAATGTTAGCTAGATTTGATGAGGTCAAATATTAAAAAAT
This sequence comes from Pinus tabuliformis, assembly GCA_031772625.1. Lineage (NCBI taxonomy): Eukaryota > Viridiplantae > Streptophyta > Pinopsida > Pinales > Pinaceae > Pinus > Pinus tabuliformis. The sequence continues at coordinate 1,012,447,231 of CM062820.1, read as the reverse complement.
ATTTGTTGGACCAAATCAAGATCTAACTAATTTGGTATTTTATTATTATTTGTGAGAGAAAAAGGTTAAAAATAATGGTTAATGACCTTTATTTGAGTAACTAACTAAAAAATAGCGATTTAATGAAAAGAATCCACAAATTAATGATTTATTAGATTATTTCCATTTGAATGGGAAAAATAGTTAGACATAATTAGTATATAAATGATTTTTTAAATTATTTATATGGAAATGAATAAAATGAACAAAATGAGTGAATTTTTTTAAATTATTTTCCCACAAATGTGTAAGATTATGAGAATAACATAAAATTAATTAGTTTACGAGTTACTCTCATGTACATAGGTAAGTTAATGGAAATAACTTAGGAAAAGTGGTTCCTTTGGTGAAAGTGGGGTTTAATGTGCAAAACCCATAAGAACATGGCATATTTGATCCATGTAGTGATTTTAGCTAGGTGATCACTTTTTGTGTTATAACATGGAACTTGATACAACAATTATAAAAAACCATCGACTAATTAACTCAAGGGCCTCACCCAAGATTTTGTGTCTTGGTTTACACTATGAGAGTCTCTAACATAAACCCAACTTGAAGATTTTATTGAACCTTTGGGAGGCATAATTTTTGCATTCAAACTCTGATTGATGTCTTTGTTGCACTGTTGGAAAGGTCTTTAAGTGTAGAATAACATTATAAGGTCTTGTGCTTAGGTAGAAAAAAATTACCCTCTAAAAAACGTCATTTAAGGCTTCAAAGTGGCCTGTAAAGTTTCATACTACAGTTCTCCAAAATGGGTCTTGCTGATAAAACTCTTGTAAGCTTATTTCTTCAAATTTTCCACTCTGAAAGCATCAAGATGGATGAGAAACTATATAGTGATCCAATATGGATCATATTTAGTTTCTGCTTCTTGTCATTCAATTACTACTACAATGTAAGTATTCAATAGTTCATTTGGTGTTTCTAAAGAATGTACGTGCAACAAAGGCAATTTTGTAGATGTTCCTTTTTAAAAACTCGTAAAACTATTAGGGCCCTACTAGAACCTGAATATATAGGAATATTTACGAGTTATTAAATTGATGTATGGCATCATCCTCTTTGAATAAGGCCCATCATATTACTGGTGGACAATTATTATAGTAAAAGTGTCATTTTTATCAAATAAGGCGTACTAGGTGGTTGGTACTTATTAATGACATGACCATAAGTAGTTAATTTTTTTCTATTGAGAATCTATTTTATAGGGCTAGAAGGTTGTGGAATGTTTTAACAAGTGTGATAATTATATCTCTTCCCATTGATAGTTCACCTTACCTTAAAAGGCTCGTGAACATTCCTCTTTCTCTTTGAAATCATTGATATAAAGGTTATATTTCGTGTGTTTCATATCATTGTCTCTTATATTTTCCTTTTTTCATTTATATTTATTTGAGTACCTTATCTGTGATTCAATTTTAAGTGTTAAGGATTACTACAAAATCATTGAAAACACAATCTTTGGGTATTCAAGAGCGAAGAAGTTGTTGTCCAATTAGTGAATCATATTTGAAGGACACTTATGCTTTATTGAGTTGTCTTCTTTGCAACAAACACATTGAATATGGTGCCATCCATAAAAAAATTGAAGTGATATTCTAACAACATGTTGAAAGCGTTGGTGAATATGTGGCTATGGTCTAATTTAATCTTGTTGGAGTAATGTTTCCATCTATCGATGAAGGTGTTAAGTGGTTGATTTTGATTGTTAATTTTATTAGCATTGAAGATATCATGACCTCTTATTTTTGGCTTTATCCCCACTCTTTTTTTGTTGTCATCTTGCTTAGCATCGTGTACTTAAAGAATAAATATCGAATAGTATATTGAATTTTTGCTAGAGTATCACTTAGGAAAATGTACTCAAATATGTTTGAAAAAAATATTAATTTTGTGACATTCTAGTTATTAATTTACTACATAAGACAATTGGAAAATCTATTGGCTTTGCAGTGACATATTAAGCCTGCAATATTTGAATACATGGTTTAAATACATATTGTAGAACATATGTGTTTCTTTCTTTCAATATTGGAGGCATAGTTTTAATGATGTTGTTGTGTATATTACATGAATGAAATTTTGAAGGATTATTGTTAAAGCCATTGTTGTATAAGAATAGACTTGGGATGAAATCTCATTGTTGCATTATTTACACTATAATATGGAATTATATAGACACACACACACACACACATATACACACACACACACACACACACATACATATATAGACACACACACACACACATACACCCACACACACACACACATGTTTCCATGCTTGTTAAAAGACTATAGTTTGGTTGGTTAAGCTGTGTGTGGGAGGTAAGTAGACCAAAATTTTGGTGCCTCATTTTTGTTAAAGAGAATATTGTATTTTGGAATATATATTTGTTAGTATTTTAGATATTAAAAGGCGTTATCTATGTGTAATAATAGACTTATTTTACTTTAAGTGATAAACCAAGGTTCTATTTTTCTTGACTAGAATTTTGATAACAAAGATTTATCGATATGATGCATCCATTTTTTATTTGATCAATGTTTTGGACCATCATCTAAGATCCATCATCAGGAGAGAGAGATAAATGCGATGAAGAGAAACCTAATCACAGGGTCAATAAATAAAGAAACAAGGAAAATGAGGGAAAAAAACTTAAAAGGAATAATCAAATTTGTATTAAGTGGTTATACAACATCATATAAGCCAACAAGTTTATTTGTGGCATATTCAAGTCACTATATGGTGTTATTAAGTGGCTAAATAAGTTATATTAAATTATTCTTGTTTTGACTATAGGAAAAAGTGATATAATGGGTGTTATAAACCGACCCCTTTATTATTAAGTGGGGAAAATTCATTATAAATAAGAAGGTGTCGCTTTAGTAGTTAAATTCATATTGAAGTGTATAATTATTAAAGAAGTGATAACTTCATACTTTATGCACCCAAAATGGAGTCTAATAATAATAAAATTGGAAGATTTCCCCAAACCTCAAAAAAATTATGTTTTAGTGCTAGTGCTAAATTTGAAGGGAAATATAAAAGTTAGTGATAACCTTAGCTATTGATGTAGTGATAGTTGCTCTAATAAATTATATAGTATATTGTATCAATTATATAGTTGAAATAGTACTTGATGAAGCAATTGATCTATATTCAAAATTAGCAAGCGAAGTAGCCATTACTACAACTAATTGATATCCTGTTTTTCACCTTCATGACCAAGAGTTTGTTTTAGTGGATTCAAAACCCCTAGTAGGTGTGGAGATAAAAATATTGGAATAGTAACCACAAGAAGTTCCATACCTAGGAGCTATTAACAAAACATATCCTATTGCAACTATTTCTATGCTAATTGAGAATGGCATAATTATACTAAATCTGAATTCACTAACCAATTATTGCCATGAAATTATATGGAATAATGTTGGATATATGTTTTCGTTGATGGAAATAATGTGTCCATTGATGCTAACAGGTGGCACAAGTGTCAAAGGACTTAGGAGATTAGGTTCCAGGCATAAGAAGAAGGATAAACATGGTAGCATTAGTGGCGCAGATACTTTGGAGACTATTATAGAGTATAATATCATCTCATATGTAGATGGAGCCCACTCAGCTAGAAAGAGATCGGAAAAATCTTTCCAGTGGTATGAAGAAGTTTAGAAATGGCCTCCTGGATCATAAGATAGAGCCAGTCAAAGATATGATCCCCCAAGTCAAAATATGCAGAGATAAAAGGCTTAGAGACCATTTTTGGCACTTCATTAAGTTTGGTGATATGCCTAATCTTGGTGGCAAGCTTAATGGAGTAGCCAAAAATAGGATCGAGATGACATGGATGGACAACGTAGATGTTAGGGTCCTATAAATTATAGGATCATAAGTTGATTATCTATGAATTTTCAAGATTGTGATTTTTGTAAGAAATGTTTCATTCTGCAAATGATTTCCAACGAAAAAAAGAAGAAATAGAAGAAAAAGAAAGAAAGGGGATACAAAAGAAAGAAAAAATATATATGTGAAAAATAAAAGGAAAAAAAATAAAATACCCCAATAATAAGTGAGCAAGTCTAAATGCCACTGCATTTCAAAAATAAAAAAATATGCATGAGAAATGCCTTTAGAAAGTTTGAATAATGTGTAGCTAGTTAAAATGCCACATTAGAATAAGATAAGTAAGATTAGTAAGTTTAATCACATTGTTTAAGCATGATTAAACTTGTTGAATAAAACTAGATTAGGCAGAATAAAAATTGTTTGACCACATAGTTTAATCATGGTCAAATTTGGTTTAATTAGGTTAAGTTAAGGTTTGATGAATTAACCACTTTGTTTAAACGTGGTTGAAAGAGATTAAAATAAAATTAATACAATAGTATTATCGCATTGTATAAACATGATTTTCTATAGTTATAGCATAAAGTGTTATTTGATAGGACATGTTGTTGTTTTGTAAATAATGAAGGCCCAGATCTGAACGACAGAGATTTTACCCGCCCGGATCAATGGCAGGTGAGGAGTTTAGACATCCTTGCCCCTTTGACGGTTAACCGGGGGGGGTTTGTTTCCGAAAAGCGACCTCTCCATTTATCGCTCGTGCAACATGTCGCTCTCTTGCTCACTGCGGACCCTCACCCCCTTTTCGAAATCTGCCTTTCGACTCCCTCCTTTGTGACCATTGATTTCACCTCGCACTCCCGTTCCATTGCTATTCCACCATGTGGTGCGTCTTGGTCCCCCACTCCGCTCCAATGAAATTATCCCACATGGCACTCCCAACTTTGCTGCCATCCCATCATGATCACCTCCCTCCCCCCCTCCACTACCGTTCCGACACATGGCACTCTTCTAATAGCCGTTATGTAACCATTCATGTGACAATGGACCCACTCCGTTAATCAACTAAATTACAACGGTAATCGGGCTTTTTCTAATAAAACAAGCCATAACCCGTTCATCCGCCCTCCTTTCATTGTTCCAAATCATTTGAATCTAGAATTTGCTCCAGCACCCAGTCAACATACAATGTCTATGTTCAAAACGTCTAGTCATCGAACAAACCTGCCACTGTGACCAGTGAACAATTGAACAACCTTTGTACGCCCAACCACTAGTTTTAGTTCAATTTTCCTTGGTAAACTCTAAATTCATAGTTATTTTCTATCTGCTATGGCTCCCAAAGGCAAAGCTAAGATTACAGAAGAGAACCCTCTCCTATCGCTTATCATTGATCTGGACCATCAACCTCTAGTAGATTAGGAGTACAAAATCAGTGAAACCAGTTGTGAGTTCGACCTTTATGAACTCCACAATTGGTTAAAGCAGAAATTTATAGACCTTAACGATGAATTGGGCTCTTGGGATTCTTCCCTACCCCAATTCGTTTTACCTCAGACTTACCACTACCCTGAATTTTTCTCATAGTGCCAATTTCAATATATTCCTAGTCAGAGGGCAATTATGGCCCAAAATAATGACATTCTTTTCACCATCACCTCTAAGTCCATCTCCCAGATGCTCCAAATTCAAAACTCTGCACCTCTGAAACCTTTTACAGTAGATTCCCTCATGGAACTCTAAAAGAACCTAACCTTTCCTCACAGAGCAAAGAGTTTTGAAACATTCCTCCCTGAGGATGCCCAATTACCAATGAAGAATCCCCCCCCTATTTGTCCTCCATGTTCCCTGAGATGACCAAACAAATCATCTCCAATGTTTCTTGTTTATTGGGCTACCAATCCGATCAGTGGGTTAATGAGGCCATCATAGGATTTTTGCTAATCTTCTCAATAGATGAAAAGCCCCAATTATCTTCAATTACAGTGAGTTTCTGGAAGATGCTATCCGCAAGCAGTTATTAAAATTTTCCACAGAAGGAACCTTCAAGTATGCATCAGTTCTCATTTATTTGTTTTTATATCACTGTGCAAACATATTTCAATTTCCATTGTAGATATTGGATGAAAAAGGCAATGCCCAATCTATAATTCATTGGACTTCCTTGGTGAGGAAACATTGAAATGAGTTTACTTTCAGTGACTATGTTGATAAATTTCTATATACAGTTTGTTGCCTATTGAACATTGAAATTGAAACTAGGATAAGACCTGAAATAAGAAGGATTTTACACCTTAGTTATCAGACCAAAACATGTGACTAGTACCTGTACCATAATTACACAAAAATTAGGTTATATGGGTATGAATTGGCACCTTACAGGTTGCCAAAGTTTATCCCAAGGAGAATTTTCTCATTCGAATACATTAGACAGATGATTCATATGGATGATCTCCATTTTGTAACAACAAATAGAAAATCACATTTTACGATTAAAGCACAGGTCGATCCTTTCATCTGCAACACAAGAGCAACAACTAAAGAAGCAGACATCCTCCTAAAACAAATGAACTTCAAACTCAACTTTACCTGGTCATATGACCCCTTGGGAGTGATTTCAAAGCTAAGAGTAGAACAAAAGACTACTCCATACATTCACACACCCAGACCAGAGATTGAGAAATACATGAACCGGGATCAATGGCTGGAGAACATTCTGTAGGAGGGAGAAGAGAAGGTGATATCAACTACAAAAACACATACTAATACACCACAGGAGAAGCAGGACAAGAGGCCAAGGGAAGAGGTTTTCCCCATAGTGACAAAAATTCCAGAGAAATAATTCCAGATCCACAAGAAGAGGCAAAGGACTAATCCAACAGAAGAAATATTTCAAGAATAGAATACACAGTCCACCATTATTTTGACAGGCCCTCATGCTTCAAAGAGGACTAAAGATATTTTTGTAGGGTCTCCATCATCTTCGGTCTCCCAGGAGCCATTAGACACCTCTCAGTCAGGGGAATTGGTTCATGACCAAGCTGAACCAAACATATTTGCTAAGTATAGAGAAATAAAGAAGAAAAATGAACAACTAAAAGTTATAACATATACACAGTTTTGGAAGTAGATAGCCTCTTCACAACATAGGCTGATCTCTGCCTTTGACACAAAGAAAGGGAAAATGCTGATAACCTTCCAGCATGTTGAGGTCCCTTTTCCAAAGACTCATGAAGATTATAAGAAAACAATTTTGTCTTTTAATACTGATCAAATTCACCCAATTGATCAAATAGACCCGCACAAGAAAACATGGGAGATGTTGTACTCCACTTTGAAAACTTCAACAATGGTAGCTTCTAGGATGAAAGCCTCTATAAATAACATCCAGTCTCAGCTTAAATTAGAGAAAGTCCCTTCTTTAGCCAAATATACAAAAATTAAATCATTGGAAGACCTTGTAATCCAATTAGGATATGATCCTAGCAATGTGAAAGTAGCAGAAGAGATTATCACAAGGAAAAATGCTAACATTGCAGCACTTAAGAAGCAGCTCAAGCTTCCCTCCACAAAAGACCCACAAACTAAGGAAGTTAGAGAATTAGAGAAGAAAAAAGTAGATATATTCAGAATCATTATTGAACAAAGTGGATAGATCAAAGCAATGGAGGTTGAAATGGAGAAATTGTTTAAGGGAAAGGGGACAATCCACACAGTTGGTAGCCATTCCACTGACAATAGTTCCCATCACATCTACATCAGCAGTAGGGGCATCCACTTTAGCAACCATTACTGAGGGGAAATCAATAGATTCTATGGAGGAACTTATCAAGGCAATGGATGACCTGTCAATTAGAGGACAGGAAACTGAGAAGCTCAAAACTTAGCTGAAGAACCTTCAGGAGAAGAAACTAAAGGTTGACAATGCATACTTGGCTGAGCTACATAAAACTCATAAATTACCACAAAAGATTGAACAATTTCAAAATGAATTAGCAATGGCACAAACATTGGCACAAACAAAATAAAGTATATGGGTAGAAATAAATGAGGTCGTGACTGAATAACGACCCTCAATTTAGATTATTTTTGAACAAGAGGAGTTAATACAGAGGTCCAAAGAGGTAATTGAAGAGGTAAAAGAAGATTTAGGGAAGAAGCCAGGTGAAGCCACTGCTCTGATCAGAATTTAAAATTCGAAGACTAAGGAAGAATTTGAAGTTGCAGATAGGATAGAGACAATTCTAGAGGTCAGGGGGTTCTTACAAAAATAAACCTTATGTTGCAATTGGAGAACACGTGTCACAATATGGAGTCCAACATTCAGAAGTTCCATAGAAAATTTAATGTACTAAATCAAAAGGGGCTGCCAGGTTTGTTACACAGTATTTTGTCACGCCTCCTGCACTTCCCTATGTCATACCTCGAAGTGCCCGAAACTTGGCAATCATGCAGTGTACCCATCTTGATATATAGTTCAAATCCTCCCTGAAACACAAATGGAAACATGCCTTGAGCCTTCCCTGAAGAATTAAGCTCTAAAACCCTAATTTTAGGACCAGTGCAACCCTGACACTGGTAACTAATGCTGGTGATAAGTTGCACCATACTAGCATCACACTACCAACGTGATTTTTACTTGGATACTCGTGATGATCCCTAAAAGGTAATTTTTCCCAAAGAGGACAAGAAGCTTCTGATCTAGGGGCTTCCATAACGACAAGATGGAGGTTGTTTGGTGCAGATGTGGTCAAATTCTCCCAATATTTCCCTTTGATCTTATCCCTATGAGCTACCTCCTTGAGATGAGCCTTCTCCTATCTTTGGAGAGATCGTAACTCCCTTTCCGTGCCTATATAGTCATCCTCTCCCATTCCCAAATGGTTGGTCTCTGATTATTTGCACCCTTATGCTGAGATAGTGCCTACGTGCTACTCATTTGGCTTGGAGAAGGAGTGCTTGGAGAGCTTGAGCTTGGACTTGGACATTCACTCAAGGAAAACTTATTGACATCAAAGCTTGGTTGTATGCTTCTTCTTTTATTTCACTAATATATAGAACTGTTGGTTCACTTTCCATAAATGTATGTGTTAACACATCATTTATCTTAATGCTCCTTGATCTGTTAAGTGGATTACTTTCGATTATGCTTGTTGTACTTGTATGATTGTTGTGTCTTTGATCTCTTATGTAGGTATTCAAACACTATGAGAAGTAGAGCTAAGCTTGAGGCACAATCGATTCAAGGTCTTCAACAAAGGAGTACGTTATAGCATTAGAACGAGGTAGGCCATCTTCCTCTTCTCCCATTTCGATTGTAATTTAGGAAAGTTTCCTTGTAGACTGTCACGTAGGTTGCTAGTCCCACTCATTGGGCTAGAGGGATTGTCTTTGTCCGCAGAGAGGATTTTCCTAGACAACAAAATGGTGAATCGAATGGGGAAGCTATAACCCTTTCCATCCATTCCTTCAATCATATTCTCTGATGAATTTTGCCAACCATCAATATCTTGGCTTGTGTCTGTCACTGTATCTATTTGCAGTCACTATTTATTGCATGAGGATGTTTATCCTGCTTTGATCTTGAAGATTTTTTATTTTTTCCTTAGTTTTCTCACCCAACACATTTTCTACTCTGACAAAAGCGCTTGATTTTAAATTTGCAGTTGCACTGATCTGCCTTTCATCGCCCTTTTTCCTTTAACCAGTGCGTTGATTCCAGAGGATAGAAGAAAATTAGGGTTTCTTCTTGTTTTCAGTGTTTTTGACCTCTGTCAGTGATTTTCTAGTGTGACTACAGTGTATTTGTCTTGATTGACATCCTTGTGTGATTGCAATTTGTCTCTTGGATTTTCTGAAGTGTTTTTGAAGTTTGAGTGATTTCTAGGGTTTCTAGATCTCCCTCTGCTCATTGCTTAGTTTGCCTCTTTGAGATTGATTTCTTCCATTCAGGAGTCTTATTGCAGTCAGGACATTGTTCTCAAGTTGCTTTTAGTTCATGATTGTGAAGTTATTTTCATTAGTATTGAGTCATTTTGATGCTTTGAAGATTACTTTTGCTCCATTGTCAAGCATAGATTACAGTTGCATGCTTTGGAAGGACTGAAAGTGAATTCTTGTTTGATTTCTTTGTTTCGAAAAGAAAAGTGAATGATTTCCTCATTTAAGTATTTTTGAAACAATTTGCATTCGAAACCATAAGTGAATGAAATTTTCATTTTAGTTGTTTTAGATTGCATTTTTCCTTTGCTCATTGCATTAGTTTGCATTGTTGAATCAAAGTGAAAAGAAAAAGATAAAAATTAGTGCATCTTAGTGAAAGAAAAGTGATTTTTGTTTCTCTTAGGATTGCATCTTGGCATTGCATTTGTTTGTGAAAGTGAAATATTAGATCTCATTTTTGCATTTTGCATTGGAAATATAAAGAGTTGTATTTTGATGCATTTTGCTTGATTTATGAATTATTTGGTTGTATCTTTTCCTTCATTAGTTTAGCCTTCATCGAATGAAAGGATTTATTTTTATCATTTAGTTGCATCATAGGTACAGGTGACATCGTTGAGCCATCAAACTGAAACTTAATTGAAGATAAACTTAAAATTTACCTCAATTAACCTAAGGAGCATTTGTAACCTAACGCAAATATCTAGAGGTCTAGGCTAGAGATGTGTTCTAACGTCTTTAAACATAATAGCTCTCGTTCACTGCCTCCATTGTATCTTAGGGGTGATATCCCGTCCGAGTATATAGGAGGCACTTTAGTATGGCAAGTATATAGGGACGCTCTCATCGAATGGTTATGCATTAGACAACGCTAACACGGACTTGTACTCCCTGTACCATCGAGTATATATTGGGAGACCCCACTAGGTTGCTATCTTTTAGACACGGGTAATTGAGTCAGACGCCTTGTAAACGTGAGACATCGAACACATCATTCGGGGAGATCAGTTGTCGTATGTTAAGTCCTTGGTTTTGGCTAAGGTGTATATAATGGTTCATGGATACTTGGTAAACCCTCTTGCATATCTTACCTCTTTTGTTTTGTTCCGTTAATTTCTAAAATCAATTAAATTGACCACAAAAAAACATCCTTCCTATGGAAATACTCCTTAGTTGATCTTAGGTTGATACCAATGGAAACATTTCTTAGTCTACCAACCAAGGAAATCCCCCTGAGGGGAATCCTAATCCTTTTCCTTCTTTTGGAAGTATTGGTGCTCCCTGATGGGTGTGGCTTTTTACCTATTTTCTGCACATTCTTTCCCCAGTTTTGATCCTTTTGTCCTCTAGGCCTATGACTTTACATGATTAATTCCCCTGTTTTCTCACCTTTATAACCTATTCTACTGTCATGTTACTTTGTCGTATTTTACTGAATAATACGATGCTTTATTCCTTTTTGTGGCTAACTGGGAGAGTATTGAAGAAGTATTTTGGGAATCTCTTCTTCTTTTCAGGTGTTGCTCGTGAGAAAAAAGTTATGGAGCAGACAGGCAGCGCGGATTAACTACAGAGAAGGGTAGAACAGTTCGTTGTTACACCCTGGATGCTGTCACAGGTTGCTGTTACACATTGGATGCTGTTACAGGTTGTTGTTACACATTGGATGCTGTTACAGGTTGCTGTTACACATTGGATGCTGTTACAGGTCACTGTTACACTACACGATGATACAAAAGTCCGCTGTTACACCAAGGGTGATGTTGCCAGTGATGCTGTAACATCCGAACTGCTATTCACTTGCAGGATGCTGTTGCACCGAAGCTGGAAAATGTGGGTATTATTCCACATAATAGCTGGCGGCAGTAGGAATTGTTTATTTTGGAAGCAACAGAGCCAAGCAGCTGCAATCCTAACTAATGTATATTTGTATTTAGAATATGTTGTAACTAATTTTATTTTTGATCAACATGAGAATCGTGAGATTCTCATGACTGATCTGTTTCTAATTTCGAGTATGTAATAACTATAAAGGAACTCAATTTTCCATGTACAAGGACATGACATATAGAAAAGTACTGTTACTCTGCTTCTACAACTTTGAGTTCATTTTAATATTAATTAGCACGGTGATGCTGTTACTACTTTTCAGCTGATTCGTTAATTACTTTTGTGTTATTCCTGCGCCCTGTTGAGGAGGAAGGGCCCTCCTCTTTGGAATGGACTGAAATGATAGAGGTAGTGTATATTTTAGTTTAGCTAATTGATTTATGGTTTCTTGCTGTTGCTGTACAAATTGTGGGTTACATTCGCTGCTGTTTCAATTTACATTATGTTGTTACATTGAGTTAATCAACATAATGGTAGTAACCAGCTGGAGTAGATATTAGTTCCTGTGTGGCGCGCCTTTACTTTGATAGTTGCGAAGCCTGATTTAATTTTGTAGAGTATTTTTTATGTGTACATGAATGGTTTGATTTAGCAATTTGGTTCAACGACATCTTTTACTGTTTTATCCATTTTCTCATTCTTGGTTGTAGTGTATCGGCACAGACATTGCAAACTCCATTGAAACAGAAAGACCTACCATGGGTTGACAATTAAATGTTGTAGTCTCGGTCTATTAGGATTGATTAAAACAACAATACATTTTGGCGCTATTACCGGGGATGGCAGTTGGCGATACAGTTAGCCAAGTTGTTTGTTTGATGTAGTGTGTTCATAGTCCACAATTGCTGGGTGATAAGACGAGAGGCAAGAACCTGTGTATCGCTCTAACATACCTGGGTGAGCTCACCATTGTGATCACTAGGGAACTTAGGGAATTTTGGTGTTTTCCTTACCATGTCTTAAACTCTTCAGTCGCTGGGTGGTAATATGAGATGTAAGAACCTGCGCATCGCTCTAACATACCTGGGTGGGCTCACCACTGTCGAAGACTAAGACACTTAGGGTGTGAATTAATACACATAGGGTCCATGTGTGCAATTGTAGGAATTATAGAAATACAAAAACTACCCCCCACTCTAATTAGTCATAGGAAAAACGGGTCGTAAAAAGGAAATAAAGAGTGTGGATTTGGGATGGAAAACATTTATCCAGGAACTAATCTCTAAGGCAGAAAAAGAACAGTCCAGCTCTCAAAGGGATGTAAGGAAAACAGGGCCGCATAAAGCTGTTACTCCCATAGCAAAAGAAGAAACCTATGATTCCTCTATCTCGGGACCATATCATTCTAAAGCTAGCACCCATACCCCCAAGATCAAGAATCCAATTCAGGGGCAGGAGGGGGAAGCTAGTAGCCAGAACTTGAGGATCGAGGGGTAAGGGGAAACCGAGGGGGAACATCAAACACTTGAGATGGGAGAACACTTGTTGGTTGATTAATACCCAGATACAGGTAGTGCGGTGAAATAGCTGCCCCAAGGACGTCTGAGCCATTAATCACACCTACAATACCATCACAAGAACAATTTGAAGGACGTCTGCTACAGTAAGGGTTAGAAGGATTAGTCATGGGGAACAACAATGACAACACTGCTAAAACATATGCTACTATCACCACCTTTGAGTTCCCAATCAGGGATATCAGAGGTGAAGCTCCTATGAAAAATATTCCTCTATCATCCTTACCATCCTTCCAGGGGATGACTTTGGAAGATTCAGACACATTTCTATTTGAGTTCGATGTCTTATGCAAAAGTTATGATTATATCTCAGATGCACAGAAATTAAAATTATTTCCTGCTACTTTAAAAGGGGCAGCGTTGAGATGGTTCATGGGATTGGGCTCCGCTTCTATTCAGACATGGAATGATATGAAGGAGACGTTCTTATCAAAGTACCAAGACTATTGCAGAACCAGGGACTTAAGGGAAGAGATATTGAGAATAACATAGAAGGAGGATGAAAGCCTGGAAGATTATGTGGAGAGGTTCCACTATAATATGCAGAGGTCTAAACATAGCGATTTAGACCAGGAAATATTGAAGACTATATTTATCAAAGGAATGAGGGATGATTGCCTTGACACCCTGAACCTATTAGGGAAGGGGGATATATCACAAGAACCATTTGCTAAGATTGTAAATCTCTATCTAAGATGCTCCAGAGGATCGTCTAAGGGGAGGAGCACAGTTCGAGATGCCTCCGCCCGGATACAAAAATCTGCAGGAGGGGAAGTAACCAGAGCAGAGATTGGGAATTTGTTTGAAAATTTCAAGACCGATATCCTCAGTACTCTCTCTGCCCAGATAACGACAGCGCAGATCAAGAAGACACAAGTGGAAGTTGACACACCTTTGGCTGTGTTCTGTTCGAATTGCCGGAAGAAACATCCTTTGAGGGAATGCAAATTGAACAACATCAGCTTGTGTAATATTTGCGTGCTAGAAAATTCGACAGGGCAATGTCCGAAGCTTCTTAGACTGAAGGTAGTAATCGGAGAATCAAGCGAGGAAGTGCAGTCCTCTTATTTCACCGCACCAAGGAGACCATGGAAACCATGACCTCCAGGTATGTGTCAAGATTTTTCCTCTTTAAATTCGTGGAACAATGCATATAATACTCAACAATATCCATGGAAATATCCTACTCCTCCTTCAACACAGTTTCCTTCACCCTGGAACCAGTGGTCTCCATCTTCCTCTGTCCAATATCCTCAATCTCAACCATATCCTTGGAACCAAAAATGGAGGGGAAATGCCTAGAATTCAGCTTTACCTAAATTACCCATGCAACAACAGTTGCAGTTATCTCCTTTCCAAACTCCTGCTCCTCCACCACCTATGCGACCCCAACTACCTATGCAACCTAACCCAAACTCGAACAATAAAGCAACTCAGGGCATAGAGGCTCCGACTACCTTCCAGACCTAACTTATTACCCACGTGGGGCTTAATGAAATACAATTGTGATCAGGCAAGGTAATTAAACCAAGTCACTCCCCTATCATTACAGAGGAGGAATGTGAACCATCCAGAAGAGATATTGGAGGCTCTGAGGCAGCTACTGTGCCTACAACAACCGATATAGAGGAAGTTGTTACATCTGTAACAACCAACCCGCGAATGACTGTTACTGCTGTAACAACCAACTTGGGAAAACTTAGGACCCTCCATATCCTCAAAGATTGGCTAAACTTGGGATGACTACACAACCCTAATATGATTTTCTTAGGGAGTTGCAAAATCTGCATGTACGAATTCCTCTGTTACAAGCCCTTAAGGAAGTACCTATTTATGCTAAAACAATGAGATATTTGTGCATCAAGAAACCTGGGAGGAAGCCTAAAGACCCTGCCACCATACATGTGATGGGGAAATTATCCGAATTAATGTCTGCTCAGCCTCTCCTAACTAAGTATAATGATCCAGGAAATCCTACGATCACTGTCTACATTAATGATCAGCCCATAGCTAACACGTTGATCGATCTCGGGGTTGCCATTAATGTAATGACAAAGGACCTCTTTACCACTCTCGGGCTACAGGGACTTAGACATACTCCTACTGTAATTGAATTGGCAAACAAGTCCCATGTCAAACTCGAGGGGGTGTTAGAGGATATCGTGATTACAATAGCTTCCTGGAGGTATTCGACTGAGTTTCTTATCTTGCAGCCCAAATCCAATTTGGGAGGACATCCTTTGATCCTAGGGAGACCTTGGCTGGCCATTGCGGATGCATTTATAGGCTGCAGATCGGGATCTATGGTGATATTGGATGGCCAAGCAACAAAGAACCTTAGCCTTTACCCCTCAAAACCAAATGTGGATGTATACAACCCTTGGTGGAATGAGTTTGAGCTTGAGTCAGATCTTTCCATGCCACTCCTAACTGTGGGGAAAGCTCAGTATTTCAAGGATGAGACAGAAGGTGATGTCATTAATGGTTTTATGAGTAACTAGATTTCTTTCGCTTCTGCTAAAAATGAGAATGAGGAAGAAGAGGTGGAAGATATAGATTTTGAACAAATGAGAACCGCTTCGAATATTGATAGTAGTTCGATTGAGATAGAACCTAGAAAGTTTTTGAATATTAACCCCAACTTGATTGCTGAGAAAAACCAACTGCTGTTACAGAAATACAAAAAGGCATTTGCATGGGACTATACGGATATGAAAGGGATCCACCCTAACCTATACACTCACCGGATTTATTTGAAGGATGGTTGCAAACCAGTCAAACAACCACAATGCCACACAAACCCTGCACTGAAGGAGGTGGTAAAGGAAGAACTACAAAAACTCATGAGTGCTAATTTTATTTATCGGATATCTGACAGTCAGTGGGTGTCACCGCTTGTCATCATTCCTAAAAAGAATGGGAAGTGGAGAGTCTATGTAGATTACAGAGAACTCAATAAAGCCACTCAAAAGGACCATTTTCCCCTACCATTTATAGATCAGGTCCTTGATACCCTTTCCGGAAAGAAATTCTTTTCATTCTTGGATGGATTTAGTGGCTATAATCAGATACAGATTGCCCTGGAGGATCAGGATAAAACAACCTTCACTTACCCTTGGGGAACCTTCGCATACAGAGCGCTCCCTTTTGGACTCTATAATGCGCCATCAACCTTGCAAAGGGCAATACTGGGAATTTTTATTTTTATTTTTATTTTTTATTTTTATTTTTATTTTTATTTTTTTTAATTTTTAATTTTTTAAATTTTAAATTTTAATTTTTTAATTTTAATTTTTATTTATTTATAATTTTTTAAATTTCTTATTATTATTTTTTATTTTTTTTATATTTATATTTATTTATTTATTTTAATTTTTTTTATTTTTTTAAATTTAATTAATTAATTAATTAATTTTATTTTATTTTATATTTATTTATTTATTTTTATTTTTATATTTATTTATTTAAGTTTTTTTTTGTGACTTGTTGAATGACTGCCTCGAAATCTTCATGGACAATTTTACACCTTATGGAGATGCTTTTGAAACAACATTATTTAATCTAGAAAAAGTGTTGGAACACTGCGTACATACTAATGTTGCTTTGAGCATTGAAAAATGTCACATGATGACGACTAAAGGGATTGTGATTGGACACTACATTTCTGTTGAAGGGATCAAGGTAGACCCTGCAAAAATAGAGGTAATTCTAAAATTTCCAACCCCCAAAATGCAAAAATAGGTACGTAGTTTCTTGGGGCATGCAGGGTATTACGGAGATTTATAGAAAAATTTCAAAAATTGCATCGCCATTATTTTCTTTGCTCATGAAGGATGTCGACTTTTTGTGGACAGGGAAGTGTGAGCAGGCCTTTTTAAAATTGAAATGTTGTGTATTAGCAGCTCTGGTCTTGCGAGGACCTAATTGGGAACTGTCATTTCACATAGCTACAAATGCATTTGATATTGCTGTAGGTGTTGTTTTGGGCCAACTGGAGGATAAGAAACCTTATGCTATTTACTACATAAGCAAAAATCTAACCCCGATTGAGCTCAACTACAAAGTGACCGAGAAGGATTTCTTAGCAGTCATGCACGCCATCAATAAATTCCGACATTATATCACCAGGTACCAAGTATTTGTATACACTGACCATTCTGCCATTTGCTTTTAATGAATAAGCCAATTACTAATGGTAGGATTACACACTGGTTATTGCTGTTACAAGAATTTGATATCACAATTGTCGATAAACCTAGAAAAGATAATGTAGTAGCTGATTTTCTTTCTAGGTTAAATATTGATGACAATTGTATTCCTACTAAGGATTCTTTCCTAGATGAATATCTTTTTGCTATTTATACTTACTCACCTTGGTATGCAAGTAATTATCTTGCTGCAGAGAAGTTTCCACAACATTTGTCCTCCAAGGAGAGAAGAAAGATCATACAACAAAGTGCTACATATATACCTGGATAGATGGGAATTTCTATCACACTGGACCAGATTTCCAGATCAGACGTTGTGTTAGAGAAGATGAGGTCTTTGACATCCTTAAGGCTTGTCATGAAGAACCTTATGGAGGGCACTTCGCAGACAAATAGACAGGATACAAAGTCCTTTCAACAGGGTATTATTGGCCAACAATATTTCAGGATGCCAAGAAGTTTGTGAAGGGATGTGATAGTTGTCAAAGGATGGGCCAACCACTGCAATCAGATGAGATGCTGTTACAGCCCCAAATCGTCTTAGAACCTTTTGAGAAATGGGCCCTAGATTTTGTGGGACCAATTAATCCCTCATCTAGACAGTAATATTACATCTTGGTCTGCACTAACTATGTCACAAAATGTGTTGAGGCAAAGGCACTAACCAGAGCCATGGAGCAGGCTGTCTCAGACTTTCTATTTGAAGACATCTTTGTCCGGTTTGGCATACCTAGGGAGATAGTCACAGACGGAGGGCCCTAGTTCACATCTCATAAGATCCAGGAGTTGGTTGAAAAATATAAAATCCATCATAGAATCACAACACCTTATCATCCACAAGCAAATGGCCAAGTGGAAAGCACTAACAAGGTCATTGAGGGGATCCTTACTAAGACTATGGCCAGTCATCGAAGAAATTGGGTTGATAAACTTCCAGAAGTGTTGTGGGCATACAGGACTACATGGAGGAATACGAATGGATTCTCACCATATGAACTTGTGTATGGTAAAAACCCTTTATTCCGCATTGAATTTGAAATCAAGACACTAAGAACAACATTGCAGGTCAATTTGGATCTGGTTACAACACAAAAGCAGAGATTGAACCAACTCAATGAATTGGAGGAGAAATGGTTAGCTGCTATCCAGAAAATAGAGATTATCCAGCAGTAGAGAGCTAAGTGGCATGATAGATTCATCAAGAAGAAGAAGTTCCAGAAAGGAGATTGGGCTCTCTTATACGACTCAAGATTTAAAGACTTCAAGGGTAAGCTCTGCACCAGATGGCTAGGTCCCTATGAGGTAGATGCAATCTTTGACAATGGGACTGTAAATTTGGTAACCATTGACAGTGTGAGGACACCATTACTTGCAAATGGGCACCATCTTCAGTTATATCACAAACTTGCTTCAAGGGATTCATTCGTCAACATTGTCACAAATTCGGATCTTCAGATTACAGGAACAGGGGAAAGCCCCCCTGTGCTGCAAAAATTCTAATTTTTCCAATAAGTGTAACAACTGAAAATCAACTATGGTTGGTAGTTGTTACACCTTAAAACTCTTAAAAAAAATATATATATTAACAATCTAGCTATGAAAACCTTTCCCGACCATAGACAAGCACTTTTTGTAGCAATTTAAAACCACCTTGTGGCAGCTGTTACACACTCTGTAACAACGTTTGTTATTTCAAAGCATACCTTACGATAAGTGCTGTTACATGATCTTTTCTTCTTTATTTTTTGTAAAAATCAAAGTAATATATATTAGTCGTCTTGGCTATTACACTTGTAACAGTCGACAACTTTTAAGAATAAATGAGATATTTTATTGTAATAAATAGTAGGCATCATCGTGATCCTCATCATCAGAATTAGGTTTGCGCGTCGCGCCACCCATGACTTCTCCCCACGTCACCCAGGTACGTCATCAAAAGGTAATATTGTATTCGCTTTATTTGGTAATTATGGCAACTTAACATGACTTTTGACGACCAAGGATGACTGTCACATTTAAGCCGGTGGGGGGGGGGGGAGCGAATCATATTGCGACATGACCGTCGCATGAATTTTGATTATTAAAAAAAAAAAACCTGCAATTAAGGCATGGTTACCTGGTAGTTATTGTTACTTAATGCCCGATCATACCAAAAAGGGGAAGTGTACCATCGACGAGACCTCCCATAACCCAACATTAATAAGGCAAATTTACTGTGCGGTATGAACCATGATTGAAAAATCCTAATTCGAAATCCTCACCTGTGCCACCCTACCACCCTACAATTTACCCCTACTGGAGCACTGCATCCCCATTTAGAGTGCTCAGAGAAGTGGGAAAGTAATAGTGCAGGCTGAAACAGCTAAGTTGTGTGCCGACTACCCCAGAGCGTCTAAAGGAAAGGAGAAGGAGGAGAAACAACACTGAATTTGCATAAGCAATGGGTGGAGCAGCAATTTGGCATGAGCCAGGGTCCACAGAAGCCTTAGAGAATTGCCCCGAAGCATGCTAGATTTTCAAGGATGCAGGCTGGTTTGAATTCTTCCAAAGGTTGGAGGGATCAGACGGCGGTGTTTCCATGGAATTTGCAAAGAATTTGGAGAGAAACCAGATGAAGGTCAGAGGGTTGAAGCTAGAGGTCACGGAAGAGGTGATTGCTAGAGTGACGAGATTACCAATGGAAGGAAAGAGGTGGTTTAACAGGAAGGTTAATGACCCCTCCCTGAAGGGGGATTTCCTCCAAGAAGAAGAATCGTTGGTAAATAAAGGAAGGGGAACTGATAGATTGTCACTCCCCCAGCCATGGGCGGGTGTTGCCCTCTACCTCATCAAGTACATTACTTGTGAGGGAAGGGAAAATTTTTTGTTCAATTACCACTTTCCATTGCTAAACCACCTTCGACATCAGCAACTGATCAATCTTCCCTACTTCTTGCTGGGAAACATTAGGCATATGCCCGTGGCCATGAAAACAGCTGCGCATCCAGAAACATGTGTCACCAACCATGGCCTTATCAAGCTCATTTTGCTAGATGCCTTGAACCGCCAGGGCAGGAATTGGGAAGAATTCATGAGGGAAGGCTAGGACCACCCGCAGGAGGCAAACCAAGACGACTAAGGAAGCTCCAGCGGTGACAAAGGAGCAGCCCCAACCTTCGACAGTAAGTGTTTGTAAGAGGCCAGTTGATAAACCAATTGGAAATGGACGACTGAAGCAGAGGATAAGAGTTAGCAGACACCCAGAGTCCCCATCCATGTCAAGGAAGAACAAAGAAGAAACAAACCAGAAGGACGAGGAGTAGGCTCAGCTAGAGGAACCTTCTTCACCTGGTAAGAGCGAAATTCAATCCTTGCTATTAAGAATTGAAAATTTAGAAAAAGAAAATAGAGAGATAAGGGAATAGCTAACAGAGGGAAAGGTAGAGGCAAGAGCCCTAGCGCTAGATACTTTGGCTGAGGCCGTGGACAGGGCCAGAAGGGGAGATGCCTCGGGCACTATGTGCATGGCCTGTGCTGAGAAGCTAGTGGCAGCAGGGTTTAAATTCTGTGCAACAGACACCACCTCGAGGGAAACACAAACTAAAATTTGGGAAGCTGACACACAAGAACCCGTTGAGGACATTGCTGTTACACAAGAACCAACAACTGAGATGGCACAGTCCACAGGAAGTGATTGGGTAGTAGATACACAGGAGCCCTTGGCTGACCTTGTTGTTTCACCAGAAACAATAGTGGAGGTGGAAGTCAGCCAAGGAAAGGAAGGAGAAGCTAACATCCATGAGCTTGTGGTCAACACTGCTGTTACACAAGAACCAGTAGTGGAGACAGAAGCCTACCTAGGGAAAAACGATATAAAGAAGTATGTGGATGACACTGCTATTACACAAGAACCAGTAGTGGGGATGGAAGCTGATCAGGGAGATAAGGAAACTGTAACAGAATCCATTGACGAAGCTGCTATTACACAAGAACCAACAGCCGAAGTGGAGCAGTTTCACCCTCAGGAGGCTGTTACACCCTCAATTGATAGTGCATGTGGGAGAACACCGGGCCCTGATGAAGGATGGTGTTCTGAAAAGATGTTGTTGTTACCAGAGCTACAGAAATGGAAGCAGTAGGCACTCTCTCTATAAGAGGGGGTGATCTCGCTCAAGGCACATAAAAGGATGATGGATTCCCTTAGGGAGAAATGGCTAAAGGAAGAATGGGAGAGAGAAGGGGAAGCACGAAGGCACAAGGAATCTATGAAAAAGAAGGATGAACAACTGTATAAGCTAAATCGACAGGTCTTGGACCTACCAGATGACAAGACCAAGCTCCGTGACCTTGTCCTAAACCTGCTAGCATGCAGGCGGCTGTCCTCGTCGTATTCAATGTTCCTTTAGGAACATTATTATTTATTTCAATTAAAAGAAGTTTTCGAGAATAGGTCTTATTTGGGTTCTTCAACCCATACTTTTCTTGAGATTTTTCACTCCTGCGACTTTGATGACCAGAGCTTGCTGTGCAAGCTATTTTTACATAATATCATGTGTGAATATGTCAGCACGAAGATGGTAGCAAGTGTCTTCTCCTATATGGGAGATTTGCAGTTGCGAGCCTTCCTTTCATTTATGAGGAATCAGATTGAGTGGCATCTGGCCATGAAATTAGCATAAGCTAACGAAGAGAGAACAACATTGTGGGTTAGAGCTAAACCAGGAATGGTTTACGAACTCGGCATGAGTTTAAGCTATTCCTAATCACTATAGATTTCACGGAACAGTCGACTGTCTATAGGAAAAGGATTGCAAGGATCTGCCTCAACTTGTATGCAAAAATGAAAATCTGAGCACTAGCAGGATGTATTAAACGCACTAACGCATCGAGGCCTACAACGCTGAGTTAAAAGAAGGAGATCCTTTTTAGTACATGAACTTTTTGGCTACTGTTACATGGGTGCCTGAGTATGCTTGAATTGTGCATACATTGAGGGCGTTTTGGATTGGACTCAGATTCAAATTTCCTTTGATTTGGTTGCCAGTAGAGGAGTATCCGCCGGACTACCACCCATGTGACTATGAAGAGGAATCTTGGCCACGTCAGTTGATGGCCATTCAAGGATATAGAGATCTGGGTGAGGACACTGCTGGTGCCTACAATTTCATAGACTTGCATTAGGGGTATAGTAGGAGGAGCTGAGATTTTGCATGGGGACACGTAGTTGCTTCAGTCGGGGGGAGATGTTGGGTGTGGTTTTTTACCTGTTTTCTGCACATCCTTTCCCCAGTTTTGATCCTTTTGTCCTCCAGGCCTATGACTTTACATGATTAATTCCCTTGTTTTCTCACCTTTATAACCTATTCTACTGTCATGTTACTTTGTCATATTCTACTGAATAATAAGATGCTTTATTCCTTTTTGTGGCTAATTGGGAGAGTATTGAAGAAGTATTTTAGGAAGCTCTTCTTCTTTTCAGGTGTTTCTCACAAGAACAAATTTATGGAGCAGACAGACAATGTTGATTAACTATAGAGAAGGGTAGAACAGTTCGCTGTTACACCCTGGATGCTGTCACAGGTTGTTACACATTGGATGTTGTTATAGGTTGCTGTTACACATTGGATGCTATTACAGGGTGCTGTTACACTATGCGCTGATACAAAAGTCTGCTGTTACACCAAAGGTGCTGTCGACAGTGATGCCATAACATCCCGAACTGCTATTCACTCGTAGGATGCTGTTGCACCGAAGCTAGAAAATGTGGGTACTATTCCACATAACAACTGTCAACAGTAGGAATTGTTTATTTTGGAAGCAATAGAACCAAGCGGTTGCAATCCTAACTAATGTATATTTGTATTAAGAATAGGTTGTAACTACTTTTATTTTTGATCAAAATGAGAATTGTGAGATTCTCATGACTGATCTGTTTCTAATTTCGGGTATGTAATAACTATAAAGGAACTCGATTTTCCATGTACAAGGACACGAAATATAAAAAAGCACTGTTACTCTGCTTCTATAACTTTGAGTTCATTTTTAATATTAATTAACACGATGATGCTGAACTACTCTTCAGCTGATTCATTAATTACTTTTGTGTTATTCCTGCACCCTACTAAGGAGGAAGGGCCCTCCTCTTTGGCAGGGACTGCAGTGATAGAGGTAGTGTACATTCTAGTTTAGCTAATTGATTTATGGTTTCTCGCTGTTGCTGTAGAAATTGTGGGTTACATTAGTTGTTGTTTCAATGTATATTATGCTGTTACACTTAGTTAATCAATAGAATGGTAGTAACTAACTGGACTAGATATTAGTTCCTGTGTGGCGTGCCTTTACTTTGATAGTTGTGAAGCGTGATTTAATTATGTAGAGTGTTTTTTATGTCTACATGAATGGTTTGATTCAAAAATTTGGTTCAATGACATCTTTTACTGTTTTATGCATTTACTCATTCTTGGCTGTAGTGTATCAGCACAGACAATGCGAACTCCATTGAAACAGGAAGACCTACCCTCGTTTGACAATTAAATGTTGCAGTATTGGTCAATTAGGATTGATTAAAACAACACTACACTCCCTATATGGCAATTTTTTCCCTTCTTGGTTGACCATTGGTCTACTAGTTTGGTTATTTTCGACCTCGATGATTTCGAGTGTGCAAACTGCTTTTCAATTGAGTTCTCTCCACCTGAACAATATCAACCTCATGTTGATCCTAAAGTTGACCCCTCACCTTCTTCACCTATTTATTCACCTCGTTCTTCCTCTTTGCCTGGTGAAAGTCTGGATTCCAGTAACCAGGAAGCTAAGAAGAAGAAGATGAAGATGAAGAAGAAGAATTAAAATAAGCAAGGGGCCAACCAAACAACCATTGCTACAGATGCAACTGATGTAGAAAAATATTCCAACTAGCCTTGAAAGTAAAATTTCCTTGCATGTTATGTAAGGGTGACCACCTTCTTCAAAATTGTCCTGGTATTCCCAAGGTCTTAGAAGTGTGGTCCATAGATTCACGTCAACCTTTGTCATCAGCCTCTAGAGATCATGCTAGTGATAAACCTTCAACTAGTAATAATAACGTCCATGGGAAAAAGGGAAAAGTCAAATTTCCCTATAGGTTGTATGAAGGTAATCATCCCATTCACCTTTGTCCTCTTATGAATGAAGCATCCAAAGATTTAGAAAACCTTATAGCTTCCCAACCTTGTCTTCTGGTTGGTTATCAAAATATTTCCCCTGATCCTTCACTAGTTGATCCAGCGATTGATCAAATGTCATCTTTGGTCAACCCCACTCTCTCTAAAAATGAGTCTTGTGAGTCCATTCCCAACCAACCATTGGTTGAGAAAATGGTAGAATTAGTTCCACCTTCAGGTAACCATACCTTACTGGTAGAGAGTGAACCTCGTACTACTCAGGTTCTTCTGGTTTCTTCAGTTTCAAATGAACTAGAGGGAAATCCTCCCATTACCAAGGTGCATGAATGCAGTTCTCCTATTCCCATAGCGCAAGAGGGTAGCTCTCACATTCTTATGACACCCCCTTTGAGTAGTTTATTCACTTCTTTTGAATGGAGTCGACTGGCAGGATATCACCTTCTATTGTATGTTCCTTTCCAGATTATAGTACAGTCTTACTATATAGACGTACCTAGCATAGTCATAGATGAGGGTGCATCTATTAGTATCCTATCCTTAACTGCTTGGAAAGCTTAGGTTCTCCTCATCTTTTCCACGTCACCCAGAATCTTTTAGCTTTTTAAAAGAAGAACTAGTCAACCGTTAAGCATCCTTCCTAAGTTACCTATTACTTTGGGAGGAAAGACTGTCTATATAGATGTGATGGTTGTCCAAGGCCCTTTAGATTTTAATCTACTCCTTGGCTGTGACTATGTTTATGTCATGGGAGCTCTTGTTTCTTCCCTCTTTCAAGTGATGTGTTTCTCGCATGAAGGAAGCATTGTGATCATTGATCAGCTTACACTCATTGGTCCTGAAGCAACTCCCCATCAACAATCATCCCTAAATGGTTCTTATATGCAAGTGATATCACCCCCGCCACAGGTTAATTACGTGGCCACCTGTCCCATCCCCACATCTACTGATGATCTAGTAGGTGACGTCGTACACCATGTAATGGGGGAATTGGAACCCAATTTTTCATTTGGATCCCTGGACATGTATCCCTTCTAGAGTGTTGTTCTCCCATATGATGAGAACCTCTTGGAAGCCATGTCCTCTTTTGGTTTGTGATCAAAGGTCTTGGAGCAAATTTCCTTGTCTTGTGTCAATCTCGTTAAAAAATGAAACAATGACTATGAGGATAGTTATTTTACTATGTCAACCTCATTAAAAAATGAAATAGGTCCCTATGAGGATAGTTCTTTTACTACGTCAACCTCATTAAAAAATGAAATAGGTCCCCATGAGGATAATTCTTTTACTATGTCAACCTCGTTAGAAAATGAAATAGGTATCCATGAGCAGAGTTCTTTTACTTGAGTCAAGCTCGGTAAAAAATGAAACAAGGTGTCATGAGCATGGTTCTTTTCCTGTGTCAAGCTCATTAAAAAATGAAACAAATCCCCTTCCAATTCGAGTCTTTGATTAGATCTTGTAAAATCCCAGTCAAGTCTTTCACTTGATCTCGTAAGTAAACCTTCATTCCATCCACTTAGGTGAAAGATATGAAGCTTGGGGGGCATGTACCTCGATTTGAGTCATTATGCTGGAGGCATGCAAGCTTATCTCAAGCATAGTTTATTTTTGTTTCAAGCTTGTGTAAAAATGAAACCAAACCCAAGTATATTTTGTTTCCGTTTCAAGCTTGTGAAAAAATGAAACCATCTTCAAGTTTACTCAAGCATAGTTTCACATGTTTCAAGCTTGTGTAAAAATGAAAGAATTCCTACTTTACCTCTCGTGATTGTCATTTTTATCAACCTTTTTGCTAGATGAGCCTTGGTTTGTCCATTCCATCACCACCATCTCTTTAGCCGATCATTCACTTTCACTTGGTTGTTTTACCCTTTCCTGGAGAACCTCTACAATGAGTGGTCTTATTAGCCAACCTCTTGACCTTTACATGTTTTGAGTAGTTCCATCATTACCAGAACCAATTTCTATCCTTTTATGCCACTCGTTCCTAAAGGTGGAGTCATCTTTCAGTGCTTTTCTGACTCGAAAAATGAAAAGATCGCCTAGTACTTGTCTTTTTGAACTCGTTAAATTAAATGAATTGACGTGGTCTCACTATATGTTTACCCCTTTTCCAGGTTGGGATTGACTATTTACGAAAAAGGAACACCTTGGTTAACATGGTCAAGAGGTTCTCTCGAATATTTTTTTCTACCTTTTCATATTTGAGAGACAAATTATGAAAAGGGACATAATGGAGTTTCCTTTTTCGTCTCTTTTTCAAACTCTCTAAATATGTAATATATACCGAGTTATTATTTCGTCAGACTCGTTAAAAATTAAACATCGAAAGACTTGTCACCATGATGAGATCGAGTTTCTCCTTCCTAGGACTCATAAAAATCACTAGGATGGATTCATTCGACGAATGAACTTATACAACAAGCATATGCTATCCCCTTCAAGTTTGTGATAAAAATAATTGGGGTACTCGCTAGAAATAGTGGGGAAAAATGAAAGTGAAACATCTCTTGTATAGGCAACATGTCACTCTTGAACTTGACATTTTTCTGTGTCTCGTGTCGAGTTTGGGATATCCTCACTTAGTCACTTGTCTTTCCGGGTTTGGGTGATCCATTTTGCCTCTCATCTGACTATTCTATTTCGTCATCATGACCCATGGTCCTATGTTGAGTCAAATGCTGCCACACTCCGGAGTCGTGTCGTTGATATGTTTAAGAGAAGTCCTATCTATAGTTTGTTACCTATACATTATCTGACCTTTTTCTACAGTCTTGATCATACTCATTCATTTCAATTTATTCCTGGTTTCATGTCGATGATGGGGGAATCATTATGGCCCTCCTTCGACGGGTCACTTCCTGTCGACTTCAACTCATTATCCAGGAAGATGACTTAGAGACTCCCTTTCAGTACCTTAGAGCTTGCATGCCTTAATGGAAAGTTCTTCGCATCCGATGACAACTTTACATCATTGACCTTTGATCGGGTCATTCCACAAGTGTTCGACATCAACTTCATTTTCACATTCACGGATTGTATTGTTATACCTTGAGGACCATATTCATTATTGGTGGTTTCTCTCGTGCCTGTTAACAGTCCACATCATTGGCCAATAATCAGGTGGTTTTCTAGCATGTTCGACTTCGAAACATTCATTCGCATGTTAGGATTTGTAGTTTGATCAGGTTGGGATGGAGCGCAAGACCCTGCGTTTTGTCTGATATGACTCAGGCTACGTGGAGTTATGTATTGTTCATGATTGTGCACATGTTTCTTCTATACAGATGGCTATGACCATACTGTGAGACTTTATATTTATGATGATGATCCTTCTATATCAGATGGCTACATCCATGCCTTAGATCTTAGATTTATAGATGATCCTTTTCATTTGGATGGTTGTGCCCATGCCGTGGATCCTTTCACATAGTCCTTTCTATCTGGATGGCTGCGTCCATACCGTGGATTCATGTTTTGATATCAGATATGTATATGTATATGCATCCTTGATTTGTAGGTCTCCTGACAGTGTTTGTTCTCGTCCTTGTAAAAGCTCGTAAATCATATCAGCCATCACTCCCTGTTCTACCTTCATGCTTTAGGGGGCATCTGTTACACAATATTTTGTCACGCCTCCTGCACTTCCCTGTGTCATACCCCGAAGTGCCTGAAACTTGGCAATCATGCAGTGTACCCATCTTGATATATAGTTCAGATCCTCCCTGAAACACTGATGGAAACATGCCTTGAGCCTTCCCTGAAGAAGTAAGCTCTAAAACCCTAATTTCAGGACCAACACGACCCTAACACTGGCAACTAGTGCTGGTGACAAGTTGCACCATATTGGCATCACACTGCCAGCGTGCTTTTTACTTGGATACTCGTGCTGATCCCTAAAAGGCAAGTTTTCCCAAAGAGGACAAGAAGCTTCATGATCTAGAGGCTTCCAGAACGACGAGATGGAGGTTGTTCGGTGTGGATGGTCGAATTCTCCAAATATTTCCCTTTGATCTTATCCATATGAGCTACCTCCTTGAGATGAGGGCCTTCTCCTATATTTGGAGAGATCCTAACTCCCTTTCCCTACCTATATATTCATCCTCTCCCATTCCCAAATGGTTGGTCTCTGACTATTTGCACCCTTATGCTGAGATAGTGCCTACATGCTACTCATTTGGCTTGGAGAAGGAGTGCTTTGGACATTCACTCAAGGAGAACTTATTGGCATCAAGGCTTGGTTGTATGATTCCTCATTTATTTCACTAATATATACAACTGTTGGTTCACTTTTCATAAATGTTTGTGTTAACTCATCATTTATCTTAATGCTCCTTGACATGTTAAGTGGATTACTTTTGATTATGCTTGTTTTACTTGTATGCTTTGCTGTGTCTTTGATATCTTGTGCAGGTATTCAAACACTATGAGCAGTAGAGATGAGCTTGAGGCACAAGCATTTTGAGGTCTACAACAAAGGAGTACGTTATAACATCAAAACGAGGTAGGCGATCTTCCTCTTCTCTCATTTTGAATGTAATATAAGAAAGTTCCCTTGTAGATTGTCACATGGGTTGCTAGTCCTACTCATTGGGCTAGAGGGATTGTCTCTGTCCGCAGAGAGGATTTTCCTAGACAACACGGTGATGAGCCCCAAATTTGGTAACATTTTGGGCTCATTTGGCCTAACTACCTTTGCTCAATCCTTCATTTTTCATAACTTATGCATCATTTTTTAGTATGTTTATGTCATTTGTACAAATAAGGGCAGTCACTATTCCTAGGTGGCTAACACGTGTTCATTTCAAGTTTTTTTGACATATGATTGGAACAAAACTGAGCAGATAAGGACAGAAGACAACCAAGATGGGGTTGAGGATTCGTAGGAGGGTTGTCCACAGCATTAAATGACCTTCCTCGGGATCTTCACCCCCAACTCTGAGCTCCAGCAGCCACCACAATCGGATTTAAAGACAGCCAAACTGATTTTGAGGAAGCAGCAGTTCACTCTTAGTTTGGTCAGCCAAGCCCCACTGATTTAGGAGGCCAGCTTGGGGCCTCGAGATGTATAAATGATAGGGCTTTAGCCTTCGAAAAGGACTTTTTGAAACATTGTTGCACATCCTGCACTACGAGCTGCTAGCTTAGTTTTGCTCTTTTGTAGCCATTGTTGGCATACTATGTGACTTATGATTATTATTTTTTAATGGAAAGCAGTTGGATTTGATCTCAGTTCTGAGCTTTTAAAGGAGCCATAGCTCTCGGGGTTGGGCCCAACCTGAGAGCCTAAGGCCTCCTTCTTCTGTATTGTTATCCTTTCTTTCAGCATTATGGTTTTTATTTACATGCATTTGAAACACAGTTTGTAGAGTTAGATTTCTTGGTGTGGTTAAGTAGGTCATTGGTAGAAGATAGAGTTGCTTTAGCTGTTTAGAATAAATTGAAGAGATTGGAGTTGATAAAAGTTCCAGAAAAGGGTTGCTTGCACACTCATTTTCACCTCTTTCTAGGGGCTGGAATTGCAGACAGTGCTACCCACCAAAAACATTGGTTTACGAGTACATGCAATTTGTGGTGCAATATTTTTGCTTGTAGAAGTTGTCCATGCGTTCAGACCTCTTGGAATATTTCCTTGCTTCAGTACTATACATGGTTTTCCTTAAGAATAACGTTGTTGTTCATTGGTTCCATTAAACAGTTAGGAATGTTTTGATTATATGCAGGACGTGGAAGATTTGATTCAGTTTGCACTGTGCAGCGCCACTCCCCTCACTCTCTCATCCTTCTAAGCCTTGCTCAGGCCAACTACTCATCTCCCAACTAGACCTCTTGTCTTTCAGCTACTCTACTACCCACGTTATCCTACCTTCTCGACCTTCCATTCCCTCTACCCTCCTTTAGACAAACCAGCTTAGCACACCCCCTCATAATCTCATCTCTCTGTCACTAAGGCTTTACAAACCCCTCTCCTACCTCCCTATACACCCATGCAGCCTCTTCCACTCACCCATCACCCAAAAATCCGATTGTAGAACATCCTGTAGGAATTACTGAACATCCTGTAGAAGTTCTGAAACATCCTGTAGAACCCCTGCAGACTTCCTGTAGAAGCTCACCAACACGGTCTCTTGGGAGCCAAACGTTGTGAGACTCTCTGGAAGGGTGTTAGGGACCCCTTAGACCCTCTCTGAACTTTCCCAACCTTTTTCAAACCTTCCGCCTCCTTGATCCACCTCTGCACAGTAAAAAGCTAGTTAAAAGTACATGCATGATAATTCTAATAACTGGAACAAAAATATAGAAAGTGTTTTCTTCAGATAGAGGTAGTCTAAACACCTGCATTTCACCTTCATAGAAGTAATGGCATCGCTTTCAGTAGTTTGCATCCCCATCTCTGCATCAGTAAGACTAGCTGGTAGAAGTAGGGTTTGCTAGGGTTTGCGTTTCTTGTTGGCTTTTAGTTCCTTTTTGCAAATAGATTAGCTTCTTTTGATATTAGCTTTCGCCCATCAGTTCAAAAGCTTCTTCTAAGAGCTCATAGAAGTTGGCTTGAGCCCCTAGTGGACTTGTGCCAGTTGACCAAGTGACAGCTGCGACAAGAGCTAGTACTTGTGCATACAGCACCGTCGCTTCCAAGTTTGTTACGAACTACCGGGTTGATAAAATTAAAGAAGGAAGCTCCAGGAGTTGTAGCATTATTGCTACAATACTGGAGCCCACCACACGGTTTGGTAGGGATTGGAGAAAAGCTGATCAGTTTAGAATATTATCACCATAAATTATATACTATAGCAAGAGATAAGTCAAAGTTTTCTACCATCAAAGGAAGTATCATAGGGAAAGCCTTCATGGAAGCTTTATATTTTAATCTACTTATCAAACATCATGAGATAAAGAACTTGTTCATTATCAAGCCTACATTTTAAAAGTATACTGAGGTAGATGGAAATTACAGGAAACTAGTCAAATTCTCCACCCCAAGTGAAGATAGATGGGACAAATTGTACGAGTTACTTGGGTAAAATTTTTTTTCACCTTCAACAATAAGGAAACACTTCTTCAGGCCGAGTCATCATCAACAATCCTTGAAGATAGGGCTAGAGCACTATAGCACTTTGAACTGCCTACCTTTTTGTACTATTTCTGTAATCAGTTTAGGATATTTTGTAAAAAAATCTTGATATTTTCACTCAAGATATTTTTGATAATTTTTGTATAAGTACTTCACAAATCGAAGTACAAATGTTGGAACTTGTATCCAAAAAGCATCTTTTGATGTAAAGTTGTTCACTAATCTGAAAGTGATCATTTCATTAATACAAAAGATTGTTCTAGGATTCATGGGTCAGGCTAATTGGTGATGTTTTTTCCCTTGTAAACTTGTCATATCTCTATTTTCATTTGTTTTCTTATCTGAATTATTTAAGAGAAGAAGAAGGATTGAACTTGTTTAGTCACACTCTGTCTTGGATTTTAAGTAATTTATATGTTTTCAAACTGAAGTTAAATATAGTATTCATGTTAAAATGCTCTATGTTTAATGGAATCTGAACATATTCCTCCCTCTCACTCCACAAAGCTTCAAAGATCCAAATAGTCTGCCTAGCTTGCCTTGTTTCAATCTTTTCTGATAGTTCTGTTTTTGATCACCTTAAGACTTTGAATCCATTTCCCAATCGCCTTTTCTCGTAGTTTCAACCAAACATTTGAAAAAAATAACCCTAAACCTAATAGCTAGCCTAAAATCCCAAAACAACAAATCTAAATCTAATAGAGAGATCCCTCTCTGAGTTTAGAAGGGCTAGCTTCTAAGCTTGAAAGTGATTTTGTGGTTACCTCTAGGTTTCTTTCACAACCTTAAGAAATTATGGAGTGATAACATCTTGGCGACCAAACTGGGGAATTCAAACAAATCTGATTTGTATTTTTTTTCCCTGGTCAAATTTTTTATTTCAGTGCTTAAAGCTATTTCTAGGTTTGTGGCTAAGAAATAGATATGATTTAAGGTTGTTTGCCACTTGTAAGCTGTAAATATTTTATATATGTGAATATACTATAGTAGATCTGGCTCCTAAGAAGATATATAATAGAGCTACTCCAGATCCACAAAAATTTAGATAACCCTGAAAAAATTATTAGAAAGAAAAGTTTAGTTGAGATTCGGGCAAGTAATAATCCTCTCCCTAGGGTTAATTCTGTACTTGAAAGCTTTGAAACAATAGAAGACATAGAATTTGATTTACCATTTGAACATAGCATCTTCTGAGCTAAATATGACAGTTTTGTAGCTGAAACTGTTTTTTATGAAAACATCTTAAAACCCTACATTTCAAAGCACAGAACTGTGAAATCAGACTCTGAGGATGATGCCATCAAACAATTTAACAAACTTGAAGTGTTGGTATCTTAACAAGATCAATCTATACATAAATCTCTTGAATCACCCAATTACTCACATTCTTCTTCTACTGTTTCATCCCCAACCCCACCATTAATTCCACTTAGTATTTCTATCACATTAGAAATTCCCCTTGTTTATACTACCCGATTCCTCCTATTTCTACTGTTCCTGTAGATATTCCTCCTATTTCCACTATTCCACCAGAGATTTGCCCTGTTTCTACTCCACCTCCATTTATTCCCCCCACTACCAGTATACCCATTTCATCTACAATCCCTACCACCTCTAAACCAACACAACAAAGTGTAATCTTACCTCCTTTGATACCTTCCTCATCCAACTCCATTGTAGTTACCTCTTCCTCTCACACACCCATCATGGTAGGTAGGTATGCCCCCCTAGTTTTACATGGAAAAATCAATTACATGCCACAAGTCTACCAGAGTATAATACCTCTGTTTGATAGCACATGCCCAATAACTGCTCAATAACATGTAGATAGGATGAATGATTATTTGGACTTATAAGAAATAGATAAGGATGATGTAAAGATGAGATTGTTTGCTCAAATTTTAACAGGGGAAGTGAAAAAATGGTTTATGTCATTACAAGCTGCCTCTATCCCAAACCTTACACAATTCCATTAGAGTTTTCTTGCAAGATGGGAAGTAAAGGAAAACCCTCTTCAAATTTTAGCTGAGTATGAAAGTATCAAAAGAGCCCTTGGTGAAATAGTCCAAGACTATTGTGCTAGATTTAACAAAATTTACAACTCTATCCCAACTACCATACAACCCCCACCAGGACTGATCCTGATCAAATTCCCTAATCGATTTGATCCAGACATGTCTTAACAACTCAGAGAAACAAATCCTGCTACCCTTGAGGAGATGCAGAGAAATGTAGGTAGTGTAGAAGGTAATATGTTAGCCAAAAGAGCTATGCTAAAAGCTGAAAGGAGGGTGTCTATTAAAGAGGAACCTGCTTCTTCATCATCTGATGCTAAGTTTGATAACTTAGTTAGGTCTATGGAAAGAATGGTAGAGAGAATAATTTTAACTGATAGAGCTCCTCCAAGAGATAATCAAGGAGGTCTTCAAAATTGAAATCAAAATCTTAGGAGGAATCCACCCTTAATCAAACAAAGAGAACAAAGAGGCCCAAATGATCAACAACAGATCGGGCCTCACTTCCCAGAAAACTATACTGATGAAGAAGTTGAGTTGGCAGAAGATCCTGAAGAAAACCAAATAAATTTATTTGAAGAAAGTGAGATAGATCATATTTTCGTGACCAAAGAAGAGCAAGATCTGTTCTTGCTGTCACAACTAGAAGCCCCCCTTTTAGAATCATATGAGTATAAAAAATGATACCAAAACGCTATAATGGAAGTGCATAAGCAATATAATATAAGAAGCAAAAGACTACTAGAAATCCTCCCAACAAAACTTAGAATGATGCTCCTTCCACTAGCCAAACAAAGGATGACTCTCAAAAAGAGGCTCATAAAAAACAGGCTCAGAATACCAAAGAGATAGACCAACCTCAAACCTCTTTCAGCATTGAGACTGAGTTGTCTAAAGTTAAAATATTAATTCCTTTAACAGAATTAATCGATAAAAATGTATATAGGTCCCAAGTTATGAAAGCCCTCAAAATAGGGGAAGGGACAGACACGGTAAACCTGCTCGATGACCAACTTGAGTTGTTATTTGGGCCTCAGGTGGAAGGAAAATCTCAGGATGGAACTATGCCTCGTTTCTACATTAGTTTGAATATTCATTACAAGATTCTACATAATGAAATGCTTGACTTTGGTGCTTCCCACAATCTGATGCCCAAAGCCATCATGGAAAAACTGGGTTTAGATATCACAAGGCCTTACAAAGATTTGTATTCCTTTGATTCTAGCAAGGTCAGATGCCTAGGTCTCATTAAATACCCGTGTCCCACTTTAGCCCAAATCCCAGCCAAAAGTCTAGTCATGGACATTGTAGTAGTAGACATACCCCCTAAGTATGGAATGTTACTATCAAGGTCTTGGGGAGCAAAGTTACAAGGTACTTTGCAAATGGATATGACCTATGCTACCATTCCTATTTTTGGTCAGCAGAGAAGACTATACAGGGAGACTCTCATGAAATACATGGTTAGTAGCCAAGAAAAACCAAACAATTACCCCCTGTACTCTATGCATTCAGATTTAGACTCCTTTATTTTATACAATGATGAATCTGTAGAGGAGGAAGTTTCACATTTAGAAGCTGAGCTAAGCAAGATAGAGGAAATGAAATTTGAACATGGGAAACTAGAGGAAGAGAGTGAAGCCCTATGGAACATGGAATTTGATGGGACTGTAAGCAAGGAAGGAGTAGGAGCAGGCTTCTGGATTCTAAACTCACAAATAGGGATAACTAATAGACACTCTTACAAAGTAAACTTTCAATGCACAAACAATATAGCTGAATATGAAGCATTAATCTTAGGGCTGCAACTTTTAAAGAGGTCAGGGGCTAAAAACATTTCTGTGCACAGAGGCTCAAAACTCATAATTAACCAGATTAAAGCTGAATACTCAACCAAACACCCTAGATTGAGAGCCTATAGAAATGCCGTTTTAGATTTCCTTCAATGTTTCCCTGAATATCAATTGTCTCTTATTCCTAGAGGCCATAATATTTTTGCAGATGCTTTAGCTACTTCAGCTAGTACTTGTAAGGTTCCATTCCATCCTAATAGAAAATATGAGGTTGAAATAAAACACAGACCAACTGTCCCAGATAATGTAAGATATTGGCAAGTTTTTGGAAATGACAAACAAGTAGAGAATTTTTTACAATTAAAAGATGATTTTGAGTCTGTAAATATTGATACATATAATGATATAGATGAAAATAAAAAGGAAATAATGTTAAATGAAACTGATGACAATTAAGAAGAACTTGAGGCTCTGCAACTAAAAGACAATGTGTTGCCAAGAGGATTGGTACCATTGGAAGAGCTTTTTGACTTCAATGATGTAGCCAAAAAGCCAAAAATAGAACCAGTAGGAGCTGAGGTAGAGGACTATAACATAGGAACTGCAGAGAATCCTAAAATTTTGAAACTATCCAAATCCTTACCTCCTAAAGAAAAACAAAAATACATTGAGTTACTTAAGGAATTCTCTGATGTGTTTGCTTGGAGCTATGAAGATTTAAAATCCTATGATGCTAGTATCATACAACACACCATTCCCATGAGTGGAGATCAAAAGCCCTTCAAACAGAAATTGAGGAGAGTGAATCCAGTCTTATTACCTATGATAGAAAAGGAAGTCAATTTTTTTTTGATGCAAAGATCATTGTACCCCTCAGATTCTTGAAATGGGTCTCTAATCTAGTACCTACCAGAAAGAAAACATGTGAAATTATGCTTTGTGTGGATTTTTGAAATCTAAACAAGGTCTCTCTTAAGGAAAACTATCCTTTGCCCAAAATGGATCACATCCTACAAAATGTAGTTGGTTCCAACAAAATCTCTTTGCTGTATGGTTTCTCAGGATACAACCAGGTTCTGGTTCATCTTGATGATCAACAAAAAAAATTATTTAATACACCTTGGGGGAGTTTTATGTATGTAAAAATTCCCTTTGGCCTAATGAATTTTAGGGCCACTTTTGAAAGAGTGATGGACATAGCATTTGCTGATTAAATAGATAGATTCATTGTAATTTACCTAGATGATATAACTGTGTTTTCAAAGACAGATGAAGAACATGTGCTACACCTAAGAAAAGTTTTTGAAAAATTCAGAAAATATGGTATCTCCTTAAGCCCTAAGAAAAATCTTTTTGGTTTAGAGGAGGGAAAACTTCTAGGTCATATCATTTAGAAATAAGGTATTAGGATAGATCCTAGCAGAGTCGAAGCCATACTAAAAATTGACCATCCCAGAAACAAGAAAGAAGTTCAATCCTTCATTGGTAGGTTAAATTTCCTTAGAAGAATTATTCCTAACTCGGCAAAAATATTAAGATACATTACAAACATGCTAAAGAAAGATACTGAAATAAAATGGAATTCTAAAGGCAAGAAATCTTTTAGTGAAGTGAAGTTATATTTAACCACTGCTCCTATTTTGATAAGCCCTGACTTTACAAAGTATTTTATGTTTTTTCTTTTGCATCTGAGCATATTATTGTAGCCGTTTTGTTGCAGAAAAACGATGAAGGATATGAAAAACCCATAGCTTTCTTCAACAGATCTTTAAGGGATGCCTCATT
This sequence comes from Pinus tabuliformis, assembly GCA_031772625.1. Lineage (NCBI taxonomy): Eukaryota > Viridiplantae > Streptophyta > Pinopsida > Pinales > Pinaceae > Pinus > Pinus tabuliformis. The sequence goes on along the minus strand of CM062820.1, from coordinate 1,012,409,977 downwards.
AAAGTATAACATCATGGAGAAACAAGCCTTTGCTTTGGTGAAGGCACTGAAAGACTTTAGAGTTTACATCCTACATTCTCATATCATTGCATTTGTCCCAAGTGCTGTGGTAAAGGATATTCTGACACAAACTGACCCAGATGGTAGGAGAGGAAAATGGATTGCAGTCATCCTAGAATATGACATTGAGATCAGACCTACCAAGCTCATCAAAGGTCAGGGATTGGCTAAGCTAATGGCTGAGTCCAATTTTCATGCACTAGATATTAATTTTATAGTTGCACTTGATGAACATGATAAGCTGGTGATCCCAGAGGTATAATAGGCCTTTGCTACCTCTCCATGGTATGCAAATATTATTTTTGTGTTACAAAATTTACAAGATCCTCGTGGTTTAACAAAGAAAAAAGATAGGTTTTTAAAAACGAAAGCTATCAAATTCTGAATTTTAGATCAAATTGTATATTGGAAAGATGATGGAGGTATTTTTCTAAATTGTTTATTGAAAGATGAAACATACAGGGTCATGGAAGAGTTTCATCAAGGAGACTGTGGAGGCCATTTGTACTGGAAGACCACAGTTATAGTTCTCGGATAGATATTTCTAACGAGCTATTGTACGCGTCAAACGAAGATCAGGTGCCAAAGTTACGACCCTGGGAAGTTGATGTGCCAATTTACCCAAAACGGGGCCCACAGTTTGGCGTTTCATCTTCTAGGGTTAGGTTTTTGGATGTTTATGGTTTTCCATTGTTTCTCAACAATAAATAGGCCTTCGAGCCTCATTGTAACACAGTTCAGAGGCATGTAGCCACCACATCTCTTCTCAGAGATAAGCTACCATCGCCCTAGCTGGTATTTCCATTTCTGTTTGTAAGCATATTTCAGTATTTTACATTAATGAAATGAAGTATTATTTCCGCTGCATATTTGTATTTATGGTTATCTCTTTAATTTGTTGCGTTCCTATTTAAATCCAGATCACCAACACCGTCAACAAAGCTCCAACCTACATGAGACACTAATCCCATCTAACCAACTTACTAGAGGAACAAACCCCTTCAAATTTGTGAGCACTAACTTGTAGGAGACACTAATCCCCTCTGTATTTGTTGATTCAAATTATTTTACCTTCTATATCTCTATTTCATCTCATTTCAGACTGGATCTAGAGGCACCTTCTTTAATTCTTATACAAGAAACAACCTTTAGTTCAGATCTCCTTCCTTTATTTTATTTCTTAGCAATAGCCTTATCCTTGTGGTTCACTGTTAGTCTTCTACCATGCTACACAATACAACAATATGTTATATATGCTCCGCACTTCTCAACTATACACATTATGTTTATGTGTGTTTACTCATATCTACCAATGCATTGTCTTTGTGCTTTCTTTCATCTCTTACTAGACCAAATCCATATAGATATTCTTTTATATTGCAAAGTTTTTACATCCAATTCAAACTTTTCTCTCTACATGTTCATGCTCTTCTTATGCATGTGCTCACCTCACTTATGATTTCTGATGGCATATATGCTTTTTCATATTCTCTAATCACTGCAACATTCTATAACTGCTTATTTCTATTTATAAATTTGTGCACACTCTTTTCTCCGTTTCGATCTATCTCCATGTATTTTCATGCCTGAATAGTTTTTTTTATTAATGCTACAGATCCAATCCTTGTGAGCGAGTTCCTGGAAAAACTTTGACTTGTGGAAATCATAACCTCTCTCAATGATCCATGAGAATCCTAAAGGGCCTAAAAATCAAAGTCTTAAGAAGTTATCAAAACTAGGACTAAGTTGAGTATCTCATTGTAAGGAATCCAACGACGCAAATGACACCTCAATCCGAGTTCGTATACAAAAGTTATGCCCAGACAAAGTTCCAGTCAAACATGGAAAAAAGACAAGGTTTAGTTGGCGATAGATAAATTTGGAGCATCACCAAATTGGAAATCCATCCAAACTGATAGATAAATTAGGTGGAGCATGGATAAATCTGGTGGAAGGTTTGGTTATGGTTAAATTTGGTGGAACTGCCAAATATGGAAACAACCCACTAAATTTGGTGGTAGTTTGATGGCGCAATAGCATGGGGCCACGTGGCACAATCAAATGGTGCCATGTGGCCCAATCAAATGGTACCAGGTGGCACCCAGATAGAAGCCAAATGGGCCCCCAACCGATGCATGGCAAAGTCAAAGTTTGGATAGCGGACAATTTCGACAGTTTAACAAAATGTTTAAACCTATATATGTGTTAACAATTATTGTTGTAACAACGCTAGTTAAATATATAAACCCCCTCCCAACCAATGCCTTAATTGTAATGGGCTAGTCGATATTCTAGCTGGGTGGGCTTTGGTATATCCGTCGACGCCCAACCTTTTAAACCTAACTCATTTCATTCGACGGGAAACCATGTGTGGGAAGAGGAGGGCCGATGGAACACAGAGTGGAGAGAACCAGGAGGTGGAACCTTGCATAGGCATGTATTTCAAGAGAATATCCCCAAGAATATTCTCAAGAATATCCCCAAAAGATTTTGTTGTGGAATCTTGAAGATTCCGTGGGGGTCAAGCTTTGATAGCACAGAACCCAAATAAGTGTATACTCATTTTACTCAAAATTTCGCAACGGTTTCACTAGTATAGTCATATTTAGGGATTGAGTAACCCATTTTCAGGTCGCTCCCAAAATTGGAGGTATAATGATGTATTTTTTTCATGTACTTGCCTTTATTTTTGTTGAGATGAATGAAGAGGCCTCTCCACTTTGAAGTTGGTCCCAGAGAATTAGCCCACATTGGGTGAATTCCGTTATCAAACATTGGGTGGATTGTCTTTATGGCATCCTTTGTTTGAATTTATGGTTTTACATGCTCGTTTATGAAATTATACTAACTTCACCAAAGAAAAGATCCTGGATCATGTTGATATCAAAACAATCTTCTTGCTTACGTGAATTGTGAGTGTGGATGATAACCACAACCAAACTCAAAGAGGGTGAAGGAAAACTAAAGTATTTTGACCCTGAGATTGGACATGCAATACAAAGAAGGAAAATGGAGAATGGTGATGTTCACACCAAGAATGAAAAATCTTTGTATAGGATGGAAGACATGGTAGATAAATTGTTTGTAGATTATGAGAAGAGAATAATGAAGAAGGAAAAGAAGAACAAAGAGAAAGAGAAGGACAATGCTTTGGTAAATCAAGTAAATGGAGGAGAACCTCTTGAACCTCCATCTCCATCTTCTAATGAATATTCTTCTTCTTCTTCTTCTTCTCATCATTCATTAGTCATCATAGAGATGCTTATAAAAATCCATTTTAAGCTAGATGTGAAATTTGATTTACCCATGTTTAATGAGAAGTTAATGTAGAAAAAATAAACAATTGGATTAGATAAATCAAAGTGTATGGTCATATATAATAAATCGAAGAGGACTAGATGAAGATTCAGTTAGCATCTCTTCAGCTAGGAGGCGCAACTCTCGTATCGTGGGAGAGTAAAGTTCAAAAAGGTAGTCAACATAATGGTAAACTCATTTCTTCATGGTTTGTGTTTGTTTGTGCATTAAGTGGGAAATTTTATCCTTTAGGTTACCAGCTAAAAGCCATGACGGAATGGAAAATTTTGAGACAAGGAAAAGTTGAGAATGTTCAATGTTTTACAGAGGAATTTAGGAAGCAAGCATTGACATTAAACATTACTTTAGACTCACTTAATACTTTGATGAAATATATTGGTGCTTTACACAATTATCTTCGACATTCATTATTTTTGTTTGATCCAACTACCCTTGATGAAGCAAGTGAGAATGTTATTCATATTGAAAACAGGGGAAGCATGAACAAGATGACCATGCAAAGAAGACAACAATAACAAAGAAAAGGAAGAAAAGTACTTTTATGCTCATTTCAAGAAATAAGGTGATGATGAGGAGCATTGCTGGAAACTACACCCATAATTGAAACCTAGTAAGTATGGTAGAAAAGGGAAGCAAAAAACTAATGCTATAATGCAACATGACTTGGGTTCTTATTCAATTGATGAGATGAAGATCACAACTATTGGGATTGTAGGTGTTGGATTAATGATGGGTAGAACATCGAAGAATGTATGGCTTCAAGAACTTGAGGAGATCGACTAGAGCATTCAAGAAAAAAATGTTGAACTAAGAAGACTACTACAAGAAGTAAAAGGGGAGAAGCAGGGATTGAAACTTCAATTACAAGCCACATAAGAGGCCTTTGAAAAGTTGAAGTGCGGTGGAGGCTTAACGAAGCCATTGTCACCCACTTCAGAATCAACAACTGAGGTAAATTATGTCAATGATTCTTCGATTTCATGTTCTCATTATGATGATGATTTTGGTGCATTTGAGAAGCACGCTACAGGAACTGGTTCAAATTTAATGAAGACGATGTGATATGAAGGAAAGGGCCTAGAAGTTAAAGGCCAGGGAATTGTGAATCCCATCAAAGTGTTAGAACTGCCTTGATATACAAGATTGGGCTATGTCATAAAAGGAGCTGAAGTAAGACACTCCAAACCCACAGAGATAGGAGATTCTTCAAGTGACAAGTTTGAGTCAGTGAAGGATTCTTAGAGCACATCACAACTTACCAATGATAGTGAGCATTTCAAAGGAAGAGCTAATTCAAGTTCACCTCGCCGGAGTCACACCAAAGAGAACTATTTGAGGAAGGATATGTTTCTCGGAAAGGAGACAGAAAAGAAGGTTAAGAAAGTTTGGAGGAAGAAAAACCATTGCAACAAGGGTGGACATCATAAATCCACATGTTGGAAGCTCCATCCAGAGCTACACCCAGACAAGGACTAGGAGCAAATGAAAGCGCCCATGAAGGAACCAAACGATGAAGCAGTTCAACAAGGAAGCCATTTACATGAAGAAATCCCATCAGCATGGTTAGGTAAGAGATGGGTAGCCTTTTTAAGTAGTTGAGTATGGCCACCATGTAAATCACATGTTGTTTTTTAAAGACCCATTATAAAAGTGATGAAGTGTATAACATCACTTATGAATGAAACATAATGATATTTTGGCCTTTAGTTATATAGAAAAGGGTATGGGTTCTATTTTAAAACTTGACCATGAGTGCTTTATAAACTCTTGGCAAGTAAGCTCTTGCTTGGAATCTTGCAAATTATGAGACATGCATTGGCATCTATATATTTGCATATGGATAGAGGTGTCGACTTCGTCATTGTAGTTCCAAAGTACAAAGGTGAAGGAAAGGAAAAGTGTGGCCTATCAAAGACATTTTTTATGCAGATCAAGAAATCAAGGAGTACATCAGCTTGTAGTTCCTCTTTATACTTTTGGAGGACCAAAAGATGCTTAGTGGGGAGGAATAATCTAGGAGGATACTAAAAGGCCTAATAATCAAAGTCTTAAAAACTCAGTGCAACTAGAACCAAGTTGAAGATCTCGCCTCAAGGAATCCAACGACGCAAATGACGCCTCAATCCGAGTTCGTATGTGAAAGTTATGGCCAGTCAAATTTCTAGTCAAACCTGGAAAAAAAGAAAAGGTTTAGTTGGCACCAAATAAATTTGGAGCATCACCAAATTAGTAGTCCATCCAAAATAATATCTAAATTCAACAGAGCTTGGATAAATCTGGTGGAAGGTTTGGTTATGGTTAAATTTGATAGAACCACCAAATAGAGAAGTACCTCACTAAATCTGGTGGCAGTTTGATGGCCCAATAACATGGGGTGATGTGGCCCAATCAAATGGTGTTACATGGCACCCATCTGGTGGCCAAATGAGCCCCCAACCAATGCATGGAAAAGTCAAAGTTTGAATAACAGATATATATATATATATATATATATATATATATATATATATATATATATATATATCTGTATGTGTGTGTGTGTGTGTTAACGATTATTGTTGTAACGATGACGGTTAAATATATAACACAATGTTTGTTTTATATATAAAAACGAGGGTCCCCGGGGTTGGAACCCATGACCCCCATCCAACCAACACCTTAATTTTCAAGGGCAAACCAATATGCCAGTCAAGCTGACTTTGGTATATCCATTGGCGCCCAACCTTGTAAACCTGAGTCATTTCATTCGATAAGTAGTTGAGTGTGGGTGGAGGAGGTTTGACAGAACACATTGTCGCGGAACCAAGAAAGGGTTGATGAAACTAAGAGCTGGAACCTTGTGCGGGTGTGCCTTTTGAGATAATATTATTGGGGAATAGTCCCTATGATATTATCAAGGATATTTCCAAAACAATATATTATGGAATCTTGGAGATTCTATGGGGACCAGATTTTATAGTGACTGAAGCAAACTAAGTTTATACTAATTTTACTCATAATTTTGCAATATTTTAACTAGTGTAGTTAGATTTGGGATTGAGTAGTCGATTTTCATGTCACTCCCAGAATTGGAGGTATAATGATGTATTTTTCCATGTACTTGCCTTTCTTTTTGCTGAGATGAATGAAGAGGCCTATCAACTTTGAAGCTGGGCTTGGATACGTAGCCCACATTGGGTGAACTTCGTTATCCAACATTAGGTGCATTGCCTTTATGGTCTCCTTTTATGTTGCTTCTTCTTTAAGTGTTTGAATTTTTGGTTTTACATTCTCTTTTATGCAAGTATGCTAACATCATTGAAGAAAAGATCATGGATCACTCAATAGCCACTTCCTCATCTATTGCCACAGAACCAATACAGTAAGAAATTTTTACCAACGTTACTTTGTTGTGGAACCTGCTGGAACTCTACTAGTCGAACATAATACTGGAATTGAAGTCACGAGATTGGTAAATATAACTTCACTTAATGGAAAACCTAGATGTTTATTGCATATAATGACTAATTGTCCCAGCACTTCGGGACCTCACCCCTTGGAACAATCAACTATTATTTCCATTTCAACATCTGATATTTTGATGACCTGAGGCCCAAAATGGGATCCACAAGTTTTGTGAGTGTAGTTGTCACATGGTTCTATCTATCAATGGTAGAAGCACCAAAATTATTTAACACACGATTTTTTTTACTAAGCAAGATCCTTGCACAAATCTTAAGGCCTTTGAGTTTATCGCATCCTGCCACCACAAACTGATCACCAAGCACCACTTTTTCTTTTTCCACATGTCTGGTCATGTCACCTACCATGTGTCACATGCCACCCCTCCATTTGGTTGGTCAAAAACCCAAAATCAGCCTGCCACATGTCATCACTTGTTACTTCCATGTCACTTGTTCTTTCCACCTCACACTCCATATGTTATGAAACCAACTCAAGAAAAGATAGAAAAGAAAGATCAACGCCTTAGAATTCAGCCTCTTCGAGGGGGCAACCTCCTTTACATTACATAAATGAACAATTCTTGGATGATAGAAATGACAAAACCTCCTTTCTATATATAGGAGTCTAAGGATTCACAATATAATCCAGCCGACCTAACAATAATAATATAAAGCCACAAAAATAACAATAGAGGGATTATAAGGGGCACAGAAATAACAATATGGGGGTAATAGGGGCACAACAATATAAATAAGGGGTATAACTACAATAGTAATGGGGTAATCACTAGTATTATAGGGACCCAACATGCCCCTCTCCTTCAAAAAAGTGTTGTCCTCAACGCTTGAGCAGTTCTGGATACTTCTGCATAAAATTCTCATCCTCCCATGTGGAATCTTCAGCGGATAAGTTCTTCCACTTGATAAGATACTCTGAAATTGATCGATTTCGTAGCTGTCGAGTTCTTGTTTCTGTGACTGCTTCCGGTTCCAATATAATTTTTCCTTCCTCGTCAAGTTCTAGCAATATTGTTTGAACTGGGAGCTTGTCGCCTATAACCTTCTTTAAACATGAAACATGGAAAACTGGGTGCAATCGAGAAGCTGCAGGAAGCTCCAATTTGTATGCCATAGTACCAATCTTTTCCAACACCTTGTACGGACCATAATACTTTGGTGATAATTTATTATCCTTCTTAGCTTGCTTTAGGGACATTTGCTTATATGGTTGTAGCCGTAGGAATACCCAATCACCTACATCAAAACTTCTTTCACTGCGATGTTGATCTGCCTGTTGTTTCATTCTATTTTGTGCCAACACGAGGTTATCCTTTAAGAGTTGGAGGACTTGTTGTTGATGTTCGATGTGATTAATCCTAAATGGGTTAGTGTGGAAACCGAATAGACCAAAGCAGTCCAAGAGACCTTGGGATCTGAAACCCAAGAGTCACGTATTGTACTATAAATGTATATCTCATGTTAATAAAAAAAAATGAACTGCATGATTTATCTTTCATATTGTCTTTGCTTTCCATGTGTGTTTAACATGGTATCAGAGTAGGCGTATTCCTGCCCTGCATAATTAATTTGAGCCATTTGTTGTATGGCCTTTCTGTGCAGTTTATTTCTTCCATATTCCTCTATACAGACCTGCGCCCTGTCTGCTCATATTCTGCCCATGTTCTGCAGGCTGACATGTCTGCCCCTGCGAAATCTCAGTGATTGTTTAATAATTTCGTTGTGTGTGAGTTCCATTTTGCTATGCGTTGTGAGTCTCAACCCAAGCCTGCACCTGCCTGTTCTTCTGAATATAATAATCGCTCTCTGGCTGTCCTGACAGAGAACTGAACAGTCAGACCATGTCATAAACGTTTCAAAAGGGCGTTATTCCTCCAGTGATTATACTCTGCGGATTCTCACATCTCACCTGCGCTGCCTTGACATATTCATATGAATGCGCTCAGACTCCAAAACTGTTTCATATTCTCTGCAAACTGGGCTCTATCCATAATTAATGCATCTGTCCTCAAACGCCTCTGTCGTTCTGTCCACTGAGCGTTGCTTCCCCTCTGTCCTGATGATGGCCTGTTCGAGCTCATTTCGCTCTCTGCGCTTCTATCTCTGTCGAAAATCTGCAAATCTCGTTCATTCTTGAATACATCCGTTGAAGCGCGTTACCGCATGCTGTGTTGAAGGGGTCGTATTGCTGTGTTGAGACATTTGTTTTGGAAAGTTCAAAACGATTGAAGAATTAGTGTGAGAGCCTGGTCAAAACTTGGAGGTGTTGCGGTGTTTGGTAAATGCTTTAATCGGTATTCGTTATCAAGCTCATAAATTGCAGAAGATTGATGGTCAATGGCGTATACGGTGAATGCATGAAGTTTTTTAAGTCAGTTGAATGGCACTGTACGTTGGAGTGATTGTATCCACTGCTCTACCGTAACTGTGTATGCGGTCCCCTCAGCTCCCATAAGTGTATTCATTGTGCGCCCTCTCCTTCGGTCGCACTGTATTAAACCACCTCTTCGTTTTATTATTTCAGCAATCGCTACAGCCTTGCTGATGGCTTGGCCCATTGCTTTCAACACAATTTCTGGAGTTACCTTGTCCTGCAAGAGACTCGAGGCATACCCTTGAGTTGTCACCCGGATTTCATTCTGATTAATTACAGTCTCAGCCTTCGGCCTCTCGCATTGTATCAGAGCACTCTTGCGGTGAACCTCCATGCACTCTTGCTGTGAACCGCTTGATTCATCACTCCGTTTGAAGGTCGCGTGTTTGATTCCTCCCTCACCGCTTCGGTTTCTCATATAACACTGTCACAACATTTCACCACTTCGATTTCTCATATCTCGCACAAGGGGAACGTCCTTCATCATCTCATTCTTTTTCTCGCTTGGTAGGCGGAGGGGTCTTGCTCGAAAGCATCGTGGAGAACTAGAGGATTGTCCACCTCTTGTTGGCCAGGCTGAACAAGTTCATAGCGGGAGAGAATAGCGGCAAGCAATAAAATTAAGAGGCACCGCGCCATTGCAGAACTGATACTTATATACGCTGTTCCATAATACATTGTTCTATACATATATAATGCTGATATACATTGTTGTATATGAATGTTATTAACGTTGAACGATTGGAACGTTGTTGTCGTGTTATTAACGCTCTTGCATTTGGCTCTCACGCTGTCCCCCATATACCACAACAAATAATACCTTCTGTGGCAAAGCAGAAGCGTGGTGCAGCTGTTGTGGCGCAGCAGTAGCGCTCTGTGGTGAATCGAAAGTTTTGCAGCTGTTCTATTCCAAAGTTTTGCTGGCGGCATACTTGTATTTGTCAGCGGCAGCCTGCAGTTGCCCGGGGAACAACATCAGCTGAAGTTCAGTCAGGTTGATGGCGTGATTCTCGCAGAGTACTAATCACAATTTCAGGGATGGAGCTATAGTGAATGATCATTTCAGGTTTTGACTCTCGCTCAAATGGTCATCGATTGATCTCGTCAAAATATGATTGGGCACTTCCATATGGCATGATACGTCTCGTTGTATGGTATGGCTCGTATCTACGCTGCGATATATGCACATCGCCATGGCTAGGCGCACATTTTATATGCACCATCTATCACTGGTCTGTCTCGACTCTCTATAAATGGCACAATAGTCTCGACTCAAATGTCTTCGTCAGACTCGAAACCCCGACCTTCGCGCAGACCAAACTTCCGAACGAGTGTGTCCGCATGACAACCATTACGCATCGAAGTTTTAGATGTATGTTATGAAGTTTATTAGCGTTGTATGATTGCTGTTCTGTACAACGACTGCAAATAGTGAATACTCTGAATCTGAACCCAGTGCATCGTCGGTTGTATTGCATAACTTCAGCTCCATGGGGAAGACCACACGATAAGAGAGCTTTTTTGTATCACCCAAGTTGTTCAATGTATTTGAAGCAGGATCTTAATTTTCATTCTTTTTTGTGCTTCTTGCAAACTGCAACACTTGTCACAAAAGAACTTGTCGTCAGCATTAAGCATGTACAGCTTGTTTCATTTGTAAGTGTTCCCTGAAATATTTTATGAACCCAGCTGAGAACAGATGGCATCTGGCTCCAAGAAGGTAGTGTTGTAGATTGACAGAAATTAAAAACAAGGCACTGAAAATACCAGTTGCGCCTTGTGGGCGAGGAAGGATTAGCTCCAGTTGAGGTTCTCATGAACAGGACATGAATTCAATTTTTTAAACAGGTTGAGGTAGTATTTATTTATGTCTTTACATGCACCATTTTGCATTGGGAATCTACCTTTTGAGTTTCTCTTCAACAGTTTAAGCTCACTATTTTTAGCCAAATTTTTAAGTGGTATATGTTGAAAGTTGGTCTTAACGGTTGCTCCAAAGCCTACCATTAAGGCTTGATATTGTTTGTAGAAGAAGATATTGCATAATTGCTCACATTCTTTATTTGCCCACTGCTAAGAAAAATGGCTAAGCTTGAAAGAATATTAGATTTATTGAGAACTCTAATCGTATCCACTGCTGACAGCGCAATCATAATCAATAAAGACATTATTGCTGACATTAAAAAATGTATACAAAATGCACAAGAAAAGATAGAGTTTTTGCAGCTTGAGACAAAGCTACAGCAGGAAGAATTACACAAGTGGAGTCATCATTCTGAACCTGTTTCTGTTCAGAAGATTGAAACAGACTCCCATAAACAACAAGACAATATTGTTGAAGTTCATTCAGATCCAGTGCCCAATAAAACATTAGTTGTACATGCAGATGCTGAAACACAGTCTACACTTCCCAAGCCCATCATCAGACCTTGGGAACAGCTTGTCCACAACAAGCACAGAACTGGTCTTGGATATGACAAGGACTTGTCCCTTCATATTCTAGACTATGCCAAGCCCATTCAGTTTCAGAGTGCTGGATTCATTCATGACAGTTCACCTGCTCCTCATGACAGTGCACCTACTCCTCATGACAGTTCAGCTTCAGCTGTTCCAGATTCTACTCCTCTTCCACCGCAACAACAACAACCACAGATTGTAAAATGCCAACACTGTGACCGAGTTGGCCATCTCAAAGATCACTGTTTTGATCTTCATCCATGTGAGCACTGTCATAAAACTAGCCATTCTTCACACAGATGCTTCAGAAACAAACGTCCTGCAAGAACAAAGATTCATCTTGGATGGATCGCTTCTTGGCAATGGGAATCAACAGCCAAGAAGATATTCCAAACACATGTCAGAACTTGTTCCAGAATATTGAACAATCTTGCAGTCGAGTTTCCTCCATCATCTCACCTTGTATCTGACAGGGGGGGAAATGATGGTCATCTACAAGCTTCAAAGTCACATCAAGTGAGCCTGAGCCACAACCTGCCACACCAGTTTCAGAGTTGTAGCCAGAGACAAAGATGCCCGTGAACATGCCTTCAGTTGGCAATTTGGGACGCTTCCTCTAGCAGAAGACTTCAGCTTCTTGCCAATTTTGGAAGAATTCCAGGAACAAAATTGAGAACACTTCCTCTAGCAGAAGACACCAGCTTCTTGCCAGTTTTGGAAGAGTTCCAGGAATTGCATTAAGCATTCCAGAGTTGTTGGTCATCCTTAAACCATCACAGGTTGAGACTTCCCTTTTCAGGTTGAAGTTTTACCTTTTATGTGGGGTGAGACCTCCCTTTTATGGTTGAAGGTTTCCCTCTTTAAAACAATAGGATCACTTCCTCTAGCAGAAAACTTCAGTTTCTTGCCAGTTTTGGAAGAGTTCCGGGAACTGCACTAAGCGTTCCAGTGTCAGTGTTGGTGGTCATCCTTAAACCACCGCCCTTTTTACCAACATTTCATAGAGCACATTCAGCCTAGTGCTGCCATGCATTTTTTGCACATTTTGTATTACATCTCTCTTCTTGGACTCATACATAACCCTTCGGATTAAGGGGGGGAATGTTGGACACCTAATCCTAAATGGGTTAGTGTGGAAACCGAATAGGCCAAAGCATTCCAAGAGACCTTGGGATCTGAAACCCAAGAGTCACGTATTGTACTATAAATGTATATCTCATGTTAATAAAAAAAAAAGGTAATGCATGATTTATCTTTCATATTGTCTTTGCTTTCCATGTGTGTTTAATAGCTCCACTGCCTGAACCTTAGAATTTTCTCTTAAATATGATGTGATTGATGGTGGTTGGTACCCATAAAGTGCCATAAATGGGGTGATTTTTGTTGATGTATGGAAGGAAGTGTTATACCACCATTCAGCCAGAGGCAACCATTTGACCCATTGTGTCTGTTTATCAGATACAAAGCAACGAAGATATCCTTCCAAACATTTGTTTACTATCTCAGTTTGCCCATCAGATTGAGGATGATAAGATGAGCTATGAGCTAACTGAGTACCAAGACAAGAAAATAATTCTGTCCAAAAATTTCCAGTGAAAATGGGATCTCTGTCACTTACAATAATCTTTGGGTTTCCATGTAGCTTTTGAACTGTTTCCATAAATGCAGTAGAAACTGTACTGGCTTTAAATGGATGTGATAATGCACAAAAGTGTGCATACTTGGTAAGTCTGTCAACTACCACCATGATGACACTCTTTCCCTCAGACTTGGGTAAACCTGTGATAAAATCCATTGAAACCTCCTCCCAACGTTGGCTTGGAATGGATAAAGGTTGTAATAGACCCGGTGTCTTAATTGTTTCAACTTTATTTTGTTGGCAAACCAAACATTCCGCCACAAACTTTTGAATATCTGATTTAAGGCCATCCCAAAAAAATTCCTTCTTAACCCTGTGGTAAGTTTTTAAAAATCCTGAGTGCCCTCCTAAGGGAGAAGTGTGCAATTCCATAAGAATCTTTTGTTTTAGCTGGGAATTCTTACAGAGGTATAAGCGATCTTTGTACCATAACGAATCATTTTGCCAGCTAAATGTATCAGAAGTACTGGAATCTTGTTGTAGCTTTCGAATAAGTGCCCACACTTCTTCGTCATTCTTCCATTCCTCCTTGCTTCGTTTATCCAATCTGGTTGGATAATAGAAATGGCACACAACAATGCTTCCACATCCTCATCCTTTCTTGAGAGTGCATCTGCCACCACATTTTGCTTCCCTTTTTTGTAGATGATTTCAAAGTCATAACCCAACATCTTTGTGACCCACTTTTGTTGCTCTTCAGAGGATAATCTTTGTTCTAAAAAGTATTTAAGGCTATCATGATCCGTTTTTACCTTGAAGTGTCTTCCCATTAGGTAGGGTCGCCATTTCTTAAGTGCATGGAGTATTGCCAACATTTCCTTCTCATAAATAGCTTTGCTTAAAAACTTTCCCTTGATTGGACGACTTTCAAAAGCAATGGGTCTTTCATCTTGCATTAGAACAACACCAATTCCATTTCCTGAAGCATCACATTCCACAATAAAGGTTTTTGTGAAGTCCGGTGTAGCTAAGACCGGTGCTTGGCACATTGCCTCTTTAAGATGTTCAAAGGCCTTTGTTGCTTCCGGAGTCCATGAAAATGAATCTTTCTTCAATAATGTTGTTAGAGGTGCTGCTATTCTCCCATAATTCTTAACAAACTTGCGATAATACCCTGTCAACCCAAGAAATCCTCGCAGATGCTTTATGGATGTGGGGATTTTCCATTCCTTAATGGCTTTAATTTTGCTAGGGTCTACCTTAACTCCTTCATGAGATACAATATGACCCAAATATTCCACCTCCTGGACTCCAAAGAAACATTTGGATCTTTTTGCATATAATTGTTTCTCCTCCAATAGTTGTAGCACCTTGTCAACATGTTCAACATGATCCTTCCAAGACTTGCTGTAGATTAGTATATCATCAAAAAATACTAACACAAATTTTCTAAGGAATGGTTTGAAAATTGAATTCATCAAACCTTGAAATGTTGAAGGTGCATTGGTAAGGCCAAAAGGCATGACCAAAAATTCATAATGACCCTCATGAGTTCTAAATGCCGTTTTCGGAATGTCTTCAATCTTCATTCTGATTTGATGATATCCCGAACGAAGATCCAACTTGGTGAAGTAAATTGATCCATGCAATTCATCCAGTAATTCATCAATGACAGGAATGGGGAACTTATCTTTAATAGTGAGCTTGTTGAGCTCCCTATAATCTGGACACATGCGCCATGATCCATCCTTCTTGTGCACCAATACTACTGGAGCTGAGAAAGAACTTTGACTCGGTTGAATTATACCAGCCTCTAGCATTTCTGCAACCATACGTTCAATTTCACTTTTTTGGACATAGGGATATCTGTACGGCCTGATGTTTGGAGGAACACTTCCTGGAATCAGATGAATAGCATGATCATGATCACGCATAGGTGGGAGACCTTTGGGAGTCTCAAATACCTTGGAATGATTGTCCAGGACTTTTTGGAGATCTGGAGAAATAGATGATTCCAATGTGGAAACATCTAGCGAACATAATTGTGCAATTACACCTCTTTGCTCCTTTTTTAGAAGCTTTGTCATGCCATTAGAGCTGATTATCTTTCCTGGTTTCCCTGCAATACCCCTTAATTCAACTTCCTTTCCTTCCATAGAAAATTTCATGAAAAGTTCTTGAAAATTAAAAGCTATTGTACCCAAGGATTGTAGCCATTGGACTCCTAGTACAACATCAGCACCTCCCATTGGAATGGAAAGCATTGGGCTAGTCAATACATATTCTCCCATGGATAGCTTGATATTATGGCACTTTCCAGAACAATTTATTGTTCCTCCATTTGCAATCATCACTTGACACTCTGGTGCTGGATATAGGAAGCAATTCAATTCTTTTGCTACCCTACAATGAATAAAATTGTGGGTGCTTCCTGAATCAATCAACACTATTACCTTTTTCTTCTTGATTTGTCCTTCTATCTTGATGGTTTGAGGAGTGGTAATTCCCGCCAATGCATTACAAGATATGGTCGGATTTATTTGTTCTTCATCTAGGCTTTGTTCCTGGAATATATCCTCTTCTTTTGACCTTTCTTGCTCCTTTTCTTCTTCCTCTTCACAATCTATGTAGAATAATTTCTTCTCAGCACACTTATGACCTTTTGTGTATTTGCTATCACAATTGTAACAAAGCCCTTTTGCTCTTTTTTCTTCCAATTGTTGTGGTGTCAACCTTGTAGGTTGTGGAAGACTATGGGCAACAACACTTCCGTCTTTATAGTTGTGAATGGTATGCTTCCTAGTTGCCATAATTTTGCTTTCCATTTTTCTTGCTAACCTGAATGCCTTCTCTAATGAATCAGGTTCCCAAAGGCGCACATCATGTTGGATATTATCCTTTAAAGACCCTATGAACACATCAATCCTATGCTCCTCTGGAATATCTTTTACCCTTATGTTCAATTTTTGGAACTCCTCAATGTGCTCCATTATTGAACCCTTTTGTTTGAGACTTATCAATTGGCTAAAAAAAGTGTTGCTTTTTGTATCCTCATAATGTGCTATCAATTCTTCCGTAAAAATTGCCCAAGTGATAAATTGTTTACGAGAGCAAAGCCATTGATACCATACAAACTGATTTGGTTCCAAATATAAAGTTGCCATACGTACCTTTTGTGTGTTTTGCACATTATTGAGATCGAAGAACTGCTCCATCTGTAATATCCATGTGGCGGGATCCTTGCCATCAAACTTCCTCATATCGATTTTTGGAATATGGTGGGTCTTCGATCCAACATTAGAGTCTATGGAATCATGATTAACATTTCTTTTGTTCACATCATGAGTTTCCTTTACAACCTTTTCACCATTAGTAAGTATTTCTTGTAGAAAATTTGTCAAATCTGTCTTCAAATCTGCCATGTCTGTCTTCAAATCTGTCCTCAAATCTGTCTTCAGATCATCCATCTTAGCTTCCATGCCCTTTATCTTAGATTCCACGCCATTTATCTTAGATTCCACGCCATTTATCTTAGCATCTGTTAGCTTTTGTGAGCGTGACATTTGTTGCACTTGTTCTTGTAATTTTGATATATCATGTAGCATTTCTTCCTCTTCTTCATGAGTCATGCTAGAGCTTTCAGGTTCCTTACTAGGTGTTTGCATTTTCTTTCCTCGGGGCATCAGTTACCGATAATAATGCTTTACTATGCCCTTTGAATTCCTTCAAACAAAGCTTATGCAAAAATTAAAAAAAAAAAAACTACACACCTTTTTTCACTTTGTAGAAGCCTGATATTGAATCTGATGTATCTCTGTAATTTCGAATCATCCAGTTCTGAAATTGTGACCTGTAGTAGCCTTCTATGTCCTCTTTCCAATGCCACTAGTCTGATCCAAATTGGATTCTCCAAGAAAGAGTTATGCACAATCTCCCACAGTGACCTGATTATAGACTAGTTCAGTAGAGCGAACTTGTATGAAGTGCCACGTGTCACTGTTTCAACCTTTGACTCTGAAAAATATATACAAGAAAACTACAGTCCGTCCTCTTTCTGTACCTTCTTACGAAATTTCAATCTGATGCTCAGAAAGAAAGTTATGACGATTTTCCCCAGGTCACCTGTTTTGAATGTAATTCAGGAGTCTGCAAAAAGACCAACTTCCTCAGATCATATCTCCGAAAATATCGTGCGAAAAGCTCTGAAATTTGGACCCAAGGTTCAGCGCAATGTCTTCTCAAATGGGTTTTTTTTGTGACTTCTGAAACGTCACAGAAAAAAAGTTATAGCGAAAATTCCACGATGACCTGTTTGGAGCAGCGAAACCCTAGAATCCAAAGCTCTGATACCAAATGTTATGAAACCAGCTCAAGAAAAGATAGAAAAGAAAGATCAACGCCTTAGAATTCAGCCTCTTCGAGGGGGAAACCTCCTTTACATTACATAAATGAACAATTCTTGGATGATACAAATGACAAAACCTCCTTTCTATATATAGGAGTCTAAGGAGTCACAATATAATCCAGCCGACCTAACAATAATAATATAAAGCCACAAAAATAACAATAGAGGGATTCTATGGGGCACATAAATAACAATATGGGGGTAATAGGGGCACAACAATATAAATAAGGGGTATAAATACAATAGTAATGGGGTAATCACTAGTATTATAGGGACCCAACACCATATCATCATTGACACCTGCCTTGTGTTGGCCCCACTTTATGGGGAGTGGTGGAGAATACCCTTACCTCCACACAAACTTTTCCTCTGCACAATCCTAACTTTTATACACCATTTATTACTTAGTTTATTCCCCCCCCACATATCTCCATGCCATATCAGGATGTTAGAGAGTCTTTGTGCCTTTGAAAAATGCTGATACTATAAAAGTTTGAAAGGGTCTTAGCCTTTGGTTATTGGAGTGATGAGCAAGGGCTACCTCCTTCTCAACATTTTCAACCTCCTCAGCTTCCTTGGCCTGTGGAATTCTTGGATTTCTTGACTTTCATGCTTTGCACTTGAATTACTTTCTTGGTTGGCCTATTCAAACTTATGTTGCAAGATTGACTTGCATTTGAACTACTTTCTTGGTCGCCCTGTTTGGCCTTTACTACTTGATCCATTGCTTTTCTTGATCCTTTGTTTCCAATGTTGCTTTATCTATCATTCCACCTTAGAATTAATGACATTATTAAAATTGAATACTACAATTGACATTAATGAGAACACTATCAACAATTTCCCCCTTTGTGATTGATGTCAACCCCTGGCATTGGAGCATTTTCTCTAATATCACCCTTGGCGTCACTATGCAATTTTGAGAACTTCCTGAAAATCTACTAATGATTTAAGCTTTGAACCAAGTAAGCTCTCCATATACTTCTTTCATAGCCAATTTGCAAACTTTTACATCAAGTAAACTTTGAACCAATTATTTTCTCCCACTGCACAATGTCTAAACTTTGCTCCAGTTGCTGGTCTTTCCCCCTGTTTCTCACTTTTAGCTCCAATAAACAAGCAAGTTAACTCTCCCTCGTTGACATCAATGGAAAATGGATGTGTTTGCAACTGCTAATATCAATGAATTGTTGATACCATTTTCACATATGAATGTCTCATACCTATTGATCACACATGATTGTTCATGTGAACCCCTCCTGAACTGATGCTTCTCCTTATTGTTAATTCTCTTGTTGATTGGTGACACCAAAGAATGTTCTGATACCAATAGTGTGTGTGCCAAGTGAACCAATTATAATCATACAACGTATGAAAATGATGGAAATTTTCCATATCATCGTTTTTATCCTGCAACTCATTTTCTAAAATCTTAACATGTGTTGAAGAGTTGCCATACCCCATACCTACAACACTAATGAGATGAGAGAGATATCACTCCAACCTTTGTCTTATATACTCAAATGGATCCCTAGGAATAGGTTTGGTGAATATATCTGCAATCTATTCTTTAGTAGCAATATTTTCAAGCCTAACAATTTGATCACCTACTTGGTCTCTTAAGAAATGATATTTAATAAGAATATTCTGTCTTTGAATGCATTATATAATTCTTCGAAATATTAATAACACTATTATTATCACAAATAATTGGAATGCCGTGAACATATTCAATCTCAATATCTTTCAGAGTTTGTTTTATCCATTGGACTTGAGTGTAACATGCTTGCTACTATGTACTCGACTTCAGTTGTAGACAATGACATAGAATTATGCATTTTAGTCAGCCGTGACACTAAGCAATTACCCAAAAAGGAAGTTGCACCACTTGTGCTCTTCCTATCATCAACATTACTTGTGAAATATGCATATGTGTATGTTGTTAGAGTGAAATCCTTTCTCCTTGAATACCATAGGCCATAACCAGTAGTTCCTGTCATCAACATTGCTTGCACAATTTACATTTGTGTATGTTGTTAAAGTGAATTCCTTGCTCCTCGAATACCATATGCCATAATCAATAGTTCCCTTCAGATATCTGAATATTCTTTTTTTCTAAATTTACATGGCTCTCCTTGGGGGTAAAATAGAATTTGGAAACTAATCATATAGCCCACATTATATCAAGCCTTGAGGTTGTTAGATATAGGAGGCTTCTAATCATTGACCTATATAGAGTATGATTTGCATCAAGGGATTCGCCATCCCTGATAAACTTGCACCATGTAACCATAGGTATGCTAACATGTGTACAATGTTTCATGCCAATTTTTTTCAATATTTCCTTTAGGTATTTGGTTTGAGAGATGAAAATACCTTTGTCTGATTATTGAACTTGTAATCTAAGGAAATATGACAATTCTCCCAACATGGACATCTTAAACTCATTCTCCATGTCTGCCACAAACTGTTGACCCATTTGATCAACACCACTTCCAAAGATGATATCATCCACATACGCAACAATGATAAGTAAATTCCCATTATTAATTTTAATATAAATATTATTGTTTGTTATGCCCCTTTTTAATCCTTGTTGCTATATATATCTATCAAGCCTTAAGTATCACACTCTTAGAGCTTGCTTTAATCCACAGGGTGCTCTATTAAGTTTACATACCTAATCTACATATTCAGACAACTAAAATCCTTCTAGTAGTTTAGTGTACATCTCCTCTTCCAGATCACCATTTGATATACTTTGAATTTTCTGAAACATGAAAATGCTAAGAACATTATTATTGCTTCTAGTCTAGCTATATGGGAAAATATTTCTTGAAAATCAATTCCTTCCACATGTACATACTCTTTGTAGACTAGTATGGCTTTATTCCTCACTACTTGGCCATCTTTATTCAACTTGTTTCTAAAGACACACTTGGTGCCAATAACATTTTTGTCGTTTGGTCTAGACACAAGTTTTGTTATATCCCCAACCCATTGTTGGCTTATTCCAAGCACCAACCAAGGGCTAATTATGTGCCCATTACCACTGTAAATTGTTTCCTACGTAATCTCTCCTTTTCTAGGAAATTCAAGGTTGGTGAAATGCATATCTAAATGCTCTCTAAATGCAATTGCTCATAACAGGCATATAAATGCTCAATTCATTTCTTTGCACACAATTATTACGAATTCACACATGCATCATAGGAAAAAATATATAATTAATTGCATCATAACTAATTCAATGTTAATAGATGTACTTATTTCATAAAATTGCCAAATGGTTACATACCTTTGATGTTCCTCCTATCCATAAACCACGTTGTTCATTTTTACTCAATAACGGGTCACCCCCAAGCTAGGGCTTCGACTCTATGGGGCATAAACTCACCCAAAGTTTGGTACCTATTTAGTACCATCAACTAACCAAGGTAACAAACTCCAACAACCTCCAACTTACAGGCTCACATCCCCCATCAACTTGCACCCAAGTAGTGCACACCCTCATCTCCACTTGCAATCCCTTAGGTTGTGCCAATACCTCTAGGGTGTTTTACTCAGTTGGAAAAGGGTGTTATTAGATTCTTGTGGTTATAGGAGTTCCTATTTCCCTGCTAGGGTATCCATGTACCCTTCAGGCCCTCATATCAAATCCTGGTAACCTCCAACCTCTAGGTTCACATCTCCCATTAGCCCATACCCATGTGATGCACACCCTTCTTTGCACCTATAGTCCCTCAAGCTATTCCACCACGTCTAGGGCATCCAAGACAACTGGAAATGGATGTTCTCGGCACTGGGACTTCAAGAGTTCATATTTCCATCTTGGGTGTCCATTCTCTCTCTGAATAATTGGCTAATTGGCTAACTCCCCTCATAGTGCCAACATATTTCTTTTTATATGCATGTCTTTTCTCTGAAACTTGGAACTCCCTAAAGTCACTTAATGGACTTTGGTTATGTGTATGTTATTTTTTTAATGATTATTAAATCACATGAGCCCTTTTTTTATATTCCCATAAAGACTTAGCCCCCATATTCTTTTTGTTTGATTCGGTCTGCAGTCATAATGTGTTTATTAACATGCATAAGATAACATACTTATAATACCCGTATTTCTAGCCTCAAAACATATATATATATATATATATATATATATATATATATATATATATATATATATATATATATATATATATATATATATATATATATATATATATATATATATATATATATATATATATATATATATAGATATATATACGTGTAAGCATATTAGCCTCATAACATAAGAATACACATTCACATGGGGCACACCGACCCTAAAAGAAAATCTCGAGTCACTAGCCTAGTTAATATGTTTTGGCTCACCAACCTAAGTTTCACATGTACATATTATTTACAATACCAAGGTTAAGTAAGGGTGTTACATTCCCCTCCAACCTTATTTATGCATTGTCCCCCACTCCACATGCACACTATGATTATCCAAAAAGATGAGGGTACTCTTCCCTCTTTACATCTTGTTTTCCCCATGTAGCATCTTCAGGACTGAAATGGGTACATTGCACCTTTATCAAGGCAATAAATTGTTTCCGGAGCACCTTGACCTTCTTGTCCAAAATTTGCATTAGTTGGACCTAAAAGTTCTCCCTTGGGCTCCACCTGAATCACATTCCAATCAATTACATGGTTAGCATCAGGAACATACTTTTTAAGCAATGGAATATGAAAGACATTATGAATATGCATGTATGTTGGCAATGCAATCCTATATGTAACTAGACCAATCCTCTCTAGGATTTTGAACCACTCATAGTATCTTGCTACCAACTTTGCACAACTGCCCAATTTTAGGGAAATTTTCCTTGGTTTATCCCTCAAGAAGACATGATCACCAATTTAAATTCCCTATTTATCCTGTTCTTATCTACATATTTTTTCCAACTATCCTAAGTAGCCTCCAAATTATGCTTAATTTTTATTACTTTCTCTTCCATTTCCCTAAGCAAGTTTGGACCAACAATGGCCTTGTCAACTAGATTGTCCCAACTCATAGGTGTGTTGCACTTTTTGCCCCACCAGTGCAAATTTCTATCTTCTACAAATATCTTTTTCTTCCTCCACATTAAAATCTTGATATTAATAGATTCATCGACCATGGTTAGGGTTTTATGACATTTGGCTCAGCTAATCTAGATCCCCTACAACTCCCAAAAATATACCCAAAGAAACCTACTCTAATACTAATATGAACCACATCCTATCATGGATATTCCATTGGACATTCGTCACAACATGTCTAATGGATTTATACTGAATATTTGAAATCTACAATATGAGGGTTTATTACTCCTTAAATTTCTGGATATATCAATTACTATTTATTGTATATATATGCGAATTATATTTAAGCATAAAATAGAGAACATCAAAATAAAACTCACAAACCACAAATTAACATAAGAGATAACTTGGGAAACCCTTTCAAGGGAGAACCTAGTTGGAAGGTGAGATTGTTTTGCTCTCTTTCTCTGAATGGAAATGGATGCAAGTACAAATAAGTGAGGCTCGTGGCCCATGGACTTCTACATTGCACAAATCCTCTTTTCTTTCTCTCTCTATATCCACTCTAAGCTACTATTCCCATCTATGGAACAAAATGTACTCAAATAGAATGATACCCGTTTTCTTCCTATTGGCTTACTTGTGATATAACTCAATAGCCCACTAGTGTTTAACTTTGACTCTTTCAAATATAAGCTAGAGTTACAATATCAAATATTATAGAGTATTCTTCATCATGATCACATGTCTAGCACTTTTTCCATGAATAATTGGGTTTGACATGGTATCCTCTTGAATCATGGTGGAACAACGAGGAAGGTCAACTTCCATGTGGCATAAATTTTGCATACAAACTTCGTTTGAGGCGATTCTCATGTTTTTGGAAAGGTGTCTACATGTAGAATAGTGCTAGAGAGTGTGATATTAAGTGGAAAAGTTTTACCCCACAAAAAAAATCTGTTTTATCCCTCAAACTACTTTAAGAAGGTTTCAAACATTAATTTGCCAAACTATGACCCATGGGTAAAAATGGTCCTATGACTTGATTCATCCACTTTTTCCACTTTGAAAGCATCAATATGGGTGAAAAATAATATAATAATCTAATTAAGATCATATGAAGAAGTAGCTGTGTTTCACATGATGTTTTCATTTATGAAAACAAGTTCCATTGATGTTAAAGGGAATTTTTGATATAGCAACAATATCATTCATGGGTTAAAGGAAGAAATGTAACAATTTGATATCTTGCATAATCTCATCCAGTGAAGCTAAAGGAATTTTGAATTTTGTTTATGTTTTAACAAGGTTATGATCCTCTAATGATCCTATAAATAACATGGTTGCATAAGCCTCGTCACCTTTCCAACAGTATATCCCACTTCCAAAAATTCCTCCCAGATGAGAAGTTATGGTGATTTGAAAATCAATACTATTGGAGGCCCAAGACTATAGGGAAAAAACAAAAAAATATTAATGTGTTAAAAGGTGCATAACTCCTAGAAACATCCATGTTTCATTAATCAAGTTAATGGAAGATATCAATAAGACTTTCATAATCTTTAAAACTATTAAAGAGTGTTCCAAAAATAAAATGACAAAGATAGGGAAACATGCACACTAGTTAGATAGTGCACAAAAACTAATCCAGAGATTACACATGACACATTATGATTGGCCATATGGAGAGACAAAGATGACACATAGGCACCTGTGCAACCAACCCCTGCCACAATGGCCCAATTATTCATTGACACACATCACATTATGATAGGTTAGATGTGATGATGTAGAAAACATAGTCAACATGGATGCCACATGGAAACATATGATTAGGTGATGTGGCATTATTACATAGTTAGAATATGACATTAGAAAGTGATGTAAGCATGGTGACATGACACTACATGGCAGACAATTTTGTAAATTCAGATTGGCATAAAACTCAAATACAAGTGATACATGGCACTCCTCATAGGCTACCATGTGGAATGATGATGTCATGCTAACATCATCATGTGAATGACCGGGGACCCTAAGGACTTGATCATATAGAATGGTCCTTGGAACAAATATTAATGACAAAGTTTAATGTCATGGCCATATGTTTTGATCATATGGTTTAAGGTCTATCCTTTTAAGGCATGACCGTTGGCCCATGGTCGAGCCTCGAGTCTAGGAATTGGTATATATATTTGTATCCAAGTGCTTGGAGGAAAACAACAAGGTGAATCACATTTGATATGAGTTTTGTGGTTGCTTAAAGTTGGCTATTGGTCTTAGGTTTGAATCATTTCAAGTGAAGGATGTTTTTTATTTTATTTCCATTATTGTTCTAGTTCAATGGATGTAGACTACGATGCCACCATAAATGACAAGCTAGGTGTATATATTTAATGTCGTAGAGGACTAAGCTTAACAATTGGTCACAATGTGACTCAATGCCATCAAGTTTTAATGTAAAAGTACCGTGAAGGATTGAGCATGGCCAATCGGTTTGATATATTGCACAATGATTCAATGCCAAAGAGGACTAGCCATATGTATATGTTTTTATATAACTCAGATTGTTGAGGTGCCACTGAGGATAGGTTTAGTCAATTAGTTAGATATGTTACATAGTGAGTCAGTGTCATCGAGGATTAGCCATATGTATTTGTTTTGATATAACAAAGAACACTGAGGTGCCATGAAGGACAGGCCTACCCAATTGGTTTGATATGTTGCAAATTGAGTTGATGCCACCTAGGACTAGCCATCTCTATATGTTTTGATATAACATAGATACAAATGACAATATCTTTGGAACATGGTACAAATGACAAGACCTCCTTTCTATATATATAAATCATGGTACAAATGATCGATCTTTGGAACATGGTGGGTCTTCAATCCAACGCTAGAGTCTATGAAATCATGACTAACATTTCTTTTGTTCTCATTATGAGTTTCCTCTACTACCTTTTCGCCATTAGGAAGCATTTCTTGTAGCAACTTTGCCAAACCTCATTTCAAATCTTCCATGTCTTTCTTCAAATCTTCAATGTTTACTTATAAACCATCCATATTAGATTCCACACCATCCATCTTAGCTTCCACTCCATTCATATTAGCTTCCATTCCTTTCTTTAAACCATCCATCTTAGCTTTTGTTACTTTTTGTGAGAGTGAAATTTGTTGCACTTAATCTCGTAATTTTGATATATCATGTTGCATTTCTTCCTCTTCTTCATGAGTCATGCTAGAGATTTCAGGTTGCTTACTAGGTGTTTCCATTTTCTTTCTTTGGGGCATCAATTAATGATAAATATGCTTCACTGTGCCCTTTGAATCACTTCAAACAATTTTTTCAAACCAAACTTATGCAAATTTTTAAAAAGACTACACACTTTTTTTCTCTTTGTAGGAGCTCGATATTGAATCTATTGTATATCTGTAATTTCAGATCTCCAAGGTCTAAAATTTCGTCTTGTGATAGCCCTCTATGTCCTCTTTCCAACCCCACAAGTCTGATCCAGATTGGATTCTCCAAGAAAGAGTTATGTCAAATCTCCCACGATGACCTGATTATAGACTAGTTCAGTAGAGAAAACTTGTACGAAGTGCCACATGTCACTATTTTTGACCTTCGGAGCTAAAAATGATACAAAGAAAAATACATTCCATCCTCTTTTTATAAATTATTATGAAATTTCAATCCGATGTCAGAGAAAAAGTTGTAACGATTTTTCCAAGCTGACATGTTTGAGATCGAATTCGGGAGCCTGCAAAAACCCTAACTTCCTCAGTTCATATATCCGAAAATATAGCGACACAAGATTTGAAATTCGGTCCCAAGGTTCATCACTATTTCAGATCAAATGGGTTTTAATTTCAACTTCTAAATATTCGTAGAAAAAAAATTATAGCGAAAATTCCATGATGACCTGTTTGAAGCAGCAAAACCCTAAAATCCAAAGCTCTGATACCAATTGTTATGCAACCAGCTCACAAACTAGAAGAATGAGATAGATCAACGACTTCAAAAGCAACCTCTTCAAGGGGGGAACCTCCTTTACATTGCACAAATTAAAAATTCTTCTATGATACAAATGACAAGGCCTCCTTTCTATATATAGGAGTCTAAGGGGTCACAATATAATCAGAGCCGACATAACGATAATAATGTAAGGGCACAAGAATAACAATAGTGGGCTTCTATGGGGCATAATAATAACAATATGGATACAACATGTGGACAACAATAACAATAAGGGGCTACAATGAAAATAATAATAAGGGAATACACTAGTATTATAGGGACCTAACATATCCAGTTTGAAATATTTTGAAAATAGGTCCAGAAGAGGTTGAAGAAGGATGTGGGAGCCTAAATCAGGTTGGAGCCTACTCATCATCAAGGTTGGAGCCTAGAGTAGGTTGGGGTTTTATCATCATCAAGGTTGGAGCCTAGAGCAAGTCAGAGCTTGCTCATCATTGAGGTTGGTGCCTCAATCAGGTTGGAGCCTAGATCAAGTCAGAGCTTGTTCATCAATGAGGTTGGTGCCTCAATCAGGATGTTACCTAAAATGAGTTGTTTCTTGCACATTTTTAAGATTGGTGCCTTAATCAAGTTGTAGCCTACTGTAATTAACAACTTTTGCATTTTTGGGGTGTGTGCCTCCAATAGATCGGTTCCTGGAAATATATATAATGAATTGAAGAAAAAGAAGAAGACGAATTTGTGGTTTTCTCCCTTATGGGTTTCCACATACAATATTGTGTCTCCTTGTGTTATTGTGATGAATTCTTGATGTATTTTTGATGTGATGGTAGATACATGATACATATATTTATTGATATGTTGGAAATGGTTATGATTCATTGACACATAATTCTTCATCAATGAATAGTTGTGAATTGTTTAAAATTGGTAACACACTAATTCACCCACCACTCTCAGTGTGATATTTTGTCCAACAAGGTGAAACAAATTGGAAAATTATAGTGATAGGGGTTCTACCAACCTGCAACAACAAACTCCCAATTCAACCCCTAAAATATGACTTAATGGAGAAGCACTAGAATCCCTCTAGGGTTCTCTTTCTTTCTCCTGAGATTTGGGAGTTAAAATTATCTAGGTTTGTAAATATACTAATAATAATAGAAAACCATAAATGCTATAGTAGAGACTCAATAGGAAAAAACAAAGGAAATTTGATTTTTTTGGAAAATTTGACCAATGTAGAATTCTGAACTGCCAGTGCGTTAAGCAGTGGCATGTATATGGCCATAATATACACTAACCAATGGTAGGTATCTATCTAGAAATGACAATGACCAATTGCATATAAAAGTCTAGAAATCACAAGGGTTGCTCGAGACCTCAATTTTTTAGGGTATGCACCATATCTATCATATGTTGTTGTTATAAGACTTGTGATCTGAAAAAGATTCGACAAAGGCAAAAACACATCCAATTAATACATTTTATTTACTAGAAATGGAAATAAAATAAATGAGGAAAGTGGAATAAAGCTTACAAAAAACAGCCCAAGATCTGAAATGTTTGGATTCCCAGTCGAGTCACCATTTTGTTTGTGTATTTATGTAGCAACAATTAGCAAAAATATCTAAAATATGGGTTGTAAAAAGACCAATAAGGAAATGTGAGGATTTATTAATTAAAATATATATATATATATATATATATATATATATATATATATATATATATATATATATATATATATATATATTTTTATTGTTCATTAACATGTGCATATTACTATAATTCTAATTTAAAGTACTACAAAAATAGATTAAAAATACAACAAATAAAATACACAAAGATACTCCGAAATACCCAAATATGGATAAGCTCTATTAAAAATATATCACTTGTGAGAAGATTTTGATGACTGGTTCTAAAGACCTCATTGGGAGGGTTCATTAGCAATCACATCTGCAAGCAATGATATCCCTCTCTCTAAAGGGAAAACGAGACAAAGAATAAAAAATAAAAAGCATTGAGCTTGAAGAAGAGAAATCCAGAATATGCTCCACAATTTGATTTTGAAGTCGATGTTTCAATTCCATACCAGGGTCCATCATTAGGACAAATAAATGATTGATATTGCTGGAGGAGAAAACTCAAATGTCATAGGATCATAATGAGGATGATGAAAACGGTTTATGGTGAAATGAGGAGGAACTTCTCCTATTTATGATAAAATGTTAGCTAGATTTGATGAGGTCAAATATTAAAAAATATTTATTGGACCAAATCAAGATCTAACTAATTTGGTATTTTATTATTATTTGTGAGAGAAAAAGGTTGAAAATATTGGTTAATGACCTTTATTTGAGTAAATAACTAAAAAATAGTGATTTAATGAAAACAATCCACAAATAAATGATTTACTAGATTATTTCCATTTGAATGGGAAAAATAGTTAGACATAATTAGTATATAAATGATTTTTTAAATTATTTATATGGAAATGAATAAAATGAACAAAATGAGTGAATTTTTTTAAATTATTTTCACACAAATGGGTAAGATTATGAGAATAACATAAAATTAATTAGTTTACGAGTTATTCTCATGTACATAGGTAAGTTAATGGAAATAACTTAGGAAAAGTGGTTCCTTTGGTGAAAGTGGGGTTTAATGTGCAAAACCTATAAGAACATGGCATATTTGATCCATGTAGTGATTTTAGCTAGGTGATCACTTTTTGTGTTATAACATGGAACTTGATACAACAATTATAAAAAACCATCGACTAATTAACTCAAGGGCCTCACCAAAGATTTTGTGTCTTGGTTTACACTATGAGAGTCTCTAACATAAACCCAACTTGAAGATTTTATTGAACCTTTGGGAGGCATAATTTTTGCATTCAAACTCTGATTGATGTCTTTGTTGCACTGTTGGAAAGGGCTTTAAGTGTAGAATAACATTATAAGGTCTTGTGCTTAGGTAGAAAAAAATTACCCTCTAAAAAACGTCATTTAAGGCTTCAAAGTGGCCTGTAAAGTTTCATACTACAGTTCTCCAAAATGGGTCTTGCTGATAAAACTCTTGTAAGCTTATTTCTTCAAATTTTCCACTCTGAAAGCATCAAGATGGATGAGAAACTATATAGTGATCCAATATGGATCATATTTAGTTTCTGCTTCTTGTCATTCAATTACTACTACAATGTAAGTATTCAATAGTTCATTTGGTGTTTCTAAAGAATGTACGTGCAACAAAGGAAATTTTGTAGATGTTCCTTTTTAAAAACTCGTAAAACTATTAGGGCCCTACCAGAACCTGAATATATAGGAATATTTACGAGTTATTAAATTGATGTATGGCATCATCCTCTTTGAATAAGGCCCATCATATTACTGGTGGACAATTATTATAGTAAAAGTGTCATTTTTATCAAATAAGGCGTACTAGGTGGTTGGTACTTATTAATGACATGACCATAAGTAGTTAATTTTTTCTATTGAGAATCTATTTTATAGAGCTAGAAGGTTGTGGAATGTTTTAACAAGTGTGATAATTATATCTCTTCCCATTGATAGTTCACCTTACCTTAAAAGGCTTGTGAACATTCCTCTTTCTCTTTGAAATCATTGATATAAAGGTTATATTTCATGTGTTTCATATCATTGTCTCTTATATTTTCCTTTTTTCATTTATATTTATTTGAGTACCTTATCTGTGATTCAATTTTAAGTGTTAAGGATTACTACAAAATCATTGAAAACACAATATTTGGGTATTCAAGAGCGAAGAAGTTGTTGTCCAATTAGTGAATCATATTTGAAGGACACTTATGCTTTATTGAGTTGTCTTCTTTGCAACAAACACATTGAATATGGTGCCATCCATAAAAAAATTGAAGTGATATTCTAACAACATGTTGAAAGCGTTGGTGAATATGTGGCTATGGTCTAATTTAATCTTGTTTGAGTAATGTTTCCATCTATCGATGAAGGTGTTAAGTGGTTGATTTTGATTGTTAATTTTATTAGCATTGAAGATATCATGACCTCTTATTTTTGGCTTTATCCCCACTCTTTTTTTGTTGTCATATTGCTTAGCATCGTGTACTTAAAGAATAAATATCGACTAGTATATTGAATTTTTGCTAGAGTATCACTTAGGAAAATGTACTCAAATATGTTTGAAAAAAATATTAATTTTGTGACATTCTAGTTATTAATTTACTACATAAGACAATTGGAAAATCTATTGGCTTTGGAGTGACATATTAAGCCTGCAATATTTGAATACATGGTTTAAATACATATTGTAGAACATATGTGTTTCTTTCTTTCAATATTGGAGGCATAGTTTTAATGATGTTGTTGTGTATATTACATGAATGGAATTTTAAAGGATTATTGTTAAAGCCATTGTTGTATAAGAATATACTTGGGATGAAATCTCATTGTTGCATTATTTACACTATAATATGGAATTATATAGACACACACACACACACACATATACACACACACACACACACACACACACACACACACACACACATACATATATAGACACACACACACACACATACACCCACACACACACACACATGTTTCCATGCTTGTTAAAAGACTATAGTTTGGTTGGTTAAGCTGTGTGTGGGAGGTAAGTAGACCAAAATTTTGGTGCCTCATTTTTGTTAAAGAGAATATTGTATTTTGGAATATATATTTGTTAGTATTTTAGATATTAAAAGGCGTTATCTATGTGTAATAATAGACTTATTTTACTTTAAGTGATAAACCAAGGTTCTATTTTTCTTGACTAGAATTTTGATAACAAAGATTTGTCGATATGATGCATCCATTTTTTATTTGATCAATGTTTTGGACCATCATCTAATATCCTTCATCAGGAGAGAGAGATAAATGCGATGAAGAGAAACCTAATCACAGGGTCAATAAATAAAGAAACAAGGAAAATGAGGGAAAAAAACTTAAAAGGAATAATCAAATTTGTATTAAGTGGTCATACAACATCATATAAGCCAACAAGTTTATTTGTGGCATATTCAAGTCACTATATGGTGTTATTAAGAGGCTAAATAAGTTATATTAAATTATTCTTGTTTTGACTATAGGAAAAAGTGATATAATGGGTGTTATAAACCGACCCCTTTATTATTAAGTGGGGAAAATTCATTATAAATAAGAAGGTGTCACTTTAGTAGTTAAATTCATATTGAAGTGTATAATTATTAAAGAAGTGATAACTTCATACTTTATGCACCCAAAATGGATTCTAATAATAATAAAATTGGAAGATTTCCCCAAACCTCAAAAAAATTATGTTTTAGTGCTAGTGCTAAATTTGAAGGGAAATATAAAAGTTAGTGATAACCTTAGCTATTGATGTAGTGATAGTTGCTCTAATAAATTATATAGTATATTGTATCAATTATATAGTTGAAATAGTACTTGATGAAGCAATTGATCTATATTCAAAATTAGCAAGCGAAGTAGCCATTACTACAACTAATTGATATCATGTTTTTCACCTTCATGACCAAGAGTTTGTTTTAGTGGATTCAAAACCCCTAGTAGGTGTAGAGATAAAAATATTGGAATAGCAACCACAAGAAGTTCCATACCTAGGAGCTATTAACAAAACATATCCTATTCCAACTATTTCTATGCTAATTGAGAATGGCATAATTATACTAAATCTGAATTCACTAACCAATTATTGCCATGACATTATATGGAATAATGTTGGATATATGTTTTCGTTGATGGAAATAATGTGTCCATTGTGCTAACAGGTGGCACAAGTGTCAAAGGACTTAGGAGATTAGGTTCCAGGCATAAGAAGAAGGATAAACATGGTAGCAGTAGTGGCGCAGATACTTTGGAGACTATTATGGAGTATAAGATCATATCATATGTAGATGGAGCCCACTCAGCTAGAAAGAGATCGGAAAAATCTTTCCACTGGTATGAAGAAGTTTAGAAATGGCCTCCTGGATCACAAGATAGAGCCAGTCAAAGATATGATCCCCCAAGTCAAAATATGCAGAGATAAATGGCTTAGAGACCATTTTTGGCGCTTCATTAAGTTTGGTGATATGCCTAATCTTGGTGGCAAGCTTAATGGAGTATCAAAAAATAGGATCGAGATGACATGGATGGAAAACGTATATGTTAGGGTCCTATAAATTATAGGATCATAAGTTGATTATCTATGAATTTTCAAGATTGTGATTCTTGTAAGAAATGTTTCATTCTGCAAATGGTTTCCAACGAAAAAAAGAAGAAATAGAAGAAAAAGGAAGAAAGGGGATACAAAAGAAAGAAAAAATATATATGTGAAAAATAAAAGGAAAGAAAATAAAATACCCCAATAATAAGTGAGCAAGTCTAAATGCCACTGCATTTCAAAAATAAAAAAATATGCATGAGAAATGCCTTTAGAAAGTTTGAATAATGTGTAGCTAGTTAAAATGCCACATTAGAATAATATAAGTAAGATTAGTAAGTTTAATCACATTGTTTAAGCATGATTAAACTTGTTGAATAAAACTAGATTAGGCAGAATAAAAATTGTTTGACCACATAGTTTAATCATGGTCAAATTTGGTTTAATTAGGTTAAGTTAAGGTTTGATGAATTAACCACTTTGTTTAAACGTGGTTAAAAGAGATTAAAATAAAATTAATACAATAGTATTATCGCATTGTATAAACATGATTTTCTATAGTTATAGCATAAAGTGTTATTTGATAGGACATGTTGTTGTTTTGTAAATAATGAAGGCCCAGATCTGAACGACAGAGATTTTACCCACCCGGATCAATGGCAAGTGAGGAGTTTAGACACCCTTGCCCCTTCGACGGTTAACTCGGGGGGGTGTTTCCGAAAAGCGACCTCTCCATTTATCGCTCATGCAACATGTCGCTCTCTTGCTCACTGCGGACCGTCACCCCCTTTTCGAAATCTGCCTTTCGACTCCCTCCTTTGTGACCATTGATTTCACCTCGCACTCCTGTTCCACTGCTATTCCACCATGTGGTGCGTCTTGGTCCCCCACTTTGCTCCAATGAAATTATTCCACATGGCACTCCCAACTTTGCTGCCATCCCATCACGATCACCTCCCTCCCCCCCTCCACTACCGTTCCGACACATGGCACTCTTCTAATAGCCGTTATGTAACCATTCATGTGAAAATGGACCCACTCCATTAATAAACTAAATTACAATGGTAATCGGGCTTTTTGTAATAAAACAAGCCATAACCCGTTCATCCGCCCTCCTTTCATTGTTCCAAATCATTTGAATCTAGAATTTTCTCCAGCACCCAGTGAACATACAATGTCTATGTTCAAAACGTCTAGTCATCGAACAAACCTGCCACTGTGACCAGTGAACAATTGAACAATCTTTGTACGCCCAGCCACTAGTTTTCGTTCAATTTTCCCTGGTAAACTCTAAATTCACAGTTATTTTCTGTCTGCTATGGCTCCCAAAGGCAAAGCTAAGATTACAGAAGAGAACCCTCTCCTATCGCTTATCATTGATCTGGACCATCAACCTCTAGTAGATTAGGAGTACAAAATCAGTGAAACCAGTTGTGAGTTCGACCTTTATGAACTCCACAATTGGTTAAAGCAGAAATTTATAGACCTTAACGATGAATTGGGCTCTTGGGATTCTTCCCTACCCCAATTCATTTTACCTCAGACCTACCACTACCCTGAATTTTTCTCATGGTGCCAATTTCAATATATTCCTAGTCAGAGGGCAATTATGGCCCAAAATAATGACATTCTTTTCACCATCACCTCTAAGTCCATCTCCCAGATGCTCCAAATTCAAAACTCTGCACCTCCGAAACCTTTTACAGTAGATTCCCTCATGGAACTCTACAAGAACCTAACCTTTCCTCACAGAGCAAAGAGTTTTGAAACATTCCTCCCCGAGGATGCCCAATTACCAATGAAGAATCCCCCCCCTATTTGTCCTCCATGTTCCCTGAGATGACCAAACAAATCATCTCCAATGTTTCTTGTTTATTGGGCTACCAATCCGATCAGTGGGTTAATGAGGCCATCATAGGATTTTTGCTAATCTTCTCAATAGATGAAAAGCCCCAATTATCTTCAATTACAGTGAGTTTCTGGAAGATGCTATCCGCAAGTAGTCATTAAAATTTTCCACAGAAGGAACCTTCAAGTATGCATTAGTTCTCATTTATTTGTTTTTATATCATCGGGCAAACATATTTCAATTTCCATTGTAGAGATTGGATGAAAAAGGCAATGCCCAATCTATAATTCATTGGACTTCCTTGGTGAGGAAACATTCAAATGAGTTTACTTTCAGTGACTATGTTGATAAATTTATATATACAGTTTGTTGCCTATTGAACAGTGAAATTGAAACTAGGATAGGACCTGAAATAAGAAGGATTTTACACCTTAGTTATCAGACCAAAACATGTGACTAGTACCTGTACCATAATTACATAGAAATTAGGGTATATGGGTATGAATTGGTACCTTATAGGTTGCCAAAGTTTATCCCAAGGAGAATTTTCTCATTCGAATACATTAGACAGATGATTCATATCGATGATCTCCATTTTGTAACAACAAATAGAAAATCACATTTTACGATTAAAGCACAGGTCGATCCTTTCATCTGTAACACAAGAGCAACAACTAAAGAAGAAGACATCCTCCTAAAACAAATGAACTTCAAACTCAACGTTACATGGTCATATGACCCCTTGGGAGTGATTTCAAAGCTAATATTAGAACAAAAGACTACTCCATATATTCACACACCCAGACCAGAGATTGATAAATACATGAACCAGGATCAATGACTGGAGAACATTCTGTAGGAGGGAGAAGAGAAGGTGATATCAACTACAAAAACACATACTAATACACCACAGTATAAGCAGGACAAGAGGCCAAGGGAAGAGGTTTTCCCCACAGTGACAAAAATTCCAGAGAAATAATTCCAGATCCACAAGAAGAGGCAAAGGACTAATCTAACAGAAGAAATATTTTAAGAATAGAATACACAGTCCACCATTATTTTGACAGGCCCTCATTCCTGAAAGAGGACTAAAGATATTTTTGTAGGGTCTCCATCATCTTCGGTCTCCCAGGAGCCATTAGACACCTCTCAGTCAGGGGAATTGGTTCATGACCAAGATGAACCAAACATATTTGCTAAGTATAGAGAAATAAAGAAGAAAAATGAACAACTAAAAGTTATAACATATACACAGTTTTGGAAGTAGATAGCCTCTTCACAACATAGGCTGCTCTCTACCTTTGACACAAAGAAAGGGAAAATGCTGATAACCTTCCAGCATGTTGAGGTCCCTTTTCCAAAGACTCATGAAGATTATAAGAAAACAATTTTGTCTTTTAATACTGATCAAATTCACCCAATTGATCAAATAGACCCGCACAAGAAAACATGGGAGATGTTGTACTCCACTTTGAAAACTTCAACAATGGTAGCTTCTAGGATGAAAGCCTCTATAAATAACATCCAGTCTCAGCTTAAATTAGAGAAAGTTTCTTCTTTAGCCAAATATACAAAAATTAAATCATTGGAAGACCTTGTAATCCAATTAGGATATGATCCTAGCAATGTGAAAGTAGCAGAAGAGATTATCACAAGAAAAAATGCTAACATTGCAGCACTTAAGAAGCAGCTCAAGCTTCCCTCCACAAAAGACCCACAAACTAAGGAAGTTAGAGAATTAGAGAAGAAAAAAGTAGATATATTCAGAATCATTATTGAACAAAGTGGATAGATCAAAGCAATGGAGGTTGAAATGGAGAAATTGTTTAAGGGAAAGGGGACAATCCACATAGTTGGTAGCCATTCCACTGACAATAGTTCCCATCACATCTACATCAGTAGCAGGGGCATCCACTTTAGCAACCATTACTGAGGGGAAATCAATAGATTCTCTGGAGGAACTTATCAAGGCAATGGATGACCTGTCAATCAGAGGACAGGAAATTGAGAAGCTGAAAACTTAGTTGAAGAACCTTTAGGAGAAGAAACTAAAGGTTGACAATGCATACTTGGCTGAGCTACATAAAACTCATAAATTACCACAGAAGATTGAAAAATTTCAAAATGAATTAGAAATGGCACAAACATTGGCACAAACAAAATAAAGTATATGGGTAGAAATAAATGAGGCCGTGATTGAATAACGACCCTCAATTTAGATTATTTTTGAACAAGAGGAGTTAATACAGAGGTCCAAAGAGGTAATTGAAGAGGTAAAAGAAGATTTAGGGAAGAAGCCAGGTGAAGCCACTGCTCTGATCATAATTTAAAATTCGAAGACTAAGGAAGAATTTGAAGTTGCAGATAGGATAGAGACAATTCTAGAGGTCAGGGGGTTCTTACAAAAATAAACCTTATGTTGCAATTGGAGAACACGTGTCACAATATGGAGTCCAACATTCAGAAGTTCCATAGAAAATTTAATGTACTAAATCAAAAGGGACTGCCAGGTTTGTTACACAGTATTTTGTCACGCCTCCTGCACTTCCTTATGTCATACCTCGAAGTGCCCGAAACTTGGCAATCATGCAGTGTACCCATCTTGATATATAGTTCAGATCCTCCCTGAAACACAGAGGGAAACATGCCTTGAGCGTTCCCTGAAGAATTAAGCTCTAAAACCCTAATTTTAGGACCAGTGCAACCCTGACACTGGTAACTAATGCTGGTGATAAGTTGCACCATACTAGCATCACGCTACCAACGTGATTTTTACTTGGATACTCGTGATGATCCCTAAAAGGTAAGTTTTCCCAAAGAGGACAAGAAGCTTCTGATCTAGGGGCTTCCATAACGATGAGCTGGAGGTTGTTTGGTGCAGATGTGGTCAAATTCTCCCAATATTTCCCTTTGATCTTATCCCTATGAGCTACCTCCTTGATATGAGCCTTCTCCTATCTTTGGAGAGATCGTAACTCCCTTTCCGTGCCTATATAGTCATCCTCTCCCATTCCCAAATGGTTGGTCTTTGATTATTTGCACCCTTATGCTGAGATAGTGCCTACATGCTACTCATTTGGCTTGGAGAAGGAGTGCTTGGAGAGCTTGAGCTTGGACTTGGACATTCACTCAAGCAAAACTTATTGACATCAAAGCTTGGTTGTATGCTTCTTCTTTTATTTCACTAATATATAGAACTGTTGGTTCACTTTCCATAAATGTTTGTGTTAACACATCATTTATCTTAATGCTCCTTGATCTGTTAAGTGGATTACTTTCGATTATGCTTGTTGTACTTATATGATTGTTGTGTCTTTGATCTCTTATGCAGGTATTCAAATGCTATGAGAAGTAGAGCTGAGCTTGAGGCACAAGCGATTCAAGGTCTTCAACAAAGGAGTACGTTATAGCATTAGAACGAGGTAGGCCATCTTCCTCTTCTCTCATTTTGATTGTAATTTAGGAAAGTTTCCTTGTAGATTGTCACGTAGGTTGCTAGTCCCACTCATTGGGCTATAGGGATTGTCTTTGTCCGCAGAGAGGATTTTCCTAGACAACAAAATGGTGAATCGAATGGGGAAGCTATAACCCTTTCCATCCATTCCTTCAATCATATTCTCTGATGAATTTGGCCAACCATCAATATCTTTGCTTGTGTCTGTCACTGTATCTATTTGCAGTCACTATTTATTGCATGAGGATGTTTATCCTGGTTTGATCTTGAAGATTTTTTATTTTTTCCTTAGTTTTCTCACCCAACACATTTTCTACTCTGACAAAAGTGCTTGATTTTAAATTTACAGTTGCACTGATCTGCCTTTCATCGCCCTTTTTCCTTTAACCAGTGTGTTGATTCCAGAGGATAGAAGAAAATTAGGGTTTCTTCTTGTTTTCAGTGTTTTTGACCTCTGTTAGTGATTTTCTAGTGTGACTACAATGTATTTGTCTTGATTAACATCCTTGTGTAATTGCAATTTGTCTCTTGGATTTTCTGAAGTGTTTTTTAAGTTTGAGTGATTTCTAGGGTTTCTAGATCTCCCTCCGCTCATTGCTTAGTTTGCCTCTTTGAGATTGATTTCTTCCATTCAGGAGTCTTATTGCAGTCAGGACATTGTTCTCAAGTTGCTTTTAGTTCATGATTGCAAATTATTTTCATTAGTATTGAGTCATTTTGATGCTTTGAAGATTACTTTTGCTCCATTGTCAAGCATAGATTACAGTTGCATGCTTTGGAAGGACTGAAAGTGAATTCTTGTTTGATTTCTTTGTTTCAAAAATAAAAGTGAATGATTTCCTCATTTAAGTATTTTTGAAACGATTTGCATTCGAAACCATAAGTGAATGAAATTTTCATTTTAGTTGTTTTAGATTGCATTTTTCCTTTGCTCATTGCATTAGTTTGCATTGTTGAATCAAAGTTAAAAGAAAAAGATAAAAATTAGTGCATCTTAGTGAAAGAAAATTGATTTTTGTTTCTCTTAGGATTGCATCTTGGCATTGCATTTGTTTGTGAAAGTGAAATATTAGATCTCATTTTTGCATTTTGCATTGGAAATATAAAGAGTTGTATTTTGATGCATTTTTCTTGATTTATGAATTATTTGGTTGTATCTTTTCCTTCATTAGTTTAGCCTTCATCGAATGAAAAGATTTATTTTTATCATTTAGTTTCATCATAGGTACATGTGACATCGTTGAGCCATCAAACTGCAACTTAATTGAAGATAAACTTAAAATTTACCTCAATTAACCTAAGGAGTATTTGTAATCTAACGCAAATATCTAGAGGTCTAGGCTAAAGATGTGTTCTAACGTCTTTAAACATAATAGCTGTCGTTCACTGCCTCCATTGTATCCTAGGGGTGAAATCCCATCCGAGTATATAGGAGGCACTTTAGTATGGCAAGTATATAGGGACGCTCTCATCGAATGGTTATGCATTAGACAACGCTAACACGGACTTGTAATCCCTATGCCATCGAGTATATATTGGGAGACCCCACTAGGTTGCTATCTTTTAGACACAGGTAATTGAGTCAGCCGCCTTGTAAATGTGAGCATCGAACACATCATTCAGGGAGATCAGTTGTCGTAGGTCAAGTCCTTGGTTTTGGCTAAGGTGTATATAACGGTTCATGGATACTTGGTAAACCCTCTTGCCTATCTTACCTCTTTTGTTTTGTTCCGTTAATTTCTAAAATCAAATAAATTGACCACAAAAAGACATCCTTCCTATGGAAATACTCCTTAGTTGATCTTAGGTTGATACCAATGGAAACATTTCTTGAGTCTACCAACCAAGGAAATCCCCCTGAGGGGAATCCTAATCCTTTTCCTTCTTTTGGAAGTACTGGTGCTCCCTGTTGGGTGTGGCTTTTTACCTATTTTCTGCACATTCTTTCCCCAGTTTTGATCCTTCCGTCCTCTAGGCCTATGACTTTACATGATTAATTCCTCTGTTTTCTCACCTTTATAACCTATTCTACTGTCATGTTACTTTGTCGTATTCTACTGAATAATACGATGCTTTATTCCTTTTTGTGGCTAACTGGGAGAGTATTGAAGAAGTATATTGGGAATCTCTTCTTCTTTTCAGGTGTTGCTCGTGAGAAAAAAGTCATGGAGCAGACAGGTAGCGCGGATTAACTACAGAGAAGGGTAGAACAGTTCGTTGTTACACCCTGGATGCTGTCACAGGTTGCTGTTACACATTGGATGCTGTTACAGGTTGCTGTTACACATTGGATGCTGTTACAGGTTGCTGTTACACATTGGATGCTGTTACAGGTCGCTGTTACACTACGCGATGATACAAAAGTCCGCTGTTACACTAAGGGTGATGTTGCCAGTGATGCTGTAACATCCCGAACTGCTATTCACTTGCAGGATGCTGTTGCACCGAAGCTGGCAAATGTGGGTATTATTCCACATAATAGCTGGCGGCAGTAGGAATTGTTTATTTTGGAAGCAACAGAGCCAAGCAGTTGCAATCCTAACTAATGTATATTTGTATTTAGAATATGTTGTAGCTAATTTTATTTCTGATCAACATGAGAATCGTGAGATTCTCATGACTGATCTGTTTCTAATTTCGAGTATGTAATAACTATAAATGAACTCAATTTTCCATGTACAAGGACATGACATATAGAAAAGTACTGTTACTCTGCTTCTACAACTTTGAGTTCATTTTTAATATTAATTAGCACGGTGATGCTGTTACTACTTTTCAGCTGATTCGTTAATTACTTTTGTGTTATTCCTGCGCCCTGTTGAGGAGGAAGGGCCCTCCTCTTTGGAATGGACTGAAATGATAGAGATAGTGTATATTTTAGTTTAGTTAATTGATTTATGGTTTCTTGTTGTTGCTGTACAAATTGTGGGTTACATTCGTTGCTGTTTCAATTTACATTATGTTGTTACACTGAGTTAATCAACATAATGGTAGTAACCAGCTGGAGTAGATATTAGTTCCTGTGTGGCATGCCTTTACTTTGATAGTTGCGAAGCATGATTTAATTTTGTAGAGTGTTTTTTATGTCTACATGAATGGTTTGATTCAGCAATTTGGTTCAGCGACATCTTTTACTGTTTTCTGCATTTTCTCATTCTTGGTTGTAGTGTATCGGCACAGACAGTGCGAACTCCATTGAAACAGAAAGACCTACCCTGGGTTGACAATTAAATGTTGTAGTCTCGGTCAATTAGGATTGATTAAAACAACAATACATTTTGGCGCTATTACTGGGGATGGCAGTTGGCGATACAGTCAGCTAAGTTGTTTGTTTGTTGTAGTGTGTTCATAGTCCACAATTGCTGGGTGATAAGACGAGAGGCAAGAACCTGTGCATCGCTCTAACATACCTGGGTGAGTTCACCATTGTGATCACTAGGGAACTTAGGGCATTTTGGTGTTTTGCTTACCATGTCTTCAACTCTTCAGTCACTGGGCGGTAATATGAGATGTAAGAACCTGCGCATCTCTCTAACATACCTGGGCGGGCTCACCACTGTCGAAGACTAAGACACTTAGGGTGTGAATTAATACACATAGGGTCCATGTGTGCAACTGTAGGAATTATAGAAATACAAAAACTACCCCCCACTCTAATTAGTCATAGGAAAAACGGGTCGTAAAAAGGAAATAAAGAGTGTGGGTTTGGGATGGAAAACACTTATCCAGGAACTAGTCTCTAAGGCAGAAAAAGAACAATCCATCTCTCAAAGGGATGTAAGGAAAACATGGCCGCATAACGATGTTACTCCCATAGCAAAAGAAGAAACCTATGATTCCTCTATCTCGGGACCATATCATTCTAAAGCTAGCACCCATACCCCCAAGATCAGGAATCCAATTCAGGGGCAGGAGGGGGAAGCTAGTAGCCAGAACTTGAGGATCGAGGGGTAAGGGGAAACCGAGGGGGAACATCAAACACTTGAGATGGGAGAACACTTGTTGGTTGATTAATACCCAGATACAGGTAGTGCGGTGAAATAGCTTCCCCAAGGACGTCTGAGCCATTAATCACACCTACAATACCATCACAAGAACAATTTGAAGGATGTCTGCTACAGTAAGGGTTAGAAGGATTAGTCATGGGGAACAACAATGACAACACTGCTAAAACATATGCTACTATCACCACCTTTGAGTTCCCAATTAGGGATATCAGAGGTGAAGCTCCTATGAAAAATATTCCTCTATCATCCTTACCATCCTTCCAGGGGATGACTTTGGAAGATTCAGACACATTTCTATTTGAGTTCGATGTATTATGCAAAAGTTGTGATTATATCTCAGATGCACAGAAATTAAAATTATTTCCTGCTACTTTAAAAGGGGCAGCGTTGAGATGGTTCATGGGATTGGGCTCCGCTTCTATTCGGACATGGAATGATATGAAGGAGACATTCTTATCAAAGTACCAAGACTATTGCAGAACCAGGGACTTAAGGGAGGAGATATTGAGAATAACACAGAAGGAGGATGAAAGCCTGGAAGATTATGTGGAGAGGTTCCACTATAATATGCAGAGGTCTAAACATAGAGATTTAGACCAGGAAATATTGAAGACTATATTTATCAGAGGAATGAGGGATGACTGCCTTGACACCCTGAACCTATTAAGGAAGGGGGATATATCAAAAGAACCATTTGCTGAGATTGTAAATCTCTATCTAAGATGATCCAGAGGATCGTCTAAGGGGAGGAGCACAGTTCAAGATGCCTCCGCCCGGATACAAAAATCTGCAGGAGGGGAAGTACCAGAGCAGAGATTGGGAATTTGTTTGAAAATTTCAAGAACGATATCCTCAGTACTCTCTCTGCCCAGATAACGACAGTGCAGATCAAGAAGACACAAGTGGAAGTTGACACACCTTTGGCTGTGTTCTGTTCGAATTGCTGGAAGAAACATCCTTTGAGGGAATGAAAATTGAACAACATCAGCTTGTGTAATATTTGCGTGCTAGAAAATTCGACAGGGCAATGGTCGAAGCTTCCTAGACTAAAGGCAGTAATCGGAGAATCAAGCGAGGAAGTGCAAGTCCTCTTATTTCACCACACCAAGGAGACCATGGAAACCATGACCTCGAGGTATGTGTCAAGACTTTTCCTCTTTAAATTCGTGGAACAATGCATATAATACTCAACAATATCCACAGAAATATCCTACTCCTCCTTCAGCACAGTTTCCTTCACCCTGGAACCAGTGGTCTCCATCTCCCTCTGTCCAATATCCTCAATCTCAACCATA
Source organism: Pinus tabuliformis (assembly GCA_031772625.1). NCBI lineage: Eukaryota > Viridiplantae > Streptophyta > Pinopsida > Pinales > Pinaceae > Pinus > Pinus tabuliformis. The sequence continues at coordinate 1,012,366,474 of CM062820.1, read as the reverse complement.
TCCTTGGAACCAAAAATGGAGGGGAAATGCCTAGAATTCAGATTGACCTAAATTACCCAGAATTAATGTCTGCTCAACCTTTCCTAACTAAGTATAATGATCCAAAAAATCCTACGATAACTGTCTACATTAATGATCAGCCCATAGCTAACACGTTGATCGATCTCGGGGTTGCCATTAATGTAATGACAAAGGACCTCTTTACCACTCTCGGGCTACAGGGACTTAGACATACTCCTACTGTAATTGAATTGGCAGACAAGTCCCGTGTCAAACTCGAGGGGGTGTTAGAGGATATCGTGATTACAATATCTTCCTGGAGGTATTCAACTGAGTTTCTTATCTTGCAGCCCTAATCCAATTTGGGAGGACATCCTTTGATCCTAGGGAGACCTTGGCTGGCCATTGCGGATGCATTTATAGGCTGCAGATCGGGATCTATGGTGATATTGGATGGCCAAGCAACAAAGAACCTTAGCCTTTACCCCTCAAAACCAAATGTGGATGTATAAAACCCTTGGTGGAATGAGTTTGAGCCTGAGTCAGATCTTTCCATGCCACTCCTAACTGTGGGGAAAGCTCAGTATTTCAAGGATGAGACAGAAGGTGATGTCATTAATGGTTTTATTAGTAAGTAGATTTCTTTCGCTTCTGCTAAAAATGAGAATGAGGAAGAAGAGGTGGAAGATATAGATTTTGAACAAATGAGAACTGCTTCGAATATTGATAGTAGTTCGATTGAGATAGAACCTAGAATGTTTTTGAATATTAACCCCAACTTGATTGCTGAGAAAAACCAACTGCTGTTACAGAAATACAAAAAGGCATTTGCATGGGACTATACGGATATGAAAGGGATCCACCCTAACCTATACACTCACTGGATTTATTTGAAGGATGGTTGCAAACCAGTCAAACAACCACAACACCGCACAAACCCTGCACTGAAGGAGGTGGTAAAGGAAGAACTACAAACACTCATGAGTGCTAATTTTATTTATCGGATATCAGACAGTCAGTGGGTGTCACCGCTTGTCATCGTTCCTAAAAATAATGGGAAGCGGAGAGTTTGTGTAGATTACAGAGAACTAAATAAAGCCACTCAAAAGGGCCATTTTCCCCTACCATTTATAGATCAGGTCCCTGATACCCTTTCCGCAAAGAAATTCTTTTCATTCTTGGATGGATTTAGTGGCTATAGTCAGATACAAATTGCCTCGGAGGATCAGGATAAAACAACCTTCCCTTACCCTTGGGGAACCTTCGCATACAGAGAACTCCCTTTTGGACTCTATAATGCGCCATCAACCTTGCAAAGGGCAATACTGGGAATTTTTATTTTTATTTTTTTTTTAATTTTTTAAATTTTAATTTTAAATTTTAATTTTTATTTATTTATAATTTTTTAAATTTCTTATTATTATTATTATTATTATTTTTTATTTTTTTATATTTATATTTATATTTATTTATTTATTTATTTATTTTAATTTAATTAATTAATTTAATTTAATTTATTATTTATTTTATTTATTTTTATTTTTATTTATTTTTATTTTTATATTTATTTATGTATTCATTTAATTTTTTTTTTTTTTTTTGTGATTTGTTGAATGACTGCGTCGAAATCTTCATGGACAATTTTACACCTTATGGAGATGCCTTTGAAACAACATTATTTAATCTAGAAAAAGTGTTGGAATGCTGCGTACATACTAATGTTGCTTTGAGCATTGAAAAATGTCACATGATGACGACTGAAGGGATTGTGATTGGACACTACATTTCTGTTGAAGGGATCAAGGTAGACCCTGCAAAAATAGAGGTAATTCTAAAAATTCCAACCCCCAAAACGCAAAAATAGGTATGTAGTTTCTTGGGGCATGTAGGGTATTACGGAGATTTATAGAAAAAATTTCAAAAATTGCATCGCCATTATTTTCTTTGCTCATGAAGGATGTCGAATTTTTGTGGACAGGGAAGTGTGAGCAGGCCTTTTTAAAATTGAAATGTTGTGTATTAGCAGCTCTGGTCTTGCGAGGACCTAATTGGGAACTATCATTTCACATAGCTACAAATGCATCTGATATTGCTGCAGGAGTTGTTTTGGGCCAACTGGAGGATAAGAAACCTTATGCTATTTACTACATAAGCAAAAATCTAACCCCGGTTGAGCTCAACTACATAGTGACCGAGAAGGATTTCTTAGCAGTCGTACATGCCATCAATAAATTCCGACATTATATCACCAGGTATCAAGTATTTGTATACACTGACCATTCTGCCATTTGCTTTTAATGAATAAGCCAATTACTAATGGTAGGATTACACGCTGGTTATTGCTGTTACAAGAATTTGATATCACAATTGTCGATAAACCTGGAAAAGATAATGTAGTAGCTGATTTTCTTTCTAGGTTAACTATTGATGACAATTGCATTCCTACTAAGGATTCTTTCCTAGATGAATATCTTTTTGCTATTTATACTTACTCACCTTGGTATACAAATAATTATCTTGCTGCAGGGAAGTTTCCACAACATTTGTCCTCCAAGGAGAAAAGAAAGATCATACAACAAAGTGCTACATATACCTGGATAGATGGGAATCTCTATCACACTGGACCAGATTTCCAGATCAGACGTTGTGTTAGAGAAGATGAGGTCTTTGACATCCTTAAGGCTTGTCATGAAGAACCTTGTGGAGGGCACTTCGCAGACAAACAGACAGGATACAAAGTCCTTTCAACAGGGTATTATTGGCCAACAATATTTTAGGATGCCAAGAAGTTTGTGAAGGGATGTGATAGTTGTCAAAGGATGGGCCGACCACTGCAATCAGATGAGATGCCGTTACAGCTCCAAATCGTCTTAGAACCTTTTGAGAAATGGGCCCTAGATTTTGTGGGACCAATTAATCCCTCATCTAGACAAAAATATTACATCTTGGTCTGCACTAACTATGTCACAAAATGGGTTGAGGCAAAGGCACTAACCAGAGCCATGGAGCAGGCTGTCTCAGACTTTCTATTTGAAGACATCTTTGTCCGGTTTGGCATACCTAGGGAGATAGTCACAGACGGAGGGCCCTAGTTCACATCTCATAAGATCCAGGAGTTGGTTGAAAAATATAAAATCCATCATAGAATCACAACACCTTATCATCCACAAGAAAATGGCCAAGTGGAAAGCACTAACAAGGTCATTGAGGGGATCCTTACTAAGACTATGGCCAGTCATCGAAGAAATTGGGCTGATAAACTTCCAGAAGTGTTGTGGGCATACAGGACTACATGGAGGAATACCACTGGATTCTCACCATATGAACTTGTGTATGGTAAAAACCCTTTATTCCACATTGAATTTGAAATCAAGACACTAAGAACAACATTGCAGGTCAATTTGGATCTGGTTACAACACAAAAGCAAAGATTGAACCGACTCAATGAATTGGAGGAGAAATGGTTAGCTGCTATCCAGAAAATAGAGATTATCCAGTGTTATAGACATTTTTGTGCCTTACAGCATTGAGCATGAAATGTCCATAATCCAAGGGATCCAAAGTCCCTAAAAGAGTTGTTCCTGCCCCTAAAGGAACAAGGTCAACCAATGACAGCTTCTCCCAGAAGTTCTCCACCAAAAACAACTCAAAAACAGTCAATTCAGGATCAATTCAGAAGCTCTTCTAGCTACCTGCGTTGCAGTGCACCCCAGTACACTAGCTGGGTGCGTTGCAACACACCTAAAAGCACTACCAGGGTGCGCTGAGCGGGAAATGACAAATGGAAAACTCATTCAACGAGGTGGAAAGACCCTGGAAGCTTCCAAAATCTTCTCCAATGACACTTGCCTCAATGAATTCGACTAGTGATGAGTAAGAGGCTCTCAACCTCCAAGTGGAAGCAAGAACTGACAGAGAGAAGCCACAAGTCAAAACATAAGCTGACTCATCCTCTCTGCTTACATCTATATATGGATCTCTCACCCAGAGGTTCAGGAGGCTGGAATTTTGTACTTTGCAGAGAATTGCTGTTGGTTTGAGATTGAGATTAGTACATTGGGTGATTTATGCTTTGTTGGAGGAGAGGAAGGGATTCCTTTGCTGAGAGGTAGATGCTGGATCGGAACTCACTTGGTTGTATCTCCTCTTGGACTTTCTTATTCTATCAATAAACTATTTGAGTTTCTCCTACATGCTGTATACCAATGATGTTTTGTTATGCTTACATGTTTAGCTTAATCTGATCTTGAGCTTTTTATGAATGTATATCTGTATCTTCGTGTAGTTTCTCTCTCTTGTGATCTTGCAGGAATTCGGTGAAGCTGGGCCGGTGAAGGAGCAAGGAGCTGGGAGCCACTGAAGAGAGGAGCTGTTGGATCGACAAACTAGCGGAAGACACAGGTTAGTTACATCCTTTCTCCTCATTTACATTTCATAAAGAAGAATACTCAATTAGTTTACCTTGTTTGTTGCTAAGGCACTATCACACCTTAGAGTGGGATAGGGGCATTCCGAATGGATACTTTTCCCAACAACAAATTGGCGACTCCACTGGGGATCGTATCTTGTTAGTTTATTTGTGTTTCTATTGTTGTTCTTCTCATAAACTCAGGAGTGCCGAATCGAAATGCATTTGCCATTTTCAAATGCAAAGTAGAGATCTGCCACTCTAGTCCACTCACCGGGCTTGTTTTTATGATCTGAACAGCTGATCCACAAGTGCTCTAACAGCCCTTTGTGATAGATATTAGTCCTCCTTTAAATCATCCTCCTAATTGTACCTAATTGATAGCTTTTATTCGGCCAAAAACTGTAGATTAAATTGCAAACCGTGACCCAAAACCCAGAGACAATTCTCGTTTCTGCTTCAGCGCAAACTTTGTGAAGAGGTTCTGCATTTCAACGCAGGTCCCGTGAAGGATACCTGCGCTGAAGTTCAGTTTCTCTGTGCTGAGGGTGTGCTGATCAGCCCTTGCCTTGTGCAGCTGTGGTTCCCTGCTTCCTTTTGCTCAGTTTTGTCTCTGTTTTTACAGCCTGTTATCAGTGTGTGTACCTATCTGAAACCCCTTTTCTTTGCCTCAATTCCGCCTCAGTTGTATAAAGAAACTATATTTGTTCTTTGTGTATTTGTTACATCGTTTACAGTTTCCCATTACAAAAGTAAACTAGTCATACTGTCGCCCTTAAATCTAGACCTGTCGTAAGTGTCGTTTTGATCTTAGGAGTGAGTTTGTTTGCTGTTCACAGTTGATTACACTTTTACTTTTGTCTTTTGGTTTGAATTTATGCATTTCTAGTGTCGAAACAAGTGTTTACTTCAAAATCATAAAGTGTCGTAATCGTCTTTTTGTTTTCAAAAATAAACTTGTTTATGTTTTCACTTGAAATCGAATTCGAATTTGTACAACAGCTTTCTTTTTAGGAATCAATATTAAGAAAGCGAAAACAAATACATGCATATGTGCATTTGCATTTTGATAGTTTGCATGCTTTGATTTAGGAAAAGTGCATTTACAGTGTGCTCTATGCTCTTTGAGAAAAGATTGTGTCTTTCTTTTCCCCTTGTAGCTAGGATTTTCATTGTTGAAAAGATATAAAAGCTTGCTTATCATCTTTAGACTACATTTAGGAATTGTATCATACATCTCGTGGTGATCCAAAAAGGCAAACTTCTAAGAAAGATCAACCTAAAATAAATTGAATGAACTTAACAACGCTTTGTAACTTAACGCACAACATAGAGGTCTAGGCTAGAGACGTGTTCCAGCGTCGTAAAACCTGGTGACTGTCGATATCGCTGATGGTTGGGTGATTCCTCCTGAGAGACGATAAGCGCCAGTACGGATTGTGCTCCCACGTACCGTCGAGTATATATTAGGAGACCCCTATAGGCATAAAACCTTTATCCTTAGGAAGCCGTGTCGGCCGCCCTACTGATCGCAATGCACTGAACACTGCATTCGGGAAGATTGACCGCCCGTACCTTAAAAAGTATTCTGCGGTTTTGCGAAAAGTTTGGCACACCCTCTACCTAGAACTCCAGAGCAGTTCCTTTTGGCCTTTTTCAGACTCTATAACGGAAAAATTCCATCCGAGCATTTGTCACTTCGGGCTCATTAAAACATCGAAGGAGACTAGAGTCATCTTTTGCTTTTTCTCGACTCTTTAAAATTGAAAAAGCAAGTTGTGTCCAAGCGTTGTTAAAATTTATTTTAAACGGAATATTCATACCCTTTTTCCTGCGTTGATCTTTAGGTTGAGAAAATGGAGCCTACCAACCAAGGAATTCCCCTTGGTGGAAATCCTAGTCCCTTCTCCTCTTGGGGAGATGTTGGTGCACCCCATATGGCCACATTGTCGCTTCCAGGACTGACAATTGGCTTGCCGGTCTGGCTCTTCTCAACCAATGTCGTTCAGAACACCACTATTCCTGAACAGTCGAATCAACTGTTAGACCAGTCCAGAGTTACCCACCAACCTTCTACTTCCTCTAATTCTTCCTCTCCTCCTTCCTCTTCGCTTGACGGAACTGGTAAAACAAAAACCAAGTTCCTAAGGAGAAGAAGGAAAAGAAGAAGAAAGAGAAGAAGAAGAAGGAGCCAAAAGCGACTGGGGGCAAACAAGTGTCATCTGACAAAAATCCACACACAACACTGACTAGGCCTAAATCGCCATGTGTCATATGCAAGGGAGACCATTTCCACAGAGATTGTCCCTGCATCCCTCGGATACTAAGGGACTGGTCTCCCCGTTTGCACAATCCGGTGGCATCAACCTCTGATAGCCAGGTTGAATGCACACCGTCAACTAGCGAAAGTGAAGTCCTTGGACAAAAAGGGAGAGCTAGATCTCCCTGTAGACTGTGCGAAGGCAATCATGCTATCCACCGTTGTCCCTTCTTAGACGAAGCAAAAAGAGTTTTGGATGATCGTCCGGTTTCACCGTTACGACTTCCTCCTGGATATAAAAAACTCTTGCCGAGTCCTTCGTTAGTTGAAAATCCAGCTAGCCCGCTCAAGTGGTCAGCTGAAGTGCCGGTCATTGAAGATGAACCAGCTGAATCCATACCCGACGAAAGTCAAAAGGTCGAGGCGGCAGTTGACCCGGTCTTGCCTTCAGAGGTTTTATCTTCGAATGATACAGTCACTGAAGAGGATAAAGATGACACCATCCAAATTCTCTTCATCAACACAGACTCCGACGAGCACGGGGGCACCCCCCCATTCCTTTATCGCAAGAAGGAAGTTCGTCAGAGCGATACCCGGCCGTCTACTCGGTCCCACCACCAAGCAACCTAGTTGTCTCCTTCGACTGGAACCAACTAGGCAGACCCCGTTTGCCAGCAAGCATACCATTCAGAATTATCGTCCAAATATATAGAATGGTCATGGCTGGCACCATCATTGATGAGGGGGCATCTGTGAGTATCCTTTCCTCTATTGCTTGGAAAGCGCTTGGTTCGCCAGCGCTTTTGCCTGAAATGAGAAATCTGACAGGCTTTGATAAAGGAACCAGTCGACCTTTAGGGATCCTCCCCAATGTGCCTATCACATTGAAAGGGAAGACCATTCAAATGAATGTGATGGTCGTTCAAGGACCCTTGGATTATAACCTACTCCTTGGACGAGACTATATATATTGCATGGGAGCCATCGTCTCCTCACTCTTTAGAGTAATGTGTTTTCCGCACAAAGGAAGAGTGGTCAAGCTCGTGGACCAGCTTTCATTTCCCGGATCACGCATCGCAAATAGTCATATACCGTCCCTAAATGGTCTCTTCACGCAAGAAATGTCTCAACCCACGGTCCGTCCTCCCGATGAGCGCGAGTAATTCGGAAGGATATGACTGGAACCCAGGGGGCATGCGTCCTGGTCTGCTTCGGCAGGAAAACTTTGGGTATAGGGTAGGTTTTCGCGGGAGAATATGACTAGTCCGTATCCCGTCCGTGATTGGAAGAGGGGTTGTTCTAGAATAAGATTCTCTTTTCAAAGTTATGTGAGTTGACAGAACTGAGTCAATCACCTTTGTCTATCTCGGTAGGCATTGCCGAAGAAGTGTTTTGTTTGAAAGATTAATAGAACAATCTTTGGGTGACCTGTAAGAGGTAGGCCTCTCTCGCTGAAACAAATGTTTTATCGGACTAAAGTAGGGGTAACCTTGAAACTCTGTTTTATACCTGGGGGCATGCAACCCTTTTGGAGTGCAAGCAAGGGGCGGCTATTTATTTTTAAATTTTTTAGGTCCTCCCTTTAAACCTGTAGGTCTAACCCTTTAAACTCGTAGGATTAGTCGTTTCCGAACTTGCATAATGAAAGGATGTGGGGCATAGCTTTGTAAGGTGCAAGCTCCATAAAAAATGGGATCTTACATGAGACATTCTTATCATATGACTGGAAAAATCAAGCAGTTTTAGCACATAGTTCATGCTCGTTAAAAAATAAACATAAGATCGAGCAAGTGTTTCAATCCGCGTTTAAGCTCGTTAAAAAATGAACTATCCTCCAGTAAATAACCACCGTGAATGTAACATTATCAGCCATTAAAGCCTTGGTTGTGTTTGCACCGTCACCTCCACTTTTCCATTGGCCGATCATTCACCTCCATTTGATTGTTTACCCATTTTGAGGAACAGTTGCGAAGAGTGATTTCACTAAGCCATCCTTGTGACACTGCCGTGCTTGGAAAATTCCAACCCTTACCTGGAATCAGCTGCTAACCCGTTTTATCACTCGTTCCTCAAAAGACGAGTCTTCTTTAAGCTCTTTTCATATGACTCGTAAAATATGAAAAGATTGCCGAGTTTTGGCCTTCCAGCTCGTTAAAGCGATCAGAAGTGCTATCCCTCCTCTAGATTTTAATCTTTTTGGACCTGAGGGATTATTGCACAAAAAGATCGAGCGCTTGTTTTGTTCGGCTCGTTAAAGCTATCGAAAATTCATCCCTTCTGTATTGTTTTATACTTTTTCGGACTTAAGGGATTAGATGACGAAAAAGAACTTTGGAGTTATCTTTACGTACCTTTTTAGACTCTCTAAAAATGAAAAGGGACCGAGTTATCTTTGTCGTTAAACTCGTTAAAAAACATTAATAGCGACAAACTTGTCTTTAGACGAGAACGAGTTTCACTATCGCTAGGCTCGTTAAAACATAGCGATGGGTTTGCCCGAAGGGCAAATTATAGAACAAGCATATGTTATCCTCCTCAAGCTTGACAAAAATAAAGAGGTACTGGTCAACAATGACTGGGGAAAAATTGGGAAGAAACTCAAAGAACTTTATTGGTAGCAAGTCACTCTTGAACATGACACTTCCACTCCGTGCCTGAGTCGGGTTGGGTTGTTTCATTCACCGGTCACATCACCATGGTCTCACCATACCATCCACCTTTGGGGTAAATGCTACCAATCCATCACACAAGTGTCGCCGATATGTTCAAGAGAAGTCATCCAGAGAAGCCAACCGTGTCCCATCCACTACCATACATTATCCTTCATTCTTTCATGACCGCCACCCTGAACCATATATCATCAGATCGTTTTCACCTCCATCAAAATCATTTGCTCCATTCCGTGTCACTGATGTGGGATACATTAAGGCCCTCCTTTGACGGATCGCTTCTTGTCGACATCAGCTCATTATCCAAGAAGTTGATCTAGGAACACCCCCTTCAGTACTTTGAAACTTGCATGCCTCAATGACAAGTTTCTCACTTCCGGCGACAGGTATACATCAATGACCTTCGACCGAAAGATTTTGCATGGTGTTCGACGCCAAGTCCTTTATTCACACCACGTGAATTGTACTGTAGTACCTTGAGGGTCATTATCATTATCGGTGATTCCTCTCGCGCTTGTTAACGGTTTACATCATTGACTGGTAATCAAACGATGTCTTTCCATGTTCGACTTCAGAACATTTCTCACATGGATCGACTTGTACTTAGAGTGAAGATCGGACGAGATTGAAGATCCCGGATCTAGTTTCATCCATCCGGGCTGCGATATATATTCAGGAAAAATAAAGACATTGACATGTACAACATTGCAGCACAGATAATCATCCTACCAAAAGGATGATGATTTCGTCAAAATCATCAGTCTACCATCAGACGATTATCTGTCCTATGTACAGAAAAATGAATTTATAAAGCTGAGCATGGGAATGCCCGCCTCAGCTAGATCATGAAAACAGTATCAAAAATAATGTATTCTATTGTATCTTATTACAGGTCTCCTCCCAGCATTGAAAGAACTTCGGATCCTCCTAATAAAGCATTTCACCCGATAAACGGCCTCACACTTTAGGGGGCAACTGTTATAGACATTTTTGTGCCTTACAACATTGAGCATGAAATGTCCATAATCCAAGGGATCCAAAGTCCCTAAAAGAGTTGTTCCTGCCCCTAAAGGAACAAGGTCAACCAATGACAGCTTCTCCCAGAAGTTCTCCACCAAAAACAACTCAAAAACAGTCAATTCAGGATCAATTCAGAAGCTCTTCTAGCTACCTGCGTTGCAGTGCACCCCAGTACACTAGCTGGGTGCGTTGCAACGCACCTAAAAGCACTACCAGGGTGCGCTGAGCGGGAAATGACAAATGGCAAACTCATTCAACGAGGTGGAAAGACCCTGGAAGCTTCCAGAATCTTCTCCAATGACACTTGCCTCAATGAATTCGACTAGTGATGAGTAAGAGGCTCTCAACCTCCAAGTGGAAGCAAGAACTGACAGAGAGAAGCCACAAGTCAAAACATAAGCTGACTCATCCTCTCTGCTTAAATCTATATATGGATCTCTCACCCAGAGGTTCAGGAGGCTGGAATTTTGTACTTTGCAGAGAATTGCTGTTGGTTTGAGATTGAGATTAGTACATTGGGTGATTTATGCTTTGTTGGAGGAGAGGAAGGGATTCCTTTGTTGGGAGGTAGATGCTGGATCAGAACTCACTTGGTTGTATCTCCTCTTGGACTTTCTTATTCTATCAATAAACTATTTGAATTTCTCCTACATGCTGTATACCAATGATGTTTTGTTATGCTTACATGTTTAGCTTAATCTGATCTTGAGTTTTTTATGAATGTATATCTGTATCTTCATGTAGTTTCTCTCTCTTGTGATCTTGCAGGAATTCGGTGAAGCTGGGCCGGTGAAGGAGCAAGGAGCTGGGAGCCACTGAAGAGAGGAGCTGTTGGATCGACAAACTAGCAGAAGACACAAGTTAGTTACATCCTTTCTCCTCATTTACATTTCATAAAGAAGAATACTCAATTAGTTTACCTTGTTTGTTGCTAAGGCACTATCACACCTTAGAGTGGGATAGGGGCATTCCGAATGGATACTTTTCCCAACAACATCCAGCAGCAGAGAGCTAAGTGGCATGACAGATTCATCAAGAAGAAGAAGTTCCAGAAAGGAGATTGGGCTCTCTTATACGACTCAATATTTAAAGACTTCAAGGGTAAGCTCTGCACCAGATGGCTAGGTCCCTATGAGGTAGATGCAATCTTTGACAATGGGACTGTAAATTTGTAACCATTGACATTGCGAGGACACCATTACTTGCAAATGGGCACAATCTTCGGTTATATCACAAACTTGCTTCAAGGGATTCATTCGTCAACATTGTCACAAATTCAGATCTTCAAATTACAGGAACAGGGGAAAGCCCCCCTGTGCTGCAAAAATTCTAATTTTTCCAATAAGTGTAACAACTTAAAATCAACTATGGTTGGTAGATGTTACACCTTAAATCTCTTAAAAAAAAATATTAACAATCTAGCTGTGAAAACCTTTCTCGGGCACAGACAAGCACTTTTTGTAGCAGTTTAAAACCACCTCGTGGCAGCTGTTACACACTCTGTAACAACATTTGTTATTTCAAAGCATACCTTACGATAAGTGCCATTACATGATCTTTTCTTCTTTATTTTTTGTAAAAATCAAAATAATATATATTAGTCGTCTTGGTTATTACACCTGTAACAGTGGACAACTTTTAAGAATAAATGAGATATTTTATTGTAATAAATAGCAGGCATCATCGTGATCCTCATCATCAGAATTAGGTTTGCGTGTCGTGCCACCCATGACTTCTCCCCACGTCACCCAGGTACGTCATCAAAAGGTAATATTTTATTCGCTTTATTTGGTAATTATGGCAACTTAACATGACTTTTGACGACCGAGGATGACTGTCACATTTAAGCCGGGGGGGGGGAGCGAATCATATTGCGACATGACCATCGCATGACTTTTGATTATTAAAAAAAAAAACCTGCAATTAAGGCATGGTTACCTGGTAGTTATTGTTACTTAATGCCCGATCATACCAAAAAGGGGAAGTGTACCATCGACGAGACCTCCCATAACCCAACATTAATAAGGCAAATTTACTGTGCGGTATGAACCATGATTGCAAAATCCTAATTCGAAATCCTCACCTGTGCCACCCTACCACCCTACCATTTACCCCTACTGGAGCACTGCATCCCCATTTAGAGTGCTCAGAGAAGTGGGAAAATAATAGTGCAGGCTGAAACAACTAAGTTGTGTGCCGACTACCCCGGAGCGTCTAAAGGAAAGGAGAAGGAGGAGAAACAACACTGAATTTGCATAAGCAATGGGTGGAGCAGCAATTTGGCATGAGCCAAGGTCCACAGAAGCCTTGGAGAATTGCCCCGAAGCATGCCATATTTTCAAGGATGCAGGCTGGTTTGAATTCTTCCAGAGGTTGGAGGGATCAGATGGCGGTGTTTCCATGGAATTTGCAAAGAATTTGGAGAGAAACCAGATGAAGGTCAGAGGGTTGAAGCTAGAGGTCACGGAAGAGGTGATTGCTGGAGTGACGAGATTACCAATGGAAGGAAAGAGGTGGTTTAACAGGAAGGTTAATGATCCCTCCCTGAAGGGGGATTTCCTCCAAGAAGAAGAATCGTTGGTAAAGAAAGGAAGGGGAACTGATAGATTGTCACTCCCCCAGCCATGAGCGGGTGTTGCCCTCTACCTCATCAAGTACATTACTTGTGAGGGAAGGGAAAAAATTGTGTTCAATTACCACTTTCCATTGCTGAACCACCTTCGACATCAGCAACTGATCAATCTTCCCTACTTCTTGCTGGAAACATTAGGCATATTCCCGTGGCCATGAAAATAGCTGCGCATCCAGAAACATGTGTCACCAACCATGGCCTTATCAAGCTCATTTTGCTAGATGCCTTGAACCGCCAGGGCAAGAATTGGGAAAAATTCATGAGGGAAGGCTAGGACCACCCGCAAGAGGCAAACCAAGACGACTAAGGAAGCTCTAGCGGTGACAAAGGAGCAGCCCCAACCTTCGACAGTAAGTGTTGGTAAGAGGCCAGTTGATAAACCAATTGGAAATGGACGACTGAAGCAGAGGATAAGAGTTAACAGACACCCAGAGTCCCCATCCATGTCAAGGAAGAACAAAGAAGAAACAAACCAGAAGGACGAGGATTAGGCTCAGCTAGAGGAACATTCTTCACCTGGTAAGAGCGAAATTCAATCCTTGCTATTAAGAATTGAAAATTTAGAAAAAGAAAATAGAGAGCTAAGGGAATAGCTAACAGAGGGAAAGGCAGAGGCAAGAGCCCTAGTGCTAGATACTTTGGCTGAGGCCGTGGACAGGGCCAGAAGGGGAGATGCCTCGGGCACTATGTGCATGGCCTGTGCTGAGAAGCTAGTGGCAGTAGGGTTTAAAGCCTGTGCAACAGAAACCACCTCGAGGGAAACACAAAATGAAATTTGGGAAGCTGACACACAAGAACCCGTTGAGGACATTGCTATTACACAAGAACCAACAACTGAGATGGCACAGTCCACAGGAAGTGATTGGGTAGTAGATACAAAGGAGCCCTTGGCTGACCTTGTTGTTTCACCAGAAACAATAGTGGAGGCGGAAGTCAGCCAACGAAAGGAAGGAGAAGCTAACATCCATGAGCTTGTGGTCGACACTGCTGTTACACAAGAACCAGTAGTGGAGACAGAATCCTACTTGGGGAAAAACGATATAAAGAAGTATGTGGATTACACTACTGTTACACAAGAACCAGTAGTGGGGATGGAAGCTGATCAGGGAGATAAGGAAACTGTAACAAAATCCATTGACGAAGCTGCTATTACACAAGAACCAACAGCCGAAGTGGAGCAGTTTCACCCTCAGGAGGCTGTTACACCCTCAATTGATAGTGCATGTGGGAGAACACCGGGTCCTGATGAAGGATGGTGTTCTGAAAAGATGTTGTTGTTACCAGAGCTACAGAAATGGAAGCAGCAGGCGCTCTCTCTATAAGAGGGGGTGATCTCGCTCAGGGCACATAAAAGTATGATGGATTCCCTTAGGGAGAAATGGCTAAAGGAAGAATGGGAGAGAGAAGGGGAAGCACGAAGGCACAAGGAATCTATGAAAAAGAAGGATGAACAACTGTATCAGCTAAATCGACAGGTCTTGGACCTAACAGATGACAAGACCAAGCTCCGTGACCTTGTCCTAAACCTGCTAGCATGCAGGCGGCTGTCCTCGTCGTATTCAATGTTCCTTTGGGAACATTATTATTTATTTCAATTAAAAGAAGTTTTTGAGAATAGGTCTTATTTGGGTTCTTGAATCCGTACTTTTCTTGAGATTTTTCGCTCCTGTGACTTTGATGACCAGAGCTTGTTGTGCAAGCTATTTTAAAATAATATCATGTGTGAATATGTCAGCACGAAGATTGTAGCAAGTGTCTTCTCCTATATGGGAGATTTGCAGTTGCGAGCCTTCCTTTCATTTATGAGGAATCAGATTGAGTGGCATCTGGCCATGAAATTAGCAGAAGCTAACGAAGAGAGAACAACATTGTGGGTCAGAGCTGAACCAAGGATGGTTTACGAACTCGGTGTGAGTTTAAGCTATTCCTAATCACTATAGATTTCAAGGAACAGTCGACTGTCTATAGGAAAAGGATTGCAAGGATCTGCCTCAACTTGTATGCAAAAATGAAAATCTGAGCACTAGCAGGATGTATTAAACACACTAATGCACCGAGGCCTACAACGCTGAGTTAAAAGAAGGAGATCCTTTTTAGTACATGAACTTTTTGGCTACTATTACATGGGTGCCTGAGTATGCTTGAATTGTGCATACATTGAGGGTGTTTTGGATTGGACTCAGATTCAAATTTCCTTTGATTTGGTTGCCAGTAGAGGAGTATCCGCCGGACTACCACCCATGTGACTATGAAGAGGAATCTTGGCCACGTCAGTTGATGGCCATTCAAGGGTATAGAGCTCTGGGTGAAGACACTGCTGGTGCCTACAATTTCACAGACTTGCATTAGGGGTATAGTAGGAGGAGCTGAGATTCTGCATGGGGACATGTAGTTGCTTCAGTCGGGGGGAGATGTTGGGTGTGGTTTTTTACCTGTTTTCTCCACATTCTTTCCCCAATTTTGATCCTTTTGTCCTCCAGGCCTATGACTTTACATGATTAATTCCCCTGTTTTCTCACCTTTATAACCTATTCTACTGTCATGTTACTTTGTCATATTCTACTGAATAATAAGATGCTTTATTCCTTTTTGTGGCTAATTGGGAGAGTATTGAAGAAGTATTTTAGGAAGCTCTTCTTCTTTTCAGGTGTTGCTCACGAGAACAAATTTATGGAGCAGACAGACAATGTTGATTAACTATAGAGGAGGGTAGAACAGTTCACTGTTACACCTTGGATGCTGTCACAGGTTGTTACACATTGGATGTTGTTATAGGTTGCTGTTACACATTGGATGCTATTACAGGGTGCTGTTACACTATGGGCTGATACAAAAGTCTGCTGTTACACCAAAGGTGCTGTCGACAGTGATTCCATAACATCCCGAACTGCTATTTACTCGTAGGATGCTGTTGCACCGAAGCTAGAAAATGTGGGTACTATTCCACATAACAACAGTCAACAGTAGGAATTGTTTATTTTGGAAGCAATAGAACCAAGCGGTTGCAATCATAACTAATGTATATTTGTATTAAGAATAGGTTGTAACTACTTTTATTTTTGATCAAAATGAGAATTGTGAGATTCTCATGACTGATCTGTTTCTAATTTCGGGTATGTAATAACTATAAAGGAACTCGATTTTCCATGTACAAGGACACGAAATATAAAAAAGCA
This sequence comes from Pinus tabuliformis, assembly GCA_031772625.1. NCBI lineage: Eukaryota > Viridiplantae > Streptophyta > Pinopsida > Pinales > Pinaceae > Pinus > Pinus tabuliformis. Next base: position 1,012,350,309 of record CM062820.1, on the reverse strand, counting down.
CTGTTACTCTGTTTCTATAACTTTGAGTTCATTTTTAATATTAATTAACACGATGATGCTGAACTACTCTTCAGCTGATTCGTTAATTACTTTTGTGTTATTCCTGCACCCTACTAAGGAGGAAGGGCCCTCCTCTTTGGCAGGGACTGCAGTGATAGAGGTAGTGTACATTCTAGTTTAGCTAATTGATTTATGGTTTCTCATTGTTGCTGTAGAAATTGTGGGTTACATTAGTTGTTGTTTCAATTTATATTATGCTGTTACACTTAGTTAATCAATAGAATGGTAGTAACCAACTGGACTAGATATTAGTTCCTGTGTGGCGTGCCTTTACTTTGATAGTTGTGAAGCGTGATTTAATTCTGTAGAGTGTTTTTTATGTCTACATGAATGGTTTGATTAAAAAATTTGGTTCAATGACATCTTTTACTGTTTTATGCATTTTCTCATTCTTGGCTGTAGTGTATCGGCACAGACAATGCGAACTCCATTGAAACAACAAGACCTACCCTCGTTTGACAATTAAATGTTGCAGTATTGGTCAATTAGGATTGATTAAAACAACACTACACTCCCTATATGGCAATTTTTTCCCTTCTTGGTTGACCATTGGTCTACTAGTTTGGTTATTTTCGACCTTGATGATTCCGAGTGTGCAAACTGCTTTTCAATTGAGTTCTCCTCCACCTAAACAATATCAACCTCATGTTGATCCTAAAGTTGATCCCTCACCTTCTTCACCTATTTCTTCACCTCGTTCTTCCTCTTTTCCTGGTGAAAGTCTGGATTCCAGTAACCAGGAAGCTAAGAAGAAGAAGATGAAGATGAAGAAGAAGAATTAAAATAAGCAAGGGGCCAACCAAACAACCATTGCTACGGATGCAACTGATGTAGAAAAATCTTCCAACTAGCCTTGAAAGTAAAATTCCCTTGCATGTTATGTAAGGGTGACCACCTTCTTCGAAATTGTCCTGGTATTCCCAAGGTCTTAGAAGTGTGGTCCATAGATTCACGTCAACCTTTGTCATCAGCCTCTGGAGATCATGCTAGTGATAAACCTTCAACTAGTAATAATAAAGTCCATGGGAAAAGGGAAAAGTCAAATTTCCCTGTAAGTTGTGTGAAGGTAATCATCCCATTCACCTTTGTCCTCTTATGAATGAAGCATCCAAAGATTTAGAAAACCTTATAGCTTCCCAACCTTGTCTTCTGGTTGGTTATCAAAATATTTCCCCTGATCCTTCACTAGTTGATCCAGCGATTGATCAAATGTCATCTTTGGTCAACCCCACTCTCTCTAAAAGTGAGTCTTGTGAATCCATTCCCAACCAACCATTGGTTGAGAAAATGGTAGAATTAGTTCCACCTTCAGGTAACCATACCTTACCGGTAGAGAGTGAACCTCATACTACTCAGGTTCTTCTGGTTTCTTCAGTTTCAAATGAACTAGAGGGAAATCCTCCCATTACCAAGGTGCATGAATGCAGTTCTCCTATTCCCATAGCGCAAGAGGGCAGCTCTCACATTCTTATGACACCCCCTTTGAGTAGTTTATTCACTTCTTTTGAATGGAGTCGACTGGCAGGATACCACCTTCTATTGTATGTTCCTTTCCAGATTATAGTACAGTCTTACTATATAGACGTACCTAACATAGTCATAGATGAGGGTGCATCTGTTAGTATCCTATCCTTAACTGCTTGGCAAGCTTTAGGTTCTCCTCAGCTTTTCCACGTCACCCAGAATCTTTTAGCTTTTAAAAGAAGAACTAGTCAACCGCTAAGCATCCTTCCTAAGTTACCTATTACTTTGGGAGGAAAGACTGTCTATATAGACGTGATGGTTGTCCAAGGCCCTTTAGATTTTAATCTACTCCTTGGCTGTGACTATGTTTATGTCATGGGAGCTCTTGTTTCTTCCCTCTTTCAAGTGATGTGTTTCTCGCTTGAAGGGAGCATTGTGATCATTGATCAGCTTACACTCATTGGTCCTGAAGCAACTCCCCATCAACAATCATCCCTAAATGGTTCTTATATGCAAGTGATATCACCCCCGCCACAGGTTAATTACGTGGCCACCTGTCCCATCCCCACATCTACTGATGATCTAGTAGGTGACGTCGTACACCATGTAATGGGGGAATTGGAACCCAATTTTTCATTTGGATCCCTGGACATGTATCCCTTCTAGAGTGTTGTTCTCCCATATGATGAGAACCTCTTGGAAGCCATGTCCTCTTTTAGTTTGTGATCAAAGGTCTTGGAGCAGATTTCCTTGTCTTGTGTCAATCTCGTTAAAAAATGAAACAAGGACTATGAGGATAGTTATTTTACTATGTCAACCTCATTAAAAAATGAAATAGGTCCCTATGAGGATAGTTCTTTTACTATGTCAACCTCATTAAAAAATGAAATAGGTCCCCATGAGGATAATTCTTTTACTATGTCAACCTCGTTAAAAAATGAAATAGGTATCCATGAGCAGAGTTCTTTTACTTGAGTCAAGCTCGGTAAAAAATGAAACAAGGTGTCATGAGCATGGTTCTTTTCCTGTGTCAAGCTCATTAAAAAATGAAACAAATCCCCTTCCAATTCGAGTCTTTGATTAGATCTTGTAAAATCCCAGTCGAGTCTTTCACTTGATCTCGTAAGTAAACCTTCATTCCATCCACTTAGGTGAAAGATATGAAGCTTGGGGGGCATGTACCTCGATTTGAGTCATTATGCTGGAGGCATGCAAGCTTATCTCAAGCATAGTTTATCTTTGTTTCAAGCTTGTGTAAAAATGAAACCAAACGCAAGTATATTTTGTTTCCATTTCAAGCTTGTGAAAAAATGAAACCATCTTCAAGTATACTCAAGCATAGTTTCACATGTTTCAAGCTTGTGTAAAAATGAAACCATTCCTACTTTACCTCTCGTGATTGTCATTTTTATCAACCTTTTTGCTAGATGAGCCTTGGTTTGTCCATTCCATCGCCACCATCTCTTTAGCCGATCATTCGCTTTCACTTGGTTGTTTTACCCTTTCCTGGAGAACCTCTACAATGAGTGGTCTTATTAGCCAACCTCTTGACCTTTACATGTTTTGAGTAGTTCCATCATTACCAGAACCAGTTTCTATCCTTTTATACCACTCGTTCCTACAAGTGGAGTCATCTTTTAGTGCTTTTCTGACTCGAAAAATGAAAAGATCGCCTAGTACTTGTCTTTTTGAACTCGTTAAATTAAATGAATTGACGTGGTCTCACTATATGTTTACCCCTTTTCCAGGTTGGGATTGACTATTTACGAAAAAGGAACACCTTGGTTAACATGGTCAAGAGGTTCTCTCGAATATTTTTCCTACCTTTTCATATTTGAGAGACAAATTATGAAAAGGGACATAATGGAGTTTCCTTTTTCGTCTCTTTTTCAAACTCTCTAAATATGTAATATATACCGAGTTATTATTTCGTCAGACTCGTTAAAAATTAAACATCGAAAGACTTTTCACCATGATGAGATCGAGTTTCTGCTTCCTAGGACTCATAAAAATCACTAGGATGGATTCATTCGACGAATGAACTTATACGACAAGCATATGCTATCCCCTTCAAGTTTGTGATAAAAATAATGGGGTACTCGCTAGAAATAGTGGGCAAAAATGAAAGTGAAACATCTCTTGTATAGGCAACATGTCACTCTTGAACTTGACATTTTTCTGTGTCTCGTGTCGAGTTTGGGATATCCTCGCTCAATCACTTGTCTTTCCGGGTTTGGGTGATCCATTTTGCCTCTCATATGACTATTCTATTTCGTCATCATGACCCATGGTCCTATGTTGAGTCAAACGCTGCCACACTCCGGACTCGTGTCGTAGATATGTTCAAGAGAAGTCCTATCTGTAGTTTGTTACCTATACATTATCTGACCTTTTTTTATAGTCTTGATCATACTCATTCATTTCAATTTATTCCTGGTTTCATTTCGATGATGGGGGAATCGTTATGGCCCTCCTTCGATGGGTCACTTCCTGTCGACTTCAACTCATTATCCAGGAAGATGACTTAGAGACTCCCTTTCAGTACCTTAGAGCTTGCATGCCTTAATGGAAAGTTCTTCGCATCCGATGACAACTTTACATCATTGACCTTCGATCGGGTGATTCCACAAGTGTTCGACATCAACTTCATTTTCACATTCACGGATTGTACTGTTATACCTTGAGGACCATATTCATTATTGGTTGTTTCTCTCGTGCCTGTTAACAGTCCACATCATTGGCCAATAATCAGGTGGTTTTCTAGCATGTTCGACTTCGAAACATTCATTCGCATGTTAGGATTTGTAGTTTGATCGGGTTGGGATGGAGCGCAAGACCCTGAGTTTTGTCTGATATGACTCAGGCTACGTGGAGTTATGTATTGTTCATGATTGTGCACATGTTTCGTCTATACAGATGGCTATGACCATACTGTGAGACTTTATATTTATGATGGTGATCCTTCTATATTAGATGGCTACATCCATGCCTTAGATCTTAGATTTACAGATGGTCCTTTTCATTTGGATGGTTGTGCCCATGCCGTGGATCCTTTCACATAGTCCTTTCTATCTGGATGGCTGCGTCCATACCGTGGATTCATGTTTTGATATCATATATGTATACGTATATTCATCCTTGATTTGCAGGTCTCCTGACATTGTTTGTTCTCATCCTTGTAAAAGCTCGTAAATCATATCAGCCATCACTCCCTGTTATACCTTCATGGTTTAGGGGGCATCTGTTACAAAATATTTTGTCACGCCTCCTGCACTTCCCTGTGTCATACCCCGAAGTGCCTGAAACTTGACAATCATGCAGTGTACCCATCTTGATATATAGTTCAGATCCTCCCTGAAACATTGATGGAAACATGTCTTAAGAAGAAGTAAGCTCTAAAACCCTAATTTCAGGACCTACACGACCTTGACACTGGCAACTAGTGCTGGTGACAAGATGCACCATATTGGCATCACACTGCCAGCGTGCTTTTTACTTGGATACTTGTGCTGATCCCTAAAAGGCAAGTTTTCCCAAAGAGGACAAGAAGCTTCATGATCTAGAGGCTTCCAGAACGACGAGATGGAGGTTGTTCAATGTGGATGGTCGAATTCTCCAAATATTTCCCTTTGATTTTATCCATATGAGCTACCTCCTTGAGATGAGGGCCTTCTCCTATATTTGGAGAGATCCTAACTCCCTTTCCCTACCTATATATTCATCCTCTCCCATTCCCAAATGGTTGGTCTCTGACTATTTGCGCCCTTATGATGAGATAGTGCCTACATGCTACTCATTTGGCTTGGAGAAGGAGTGCTTTGGACATTCACTCAAGGAGAACTTATTGGCATCAAGGCTTGGTTGTATGATTCCTCATTTATTTCACTAATATATACAACTGTTGGTTCACTTTCCATAAATGTTTGTGTTAACGCATCATTTATCTTAATGCTCCTTGACATGTTAAGTGGATTACTTTTGATTATGCTTGTTTTACTTGTATGCTTTGTTGTGTCTTTGATATCTTGTGCAGGTATTCAAACACTATGAGCAGTAGAGATGAGCTTGAGGCACAAGCATTTTGAGGTCTACAACAAAGGAGTACGTTATAACATCAAAACGAGGTAGGCCATCTTCCTCTTCTCTCATTTTGATTGTAATATAAGAAAGTTCCCTTGTAGATTGTCACATGGGTTGCTAGTCCTACTCATTGGGCTAGAGGGATTGTCTCTGTCTGCAGAGAGGATTTTCCTAGACAACATGGTTTGGTAGGGATTGGAGAAAAGCTGATCAGTTTAGAATATTATCACCATAAATTATATACTATAGCAAGAGATAAGTCAAAGTTTTCTACCATAAAGAAGTATCACAGGGAAAGCCTTCATGGAAGCTTTATATTTTAATCTACTTATCAAACATCATGAGATAAAGAACTTGTTCATTATCAAGCCTACATTTTAAAAGTATACTGAGGTAGATGGAAATTACAGGAAACTAGTCAAATTCTCCATCCCAAGTGAAGATAGATGGGACCAATTGTACGAGTTACTTGGGTAAAACAATTTTTCACCTTCAACAACAAGGAAACACTTCTTCAGGCTGAGTCATCATCAAAAATCTTTGAAGATAGGGCTAGAGCACTATAGCACTTTGAACTGCCTACCTTTTTGTACTATTTCTGTAATCAGTTTAGGATATTTTGTAAAAAAATCTTGATATTTTCACTCAAGATATTTTTGATAATTTTTGTATAAGTACTTCACAAATCGAAGTGCAAATGTTGGAACTTGTATCCAAAAAGCATCTTTTGATGTAAAGTTGTTCAGTAATCTGAAAGTGATCATTTCATTAATACAAAAGATTGTTCTAGGATTCATGGGTCAGGCTAATTGGTGATGTTTTTTCCCTTGTAAACTTGTCATATCTCTGTTTTCATTTGTTTTCTTATCTGAATTATTTAAGAGAAGAAGAAGGATTGAACTTGTTTAGTCACACTCTGTCTTGGATTTTAAGTAATTTATATGTTTTCAAACTGAAGTTAAAGTATTCATGTTAAAATGCTCTATGTTTAATGGAATCTGAACATATTCCTCCCTCTCACTCCACAAAGCTTCAAAGATCCAAATAGTCTGCCTAGCTTGCCTTGTTTCAATCTTTTCTGATAGTTCTGTTTTTGATCACCTTAAGACTTTGAATCCATTTCCCAATCGCCTTTCCTCGTAGTTTCAACCAAACATTTGAAAAAAATAACCCTAAACCTAATAGCTAGCATAAAATCCCAAAACAACAAATCTAAATCTAATAGAGAGATCCCTCTCTGAGTTTAGAAGGGATAGCTTCTAAGCTTGAAAGTGATTTTGTGGTTACCTCTGGGTTTCTTTCACAACCTTAAGAAATTATGGAGTGATAACATCTTGGCGACCAAACTGGGGAATTCAAACAAATCTGATTTGTATTTTTTTTCCCTGGTCAAATTTTTTTATTTTAGTGCTTAAAGCTATTTCTAGGTTTGTGGCTAAGAAATTGATATGATTTAAGGTTGTTTGCCACTTGTAAGCTGTACATATTTTATATATGTGAATATACTATAGTAGATCTGGCTCCTAAGAAGATATATAATAGAGCTACTCCAGATCCACAAAAATTTATATAACCCTGAAAAAATTATTAGAAAGAAAAGTTTAGTTGAGATTCGGGCAAGTAATAATCCTCTCCCTAGGGTTAATTCTGTACTTGAAAGCTTTGAAACAATAGAAGACATAGAATTTGATTTACCATTTGAACATAACATCTTCTGAGCTAAATCTGACAATTTTGTAGCTGAAACTGTTTTTTATGAAAACATCTTAAAACCCTACATTTAAAAGCATAGAACTGTGAAATCAGACTCTGAGGATGATTCCATCAAACAATTTAACAAACTTGAAGTGTTGGTATCTTAACAAGATCAAGCTATACAAAAATCTCTTGAATCACCCAATTACTCACATTCTTCTTCTACTGTTTCATCCCCAACCCCACCATTAATTCCACCTAGTATTTCTACCCCATTAGAAATTCCCCTTGTTTATACTACCCTTCCATCGATTCCTCCTATTTCTACTGTTCCTGTAGATATTCCTCCTATTTCCACTATTCCACCGGAGATTTTCCCTATTTCTACTCCACCTCCATTTATTCCCCCCACTACCAGTATACCCATTTCATCTACAATCCCTACCACCTCTAAACCAACACAACAAAGTGTAATCTTACCTCCTTTGATACCTTCCTCATCCAACTCCATTGTAGTTACCTCTTCCTCTCACACACCCATCATGGTAGGTAGGTATGCCCCCCTAGTTTTACCTAGACAAATCAATTCCATGCCACAAGTCTACCAGAGTATAATACCTCTGTTTGATAGCACATGCCCAATAACTGCTCAATAACATGTAGATAGGATGAATGCTTATTTGGAATTATAAGAAATAGATAAGGATGATGTAAAGATGAGATTGTTTGCTCAAAGTTTAACAGGGGAAGTGAAAAAATGGTTTATGTCATTACAAGCTGCCTCTATCCCAAACATTACACAATTCCATCAGAGTTTTCTTGCAAGATGGGAAGTGAAAACCCTCTTCAAATTTTAGCCGAGTATGAAAGTATCAAAAGAGCCCTCGGTGAAAAAGTCCAAGACTATTGTGCTAGATTTAAAAAAATTTACAACTCTATCCCAACTTCCATACAACCCCCACCAGGAATGATCCTGATCAAATTCCCTAATCGATTTGATCCAGACATGTCTTAACAACTTAGAGAAACAAATCCTGCTACCCTTGAGGAGATGCAGAGAAATGTAGTTAGTGTAGAAGGTAATATGTTAGCCAAAAGAGCTATGCTAAAAGCTGAAAGGAGGGTGTCTATTAAAGAGGAACCTGCTTCTTCATCATCTGATGCTAAGTTTGATAACTTAGTTAGGTCTATGGAAAGAATGGTAGAGAGAATAATTTTAACTGATAGAGCTCCTCCAAGAGATAATCAAGGAGGTCTTCAAAATTGAAATCAAAATCTTAGGAGGAATCCACCCTTAATCAAACAAAGAGAACAAAGAGGCCCAAATGATCAACAACAGATCGGGCCTCACTTCCAAGAAAACTATGATGATGAAGAAGTGGAGTTGGCAGAAGATCCTGAAGAAAACCAAATAAATTTATTTGAAGAAAGTGAGATAGATCATATTTTTGTGACCAAAGAAGAGCAAGATCTGTTCTTGCTATCACAACCAGAAGCCCCCCTTTTAGAATCATATGAGTATAAACAAGGATACCAAAACGCTATAATGGAAGTGCATAAGCAATATAATATAAGAAGCAAAAGACTACTGGAAATCCTCCCAACAAAACTTAGAATGATGCTCCTTCCACTAGCCAAACAAAGGATGACTCTCAAAAAGAGGCTCATAAAAAACAGGCTCAGAATACCAAAGAGATAGACCAACCTCAAACCTCTTTCAGCATTGAGACTGAGTTGTCTAAAGTTAAAATTTCAATTCCTTTAACAGAATTAATCGATAAAAATGTATATAGGTCCCAAGTTATGAAAGCCCTCAAAATAGGGGAAGGGATAGACACGGTAAACCTGCTCGATGACCAACCTGAGTTGTTATTTGGGCCTCAGGTGGAAGGAAAATCTCAGGATGGAACTATGCCTCGTTTCTACATTAGTTTGAATATTCATTACAAGATTCTACATAATGAAATTCTTGACTTTGGTGCTTCCCACAATCTGATGCCCATAGCCATCATGGAAAAACTGGGTTTAGATAACACAAGGCCTTACAAAGATTTGTATTCCTTTGATTCTAGCAAGGTCAGATGCCTAGGTCTCATTAAATACCCGTCTCCCAATTTAGCCCAAATCCCAGTCAAAAGTCTAGTCATGGAAATTGTAGTAGTAGACATACCCCCTAAGTATGGAATGTTACTATCAAGGTCTCGGGGAGCAAAGTTACAAGGTACTTTGCAAATGGATATCACCTATGTTACCATTCCTGTTTTTGGTCAGTAGAGAAGACTATACAGGGATACTCTCATGAAATACATGGTTAGTAGCCAAGAAAAACCAAACAATTATCCCCTGTACTCTATGCATTCAGATTTAGACTCCTTTATTTTATACAATGATGAATCTGTAGAGGAGAAAGTTTCACATTTAGAAGCTGAGCCAAGCAAGATAGAGAAATGAAATTTGAACATGGGAAATGAGAGGAAGAGAGTGAAGCCCTATGGAACATGGACTTTGATGGGACTGTAAGCAAGGAAGGAGTAGGAGCAGGCATCTGGATTCTAAACTCACAAATAGGGATAACTAATAGACACTCTTACAAACTAAACTTTAAAGAGGTCAGGGGCTAAAAACATTTCTGTGCACAGAGGCTCAAAACTCATAATTAACCAGATTAAAGCTGAATACTCAACCAAACACCCTAGATTGAGAGCCTATAGAAATGCCGTTTTAGATTTCCTTCAATGTTTCCCTGAATATCAATTATCTCTTATTCCTAGAGGCCATAATAATTTTGCAGATGCTTTAACTACTTCAGCTCGTACTTGTAAGGTTCCATTCGATCCTAACAGAAAACATGAGGTTGAAATAAAACACAGACCAACTTTCCCAGATAATGTAAGATATTGGCAAGTTTTTGGAAATGACAAACAAGTAGACAATTTTTTACAACTAAAAGATGATTTTGAGTCTGTAAATATTGATACATATAATGATATAGATGAAAATAAAGAGGAAATAATGTTAAATGAAACTGATGACAATTAAGAAGAACTTGAGGCTCTGCAACTAAAAGACAATGTGTTGCCAAGAGGATTGGTATCATTGTAAGAGCTTTTTGACTTCAATGATGTAGCCAAAAAGCCAAAAATAGAACCAGTAGGAGCCGAGGTAGAGGACTATAACATAGGAACTGCAGAGAATCCTAAAATTTTGAAACTGTCCAAATCCTTACCTCCTAAAGAAAAACAAAAATACATTGAGTTACTTAAGGAATTCTCTGATGTGTTTGCTTGGAGCTATGAAGATTTAAAATCATATGATACTAGTATCATACAACACACCATTCCCATCAGAGAAGATCAAAAGCCCTTCAAACAGAAATTGAGGAGAGTGAATCTAGTCTTATTACCTTTGATAGAAAAGGAAGTCAATTTTTTTTTTGATGCAAAGATCATTGTACCCCTCAGATTTTTGAAATGGGTCTCTAATCTAGTACCTACCAGAAAGAAAACATGTGAAATTAGGCTTTGTGTGGATTTTAGGAATCTAAACAAGGTCTCTCTTAAGGAAAACTACCCTTTGCCCAAAATGGATCACATCCTACAAAAGGTAGTTGGTTCCAACAAAATCTCTTTGCTGGATGGTTTCTCAGGATACAACCAGGTTCTGGTTCATCCTGATGATCAACAAAAAAAAATATTTAATACACCTTGGGGGAGTTTTATGTATGTAAAAATTCCCTTTGGCTTTATGAATTCTAGGGCCACTTTCGAAAGAGTGATGGACATAACATTTGCTGATTAAATAGATAGATTCATTGTAATTTACCTAGATGATATAACTGTGTTTTCAAAGACAGATGAAGAACATTTGCTACACCTAAGAAAAGTTTTTGAAAAATGCAGAAAATATGGTATCTCCTTAAACCCTAAGAAAACTCTTTTTGGTTTAGAGGAGGGAAAACTTCTAGGTCATATCATTTAAAAATAAGGTATTAGGATAGATCCTAGCAGAGTCGAAGCCATACTAAAAATTGACCCTCCCAGAAACAAGAAAGAAGTTCAATCCTTCGTTGGTAGGTTAAATTTCCTTAGAAGAATTATTCCTAACTCGGCAAAAAATTAAGATACATTACAAACATGCTAAAGAAAGATGCTGAAATAAAATGGAATTCTAAAGGCAAGAAGTCTTTTAGTGAAGTGAATTTATATCTAACCACTGCTCCTATTTTGATAAGCCCTGACTTTACAAAGGATTTTATGTTTTTTCTTTTGCATCTGAGCATACTATTGTAGCCGTTTTGTTGCAGAAAAACAATGAAGGATATGAAAAACCCATAGATTTCTTCAACAGATCTTTAAGGGATGCCTCATTAAAGTATAAAATCATGGAGAAACAAGCCTTTGCTTTGGTGAAGGCACTGAAAGACTTTAGAGTTTACATCCTACATTCTCATATCATTGCATTTGTCCCAAGTGCTGTGGCAAAAGATATTTTGACACAAACTGACCCAGATGGTAGGAGATGAAAATGGATTGCAGTCGTCCTAGAATATGACATTGAGATCAGACCTACCAAGCTTATCAAAGGTCACGGATTGGCTAAGCTAATGGCCGAGTCCAATTTTCATGCACTAGATATAAATTTTATAGTTGCACTTGATGAACATGATAAGCTGGTGATCCCAGAGGTATAATAGGCCTTTGCTACCTCTCCATGGTATGCAAATATTATTTTTGTGTTACAAAATTTACAAGATCCTCGTGGTTTAACAAAGAAAAAAGATTGGTTTTTAAAAACGAAAGCTATGAAATTATGAATTTTAGATCAAATTGTATATTGGAAAGATGATGGAGGTATTTTTCTAAATTGTTTATTGAAATATGAAACATACAGGGTCATGGAAGAGTTTCATCAAGGAGACTGTGGAGGCCATTTGTACTGGAAGACCACAGGTAACAAAATCCCAAGGGCTAGTTTTTACTGGCCTACCTTGTTTGCAAATGTGCATAAGAAAGTCACCACTTGCCACTAGTGCCAAATTTTTGAAGGCAAGGGAAATCTTTTGCCTTCACCATTGAAACCCATTTCAGTTGAGGTTCCTTTTCAATTATGGGGTCTGGATTTCATTGGTGAAATCCATCCAATATCCTCAGGTCAACATAGATGGAACTTAACAACCACTAACTACTTTACTAAGTGGATTGAGGCTATTCCAACCAGATAAGTCACATACACTGTAATCATTCAATTTTTAGAAGGAAACATTCTGTCTAGGTTTGGATGTCCACATAAGATTATCACTGACAATGCTGTTGCCTTTAAATCAAATAAAATGGTTGATTTTTTCAACAAATACCACATAAAATTAGGACACTCTACTACCTATTATCCACAAGGGAATGGGTTAGTTGAGTCTTCTAACAAAATTATAGTCAACGTTATCAAGAAATTATTGCAGGAAAATAAAAAAAATCTTGGAATCAAAAGTTTTTTAATGCCTTGTGGGCTGATATAATTAGCACAAAGAAATCTAATGGGATGTCACCATTTCAATTAGTATACGGAGTAGATGCAATCTTTCCTACTTCCCTGGGAATCCCTGTGCTAAAGTTACTGCACAAAGCACAAGTAGAAATAAATGATTTACAGAGAAGGATCAATTAGACCATATAGTTGCAGAAATCCAGGGAGGAGGTCTACACTAAGACTCAACTCATTCATGATAAAATTAAGAAGATCCATGATAGGAGGACAAAGGCAGATGACTTCCAAATAGATGACCTAGTGTTAAAATGGGACTCAAGGAATGAAGACAAAGGCAAGCATGGTAAATTTGACAGTTTGTGGAAAGGGCCATACAAAATTGAGACTTTCAGAGGTAACAATGCATTTTTATTAACAGACTTGACTGGAGAAGGACTGCTAGGTGGACCTGTCAATGACAGACTACTCAAACATTACTTTCTTCCAGAATAGATCAGTTTCATTTACAATCATTGTAAATATCATTTTACTACTCTACTGCAAGAGTGAGGGTGGCTCACATAAGGAGTTGAGGCCCGTAGAGAAAGCCCTAAGCTTATGATGATTTGTTGCCCATATTTATGAATAACAACAGGTAAATCAGTTCAAGTACATAATAAGGACAACTTTCCCAATGGATGAAGGCTACTGATCTACAATGTTCTTGACACCTCACAAGGAGGATGTCATCCCCATTGGAGCCACTGTTAGGGTCCTATAAATTATAGGATCATAAGTTGATTATCTGTGAATTTTCATGATTGTGATTGTTGTAAATAATGTTTCATTCTGCAAATGATTTCCAAAGAAAAAATAGAAAAAATAGAAGAAAAAGAAAGAAAGGGGATACAAAAGAAAGAAAAAATATATATGTGAAAAACAAAAGAAAAATAAAAATAAAAGAAAAATGAAAATACCCCAAAATAAGTGAGCAAGTCTAAATGCCACTGCATTTCAAAAATAAAAAAATATGCATGAGAAATGCCTTTAGAAAGTTTGAATAATGTGCAACTAGTTAAAATGCCACATTAGAATAAGATAAGTAAGATTAGTAAGTTTAATCACATTGTTTAAGCGTGATTAAACTTGTTGAATAAAATTAGATTAGGCAGAATGAAAATTGTTTGACCACATAGTTTAATCGTGGTCAAATTTGGCTTAATTAAGTTAAGTTAAGGTTTGATGAATTAACCACATTGTTAAACGTGGTTAAAATAGATTAAAATTAAATTAATACAATAGTATTATCGCATTGTATAAACACGATTTTCTATAGTTATAGAATAAAGTGTTATTTGATATGACATGTTGTCATTTTGTAAATAATGAAGGCATAGATCTGAACGACAAATATTTCACCTGCTCGGATCAACGATGGGTGAGAGTTCGGATCCCCCCCGCCCCTTCGACGGTTAATCAGGGGATGTGGGGGGGTCTGAAAAGCGGTCTCTCCATTTACCGCTTGTGCAACGTGTCACCCTCTTGCTCACTGTAGACCCCCCCACCTAAAACCATATACCATCCCCCTCCCCCTCTGAAATTTTCCTTTCGACTCCCACCTTTGTGACCATTGATTTCATCCCGTGCTCCCGCTCCACTGCTATTCCACCATGTGGCGCATCTTGGTCCCCCACTCGCTCCAATGCAATTTTTCCACATGGCACTCCCTACTTCGCTCTTATCCAATGATAGTCACCTCCCTCCCCTGTTACACTACTGTTCTGACATGTGGCACTATTCTAATAGTTGTTATGTAACCTCTCCTGTGACAATGGACCTGCTCCGTTAAAAAATTAAATTACAACGATAATCAAATTTTTGCTAATAAAGCAAACCATAACCCGTTCATTTGGCCTCCTTTCACCGTTCCAAAGCGTTTTAAGCTAGAATTTGCTCTAGTACCCAGTCAACATACAAAGTCTATGTTCAGAACGTCCAGTCATCGAACCAACCTACCACTGTGACCAGTCAACAATCGAACAACCTATGTATGCCAAGCCACCAGTTTTCATTTAATTTTCCTAGGTAAACTCTAAATTCACAGTTCTTTTTTATCTCCTATGGTTCCCAAAGGCAAAGCTAAGATTACATAAGAGAACCCTCTCCTATCCCCTGTCATTGATCTGGATCATAAACCTCTAGTAGATCAGGAGTACAAAATTATTGAAACCAGTTGTGAGTTCGACCTTTATGAACTCCACAACTGGTTAAAGCAAAAATTATAGACCTCAACGATGAATTGGGCCTGTGGGATTCTTCCCTACCCCAATTCATTTTCCCTCATACCTACCACTACCCTGAATTTTTCTCATGGTGCCAATTTCGATATATTCCTAGTTAGAGGGAAATTGTGGCCCAAAATAATGAAATTCTTTTCACCATCACCTTTGAATCCATCTCCCAGATGGTCCAAATTCAAAACTATGCACCTCTAAAATCTTTTACAGTAGATTCCTCATGGAACTTTGCAAGAACCTAACCTTTCCTCACAGAGCAAAGATTTTTGAAACATTCCTCCCCGAGTATGCCTAATTGCCAAAGAAGAATCCCCCCTATTCATCCTCCATGTTCCCTGAGATGACTAAACTAATCATCTCCATTGTTTCTTGTTTACTAGGCTACCAATTCGGTTAGTGGGTTGATGAGGCCATCATAGAGTTTTTGTAAATCTTCTCAACATATGAAAAGCCCCCAATTATCTTCAACTACAGTGAGTTTCTAGCAGATGCCATCCATGAGCAGTTCTTAAAATTTTCCATAGAAGGAACCTTCAAGTATGCATCAGTTCTGGTTTATTTGTTTTTATATCATCAGGTAGACATATTTTAGTTTCCATTGCAGAGATTGGATGAACAAGGCAATGCCAAATCTATAATTCATTGGACTTCCTTGGTGAGGAAGCATTCAAATGAGTTTACTTTCAGTGAATATGTTGATAAATTTTTATATACAGTTTGTTGCCTATTGACCAGTGAAATTGAAACTATGATAGGAGTTGAAATAAGAAGGATTTTACACCTTAGTGATCAGAACAAAACACATGACTGGTACTTGTACTAGAATTACATAGAAATTATGGTTTATGGGTGTGAATTGGCACCTTACAGGTTGCCAAAGTTTGTCCCAATGAGAATTTTCTCATTAGAATACATTAGACAGATGATTCATATGGATGATCTCCATTTTGTAACAACAAAGAGAAAATCACAGTTTAAGATTAAAGCACAGGTTGGTCCTTTCATATACAACACTAGAGTAGCATCTAAAGAAGTAGACATCCTCCTAAAACAAATGAACTTCAAACTCAGCTTTACATGGTCATATGACCCCTTGGGAGTGATTTTAAAGATAAGAGTAGAACATAAGACTACTCCATACATTCACACTCCCAGACCAGAGATTGAGAAATACATGAACCAGGATCAATGGCTGGAGAACACTTTGCAAGAGGCAGAAGAGCAGGTGATACAACTACAACAGCACATACTCCTACACTGCAGGAGAAGTAGGACAAGAGGCCAAGGGAAGAGGTTTCCCCCATAGTCACAGAAATTCCAAAGAAATAATTTCAGATCTACAAGAAGAGGCAAAGGACTAATCCGACAAAGGAAATATTTCAAGAAGAGAATATAGAATCCACTATTATTCTGATAGACCCTCATGCTTCAAAGAGGACTGAAGATAATTTTGTAGGGTCTCCATCATCTTCGATCTCCCAGAAGCCATTAGACACCTCTCAATTAGGGGAATTGGTTCATGACCAAGTTGAACCAAACATATTTGCTAAGTATAGAGAAATCAAGAAGAAAAATGAACAATTAAAAGATACAACATATACACAATTTTGAAAGCATACATCCTCTTCACTACATAGGTTGCTCTCTGCCTCTGTCACAAATAAAGGGAAAATGTAGATAGCCTTCCTGCATGCTAAGGTCCCTTTCCAAAAGACTCATGAAGATTATAAGAAATCAATTTTTTCTTTCAATACTGATCAAATTCACCTAATTGATCAAATTTTACTCCACTTTGACAACTTCAACAATGGCAGCTTCTAGGCTGCAAGCCTCTATAAATAACATCTAGTCTCAACTTAAATTAGAGAAAGTCTCTTCTCTAGCCAAAGATACAAAAATCAAATCATTGGAATACCTTGTAATCAAACTGGGATATGATCCCAACAATGTGAAAGCAGCAGAAGAGATTATCAAAAGGAAAAATGTTGACATTGTAGCACTTAAGAAGCAGCTCAAGCTTCCCTCCATAGAAGACCCACAAACTAAGGAATTCAGAGAATTAGAGAAGGAAAAAGAAGATATGTTTAGAATCATTATTGAACAAAGTGGACAGATCAAAGCAATGGAGGTTGAAATGGAGAAATTGTTAAAGGAAAGGGAACAATCCACACAGTTGGCAACCATTCCACTGACAATATTCCCATTGCATCTACATCAGTAGCAGGGGCATCCACTTTAGCAACCATTACTGAGGGAAAATATACATATTATTCAGAAGAACTTATCAAGGTAATGGATGACTTGTCAATCAAAGGACAGGAAATTGAGAAGGTGAAAACTTAACCGAAGAAGCTTCAGGAGAATAAACTAAAGGTTGACAATGTATATTTGGATGAGCTGTAAAAAACTCATAAATTAACACAGAAGATTGAACAATAGAAAAATGAAAAGCAACGGCACAAACATTGGCATAGGCAAAAGAAAGTATATGGGTAGAAATAAATGAGGCCATGACTGAAATATGGCCCTCAATTCAGATTATTTTTGAACAAGAGGAGTTAATACAGAGGTCCAAAGAGGAAATTGAAGAGGTAAAAGCAGATTTAGGGCAGAAGCCAGGTGAAGCCACTGATTTGATCAGAATTTTAAATTTGATGACCAAGGAATAATTGGAAGAATTGGAAGTTGCAGATAGGAAAAATACAATTCTGGAGGTGAGGAGGGTTCTTATGAAAAGGAACCTTATGTTGAATTGGAGAAAAAGTGTCACAATATGGAGTCCAACATTCAGATGTTCCACAAAAAAATTAATGTTCTAAATCAAAAGGGACTACCAGGTTTGATAGGGATTGGTGAAAAGATGATTAGTTTTGTATCACCAGAAATTATATACTATAGCAAGAGATAAGTTAAAGTTTTCTACCATCAAAGGAAGTTTCACAAGGAAAGCCTTCATGGAAGATTTAGATTTTGATCTACTTATCAAACATGAGATAAAGAACTTGTTCATTATCAAGCCTAAATTTCAAAAGTATATAGAGGTAGATGAAACTTACATGAAACTAGTCAAATTCTCCACCCCAAGTGAAGATAGATGGGACAAATGGTGCGAGTTACTTGGGTAAAACCGTTTTTCACCTTCAACAACAAGGGAACACTTTTTCAGGCCGAGTCATCACTAGCAATCCTCAAAGATAGGGCCAAAGCAGTACAATAGTTTGAACTGCCTACCTTTTTGTACTATTTATGTAATCAGTTTAGGATATTTTGTAAAAAAATCTTGATAGTTTCACTCAAGATATTTTTGATAATTTTTGTATAAGTACTTCACAAATCGAAGTACAAATGTTGGGACTTGTATCAAGAAAACATACTTTGATGTAAAGTTGTTCACTGAGCTGAAAGTGATCATTTCATTAATACAAAAGACTGTTCCAAGATTCATGTGTTAGGATAATTGGTGATGTTTTTTCTCTTGTAAACTTGTTATATCTCTATTTTCATATGTTTTCTTATCTGAATTATTTAAAAGAAGAAGAAGGGATGAACTTGTTTAATCACACTTCGTCCTAGCTTTTAAGTAATTTATATGCTTTCAAACTAGATTTAAATATAGAATTCATGTTAAAATTATCTATGTTTATTGGAATTTGAATCTATTCCTCCCTCTCACTCCACAAAGCTTCAAATATCCAAATAACCTGCCTACCTTTCCCTATTTCAATATTTTCTAATATTTCTATTTTTGATCACCTTAAGACTTTGAATCCATTGCCCAATGACCTTTCCTTGTAGTTTCAACCAAACATTTCAAAAACAAAACTTTGAACCTAATATCTAGCCTAAAATCCCAAAACAACAAATCTAAATCTAATAGAGATATCCCTCTCTAAGTTTATAAGGGCTAGCTTCTAAGCTTGAAAGTGGTTCTCTAGTTACCTTTGGGTTTCTTTCACAGCCTTAAGAAATTACAAAGTGATAACAACAGTAATGGGAGTGTTTTCTATTGGTTCGGGTGGAGCCCGCTCCACCAAGTTACCCCGATGGGTGTAGCCTTGTTTGATGAAAAATTCTCTTTTGCGGACATAAGTGAACTTCCTAGATCTAGTGGCTTGATCTAGAAACAATAGAAAAAAAGGCTTGTGTTTTCCTTAGAGAAATTAGAATATGTGTTATGAAACCAGCTCAAGAAAAGATAGAAAAGATAGATCAACGCCTTAGAATTCAGCCTCTTCGAGGGGGAAACCTCCTTTACATTACATAAATGAACAATTCTTGGATGATTCAAATGACAAAACCTCCTTTCTATATATAGGAGTCTAAGGAGTCACAATATAACCCAACCGACCTAACAATAATAATATAAAGCCACAAAAATAACAATAGAGGGATTCTATGGGGCACAGTAATAAAAATATGGGGACAATAGGGGCACAACAATATTAATAAGGGATACAACTACAATAGTAATGGGGTAATCACTAGTATTATAGGGACCCAACATGCCCCTCTCCTTCAAAAAAGTGTTGTCCTCAACGCTTGAGTAGTTCTGGATGCTTCTGTATAAAATTCTCATCCTCCCATGTGGAATCTTCAGCGGATAAGTTCTTCCACTTGATAAGATACTCCGAAATTGATCGATTTCGTAGCTGTCGAGTTCTTGTTTCTGTGACTGCTTCTGGTTCCAATATAATTTTTCCTTCCTCGTCAAGTTCTGGAAATATTGTTTGAACTGGGAGCTTGTCACCTATAACCTTCTTTAAACATGAAACATGGAAAACTGGGTGCAATCGAGAAGCTGCAGGAAGCTCCAATTTGTATGCCATAGTACCAATCTTTTGCAACACCTTGTACGGACCATAATACTTTGGTGATAATTTATTATCCTTCTTAGCTTGCTTGAGGGACATTTTCTTATATGGTTGTAGCCGTAGGAATACCCAATCACCTACATCAAAACTTCTTTCACTGCGATGTTGATCTGCCTGTTGTTTCATTCTATTCTGTGCCAACACGAGGTTATCCTTTAAGAGTTGGAGGACTTGTTGTTGATGTTCGATGTGATGTTCCACTGCTTGAACCTTAGAATTTTCTCTTAAATATGATGTGATGGATGGTGGTTGATATCCATAAAGTGCCATAAATGGGGTCATTTTTGTTGCTGTATGGAAGGAAGTGTTATACCACCATTCAGCCAGAGGCAACCATTTGACCCATTGTGTCTGTTTATCAGATACAAAGCAACGAAGATATCCTTCCAAACATTTGTTTACTATCTCAGTTTGCCCATCAGATTGAGGATGATAAGATGAGCTATGAGCTAACTGAGTACCAAGACAAGAAAATAATTCTGTCCAAAAATTTCCAGTGAAAATGGGATCTCTGTCACTTACAATAATCTTTGGGTTTCCATGTAGCTTTTGAATTGTTTCCATAAATGCAGTAGAAACTGTACTGGCTTTAAATGGATGTGATAATGCACAAAAGTGTGCATACTTGGTAAGTCTGTCAACTACCACCATGATGACACTCTTTCCCTCAGACTTGGGTAAACCTGTGATAAAATCCATTGAAACCTCCTCCCAACGTTGGCTTGGAATGGATAAAGGTTGTAATAGACCCGGTGTCTTAATTGTTTCAACTTTATTTTGTTGGCAAACCAAACATTCCGCCACAAACTTTTGAATATCTGATTTAAGGCCATCCCAAAAAAATTCCTTCTTAACCCTGTGGTAAGTTTTTAAAAATCCTGAGTGCCCTCCTAAGGGAGAAGTGTGCAATTCCATAAGAATCTTTTGTTTTAGCTGGGAATTCTTACAGAGGTATAAGCGATCTTTGTACCATAACGAATCATTTTGCCAGCTAAATGTATCAGACGTACTGGAATCTTGTTGTAACTTTCGAATAAGTGCCCACACTTCTTCGTCATTCTTCCATTCCTCCCTTGCTTCGTTTATCCAATCTGGTTGGATAATAGAAATGGCGCACAACAATGCTTCCACATCCTCATCCTTTCTTGAGAGTGCATCTGCCACCACATTTTGCTTCCCTTTTTTGTAGATGATTTCAAAGTCATAACCCAACATCTTTGTGACCCACTTTTGTTGCTCTTCAGAGGATAATCTTTGTTCTAAAAAGTATTTAAGGCTATCATGATCCGTTTTTACCTTGAAGTGTCTTCCCATTAGGTAGGGTCGCCATTTCTTAAGTGCATGGAGTATTGCCAACATTTCCTTCTCATAAATAGCTTTGTGTAAAAACTTTCCCTTGATTGGACGACTTTCAAAAGCAATGGGTCTTTCATCTTGCATTAAAACAACACCAATTCCATTTCCTGAAGCATCACATTCCACAATAAAGGTTTTTGTGAAGTCTGGTGTAGCTAAGACCGGTGCTTGGCACATTGCCTCTTTAAGATGTTCGAAGGCCTTTGTTGCTTCTAGAGTCCATGAAAATGCATCTTTCTTCAATAATGTTGTTAGAGGTGCTGCTATTCTCCCATAATTCTTAACAAACTTGCGATAATACCCTGTCAACCGAGAAATCCTCGCAGATGCTTTATGGATGTGGGGATTTTCCATTCCTTAATGGCTTTAATTTTGCTAGGGTCTACCTTAACTCCTTCATGAGATACAATATGACCCAGATATTCCACCTCTTGTACTCCAAAGAAACATTTGGATCTTTTTGCATATAATTGTTTCTCCTCCAATAGTTGTAGCACCTTGTCAACATGTTCAACATGATCCTTCCAAGACTTGCTGTAGATTAGTATATCATCAAAAAATACTAACACAAATTTTCTAAGGAATGGTTTGAAAATGGAATTCATCAAACCTTGAAATGTTGAAGGTGCATTGGTAAGGCCAAAAGGCATGACCAAAAATTCATAATGACCCTCATGAGTTCTAAATGCTGTTTTCGGAATGTCTTCAGTCTTCATTCTGATTTGATGATATCCTGAACGAAGATCCAACTTGGTGAAGTAAATTGATCCATGCAATTCATCCAGTAATTCATCAATGACAGGAATGGGAAACTTATCTTTAATAGTGAGCTTGTTGAGCTCCCTATAATTCAGACACATGCGCCATGATCCATCCTTCTTGTGCACCAATACTACTGGAGCAGAGAAAGAACTTTGACTTGGTTGAATTATACCAGCCTCTAGCATTTCTGCAACCATACGTTCAATTTCACTCTTTTGGGCATAGGGATATCTGTACGGCCTGATGTTTGGAGGAACACTTCCTGGAATCAGATGAATAGCATGATCATGATCACGAATAGGTGGGAGACCTTTGGGAGTCTCAAATACCTTGGAATGATTGTCCAAGACTTTTTGGAGATCTGGAGAAATAGATGATTCCAATGTGGAAACATCTAGCGAACATAATTGTGCAATTACACCTCTTTGTTCCTTTTTTAGAAGCTTTGTCATACCATTAGAGCTGATTATCTTTCCTGGTTTCCCTGCAATACCCTTAATTCAACTTCCTTTCCTTCCACAGAAAATTTCATGAAAAGTTCTTGAAAATTAAAAGCTATTGTACCCAAGGATTGTAGCCATTGGACTCCTAGTACAACATCAGCACCTCCCATTGGAATGGAAAGCATTGGGCTAGTCAATACATATTCTCCCATGGATAGCTTGATATTATGGCACTTTCCAGAGCAATTTATTGTTCCTCCATTTGCAACCATCACTTGACACTCTGGTGCTGGATATAAGAAGCAATTCAATTCTTTTGCTACCTTACAATGAATAAAATTGTGGGTACTTCCTGAATCAATCAACACTATTACCTTTTTCTTCTTGATTTGTCCTTCTATCTTGATGGTTTGAGGAGTGGTAATTTCCGCCAATGCATTACAAGATATGGTCGGATTCATTTCTTCTTTATCTAGGCTTTGTTCCTGGAGTATATCCTCTTCTTTTGACCTTTCTTGCTCCTTTTCTTCTTCCTCTTCACAATCTATGTAGAATAATTTCTTCTCAGCACACTTATGACCTTTAGTGTATTTGCTATCACAACTGTAACAAAGCCCTTTTGCTCTTTTTTCTTCCAATTGTTGTGGTGTCAACCTTATAGGTTGTGGAAGACTAGGGGCAACAACACTTCCATCTTTATAGTTGTGAGTGGTATGCTTCCTGGTTGCCATAATTTTGCTTTCCATTTTTCTTGCTAACCTGAATGCCTTCTCTAATGAATCAGGTTCCCAAAGGCGAACATCATGTTGGATATTATCCTTTAAAGTCCCTATGAACACATCAATCCTATGCTCCTCTGGAATATTTTTTACCCTTATGTTCAATTTTTGGAACTCCTCAATGTGCTCCATTATTGAACCCTTTTGTTTGAGACTTATCAATTGGCTAAAAAAAGTGTTGCTTTTTGTATCCTCATAATGTGCTGTCAATTCTTCCGTAAAAATTGCCCAAGTGATAATTTGTTTACGAGAGCAAAGCCATTGATACCATACAAACTGATTTGGTTCCAAATATAAAGTTGCAATACGTACCTTTTGTGTGTTTTGCACATTATTGAGATCGAAAAATTGCTCCATCTGTAATATCCATGTTGCGGGATCCTTGCCATCAAACTTCCTCATATCGATTTTTGGAATATGGTGGGTCTTTGATCCCACATTAGAGTCTATGGAATCATGATTAACATTTCTTTTGTTCTCATCATGAGTTTCCTTTACTACCCTTTCACCATTAGTGACCATTTCTTGTAGCAACTTATTCATATTTAGCTTTAATTCTTCCATCTTATCATCCATGTCATCAATTTTAGCGTCCATGCCATTCATTTTAGCTTCCATGCCATCCATCTTAGCTTCTACACCTCTCTTTAAACAATCCATCTTAGCTTCTACACCTTTCTTTAAACCATCCATCTTAGCTTCTACATCTTTCCTTAAACCATCCATCTTAGATTCTGTTGCTTTTTGTGCAAGTGACACTTGTTGCATTTGGTCTCGTAATTTTGATATATCATGTTGCATTTCTTCCTCTTCTTCATGAGTCATGCTAGAGCTTTTAGGTTTCTTACTAGGTGTTTGCATTTTTTTTCCTCGGGGCATCAATTACCGATTCAAACTAATTTTTCAAACCAAGCTTATGCAAAAATTTAAAGAAAACTACACACCTTTTTTCACTTTGTAGAAGCTTGATATTGAATCTGATGTATCTCTGCAATTCCGGATCATCCAGTTTTGAAATTGCAATCTGTAGTAGCCCTCTGTGTCATCTTTCCAATGCCACCAGTCTGATCCAAATTGGATTCTCCAAAGAAGAGTTATGCACAATCTCCCAAGATGACCTGATTATAGACTAGTTCAGTAGAGCAAACTTGTACGACATGCCACGAGTCATTGTTCGACCTTTGGCTCTAAAAAATATACACAAGAAACTACAGTCCGTCCTCTTTCTGTACCTTCTTATGAAATTTCAATCCGATGCTCAGAGAGAATGTTATGACGATTTTCCCCACGTCACCTGTTTGGAATGTAATTCAGGAGTCTGCAAAAAGACCAACTTCCTCAAATCATATCTCCGCAAATATAGCGCGAAAAGCTCTGAAATTCAGACCCAAGATTCAACACGATTTCTTCTCAAATGGGTTTTTTTTAAGATTATGAAACATCACAGAAAAAAAGTTATAGCGAAAATGCCACGATGACCTGTTTGGAGCAGCGAAACCCTAGAATCCAAAGCTCTGATACCAAATGTTATGAAACTAGCTCAAGAAAAGATAGAAAAGATAGATCAACGCCTTAGAATTTAGCCTCTTCGAGGGGGCAACCTCCTTTACATTACATAAATGAACAATTCTTGGATGATTCAAATGACAAAACCTCCTTTCTATATATAGGAGTCTAAGGAGTCACAATATAACCCAGCTGACCTAACAATAATAATATAAAGCCACAAAAATAACAATAGAGGGATTCTATGGGGCACAGTAATAAAAATATGGGGACAATAGGGGCACAACAATATTAATAAGGGATACAACTACAATAGTAATGGGGTAATCATTAGTATTATAGGGACCCAACAATATGGAGGAAATACTTACCTTGAGTCTAATGCAAGTTCTCCTCTTCTCTCTGCTTGTGAACTTTAGCTCTAGCTCCAAACACTATAAATAGGACCTGTAAAACAATTTTAACGAACTCGAGAACTACAAGATACAAATAACATAGAATAATATCTCCAATCAATGATTCAGGAAGGCATTGAAATAAATATGCATCGAATAGACATAAGTATATGAAAACAAATATTTTTGTATTAATGAAATGTAGGAAAAGATTATAACCCTTTTACATATCTTGACCTTGTAGATGTCTTCCACCTAACTTGTCCTTCCTTAGCCACAAATAAATCCTTCAATCACAACTCAAGGATGTAATGGATCCTTAGGTTAAAAGAAACAACATCAAATCATAGCTAAGAGTCTATAAAATCAAACCCAGACTCCATGGGAGGTAGTGAATTTATAGGGTAAATAAGGTAGTTTGGGTTTTCCCAATCTAGGACTTGGATCCACATATGAGGGAGGATAAGCTCTAGGGATTAGAGATAAGACCTCTAGGTTCGAAATTCAAGATATCAATCAATAGTAAATGGTTAAAACCAATCTAGAAGCTTCTAGAAAGAGAAGATTCAAAATTACTTTTTATTTTTCATGAAGTTCTAGAGCCATTGCACCTGCAGTGAACGAAACATGCACTGGTCAGTGTAGTTGCTCAATTATTCAACATGCAACAATAAAGGTTGCTAGAAGAGAAAGTGTGTTGGGTCCAAAAACTATGGTTTTGAGTTGATTAACCCAAAAAAATGGTCTTTTTAGAGAGATAATGCTTAAGGATTTGCAAAGGGATGATTGTAAGGTGTCAAGGATGTTGATTGATCCAGTTTCTAGGCCATTTGAGTAGATGTGACAAAATGATAAAGTAAAAAGTTAGAAGCAATGACTGAGGACGAAAGTGCTTTACTTATGACCAGTCTGGATCAAGAAAAGGTTGGTTGAGATCATCATCTGTTACAATACATAATCATCATAATATCATTGTTGAGGTAGGTATACCCATACTCAACCTATAAGCCAATATTACATATACAATAATCAAATTCATGTTCAGTGATGACAAATGGTGGACTCATGTTTGGATGAATTTTTGAATGATCCTAGCCATCATACTTTGTGAACTAGTATGAATCCTGTAAGTGCAACCCAAATATATGGAACTAGATCCATGGTATTCTACCTCATCACTCGATAGTACGAGTCTAACCATGCAAATAAATGAGTTGGAGTTGAGCATGGTAGAAACCATCTAATTACTATCCAATGACGTAAACCATTAATAGATGTGAGAGGAACCAATGATAATGATAATGGCTCTCAAGCTACTACAATACAATCCATGAGGTGTGAACGAATGAGCTGAAGTCGGACACCACATAGAATCTCTCGGTTGAAGTCCAATGATGAAAAACTATCGCCAAAAGTGAGGAAACTTGCCATTGAGGTGTGCAAGTTCCAAGGCACTAAAGGGAGTTTCTAAGTCAACTTCTTGGATAATGAGCTGATGTTGACAGGAAGCGACCCATCATAGGAGGGCCTTGATGTATCCCCCATTAACGACCCGAAGGTTAACAAAGTTACTTTGTTAACTTTTATTTTTGATTTCATTAATTGTTACCCCCCATTTTGGGGGTCCTTGAACAAAAGTGGCCTTTTTTTATCCTTCTTTCTTCTTCTTTTTTTCTTCTTTTTTATTTTTTTCTTCTCATGGTTCATATCGTTATTGGGAATGACGTGATCCTTACAGTACTTTTTTTAATGATGCAAAGTTGGTTTAGGAGAGGTAGAGATGAAGTAAGGTTTAAGGTATTGTAGTAAACATCAACTGAGGGTGAAATTTCTCTTGAACATATTAGGGACACTAAATGGAGTTGGTAGCATTGACTCAAAGACCCATGATGAAGGTGTGATCAACAATGAGGCAAGCATATTCCCCAATCCAAAGAAGTCACATAAATGAAGTGAAAGGGTGTCATGTTCAAGAGCGACTCACTACCATTAATAGGTATGATGCCCTGTTTTCCCAATTTCCAAACCATTTATGGCTAGTACCTCTTTATTTTTGACAAGATTGAGGAGGATAACATATGCTTGATCTATAATTTCATCCTTCAGATGAATCCTTCTGAGTATTTTTAATGAACCTTGAGAAGGAGTGTTCGGTCTTATCATGCTTGATGAGTCCATCGATGTTTAATAATTTTACAAGTCCAACGAAGGTGTAACTTGACTCTTTTTTCATGTTTAGAGAGTTTTAAAAAGAGGCAAAAAATAAAAATCCAAGATGTTCCTTTTCGTAAATTGTCTCTTGGGCCTGAAAAGGCATAAAATAATACCCAGGAGAACCTTTTAGCCATGTTTGACTAAAGTATTCCTTTTTCATAAATAGTCTATCTAGTATGGAAAAGGGTTAAACTTATACTGGGCAGACACATTTTCATTTATTTTAATGGGTTCTAAAAGACAAGTGCTCGATAATGTTTTCATGTTTTGGGAGTCTAAAAATACTTTAAACATGACTCTAAGAGTTTCTTTTTCGTAGATTTAATGAGCCCCAAAAAGTGATAAAAGTGTACTTATTCATTAAAATGACTTGTATTCAACTTATAATCTACATTACATCCTTCAATTACCATTTAACCTCCTTAGAGCACCATAAAAACATAAAAAACACATGACACATGGCAAAATTAGGTCAAAAACATTAAAAAATATTAAAATATATATATATATATATTTTATTTTTTTATTTTTTTTTTTTACCATAAAAGTGAAAATGTAATTTCATTTCTTACCATTCTTAGAAATTAATTTATGGAGCAATGAAATACAAAAAATATTGTAGAAACAAAAATACAGAAACACATAAGATAAGAGAGACACAAATATACGTGGTTCACCTAATTTGCGCTACGTCCACAGAGAAACAATCAGTCCTTCCTTTTATATTATCCAACAAAATGAAGAGATACAACTTATAACATATTCGCTATAATTTCCTCTTCGCTCTCACACGGTCTCCTCTCTCTTTCTCTCTCAGAATAATAATACACAACCACATTACAATTCCCTCATATAGACCGAGGGTTTCCTTCTATGGAAAAAGACCCTAAATTAATATAACTTCTACCGTCACATCATTCACCTAATTAACGAACCAGATTGACTGCAAAATTACAATATTTTACAAGGAAAATTTTCATCTATACCCCCACCAAGGGGGGACTCATAAAAGTTGTCATCGCCCCCCCTGGACCCCCTTGATGTTGATTAAATGGGCAGCCTTGCCACCCCATTAGGAATATGGATGCAACGTGGTTGAAACAAAAGAAACCTTTGAACAATCAGGAAGATAATAAAGCTCCACACTTAACAACCATTTTCATTTTACCCATTTGATTGAGCTCTGAGTAGTTTTTACCTTCAATCTTCAGTGTTTTATTACAACCAATCGAGTGGACCATTTCTATATCGTCAGTTCTAGGTAAGACATTTATCCTTTCTCTTCATTTCTACAGTTCCATTTCTCATTTGATGCATTCTTTAGGATTTTTTTTGTTTTTTTAGGATTAAAAAGTCGCCCTTTGCCCATTGCACTCCTCCTATATTAGGAGGTGCGATGGGTTAGAAAAATTAATACTGATAAAAGGTGACCCAGTGCACTCACCAATGAGGGTGAGTGTGATGGATCACTTTATCCAAGAATAGACAGTGCGATGGACGCAAAAATTTTGATTTTAAGTGATTTTTCTCCCAATTTTTTTCAAATTGCTGATTGTATATGTTTTTCTATGTTTTTTTGCAGACATTTACTAGAGTGAAATGGCTTTTACCCGTAGAGAAAGGGAGCATGAATCTCAAGACATTGTTGTTTCCAATGATCCAACGACTATACAAGTTTTGAGGAAATGTGGGCTTCTAAAGATTTTTATGATTCCCAGCATGAGGGCCTAGTTAGAATTACTAGAATATTTGGTAAGATGCTAGGACACACAGGGAAAATACTTCCAGGTTGGAGTACACATTGTCATAATATATGTCGAAGACATCTATTTCTTGATAGGGCTATCATGGAGAGGAGCTTCCATTTCATTATCTGGATTTAAGAGAGGTGGAGAGACATCGAAAGATTACAATGTCGTTCATTGTCGACCTCACTCTGAAATAACTAAGGATGGGAAAATTGAGATAAAGGATGTTGTGCATCTTCCCCTCAGGATAATCCTTTTTAATAATCACTTGAATAGTTAGTAGTGCTTCCTTACACTTAACTACCAAGACCCAGTTGTAACACACCTTGGAATGCCTTGATTTTTATAATATTCAACGAGTGTGAAGGGGTTTCAGTCAATCTATAGGAACAACTCAATAGGGAAAAAATTAGATGATTGAAGAACTTCATATATGGATCCATCGTGGTATCATTTACTTTACAGAGAGTGTCATTGCTATGACCTCATTTGATAGCTCACGAACATCTTGGACCTAGAGAGCCTTGTATGAGGAAATGGGTAGATTTGATGGCCAAACATAGAGGAGTGCCCATGATGACATTCACTCCTATATTTTTTGATTGGATGTGGGAGAATTTGATTATGATTGAGGACTGCCCATATGTTGCAGCTTACTTCCATGGGGGTCCAGAGCTCATTTTACCTAAAGGTGAGCAATGGAATGATGTAGGTAAAACAAAGTCATTTCGAATAATTTTTGGGTTTTACAATTTTTTTTTTGAAGTGTATAAGATATTAAATATTGGTTTTACATGTAGATATTGGAACTCTGCAACTATTAGGCATGTTGCCTATTCATTGACGAGCATAGCCACATTTTGTACAAGCTAAGCGACAGGGGTAGAGGAACATATGGTTGAACCCGACACAACGGAGATACTTTCCAAGTTCGAGCATCATGTCGAGGGTTTGACCCGCAATGTGCTAGACATAGGGATTAATGAAGTCCCTATCTATATATAGAAGTACACTATAGGAGTGCCAGAATGTATCAGTCAATCGTTGTGTAAAGTTACCCATGCGATTGTGTGTTATCGTGAACATCATCGATATTTAATGATTGTGTGTTACCCATGCCTAAGAGGATTTTGAGCCTTATTTTGTCTACATGTATTTTATATTATAGGCAATGTGGCCATATGTGTCTTAGACACATTGTTTGTAAAACTAAACACTATATACATTTTTCTATCTATGGATGTCTTCTACTTTTATTCTACTCTCTTTCACAATGTATGATGATGGTTTGTGTATTTACATATGTTGCAAATGTTTGTGTAATACATAATTGGCTAATGCATTTGTTAATGTATTAAGACTCTTATAAACATGTTGATACTAGAGATAATAAAAATGCCTCTCTAATAGGTGAACCCTTAAAAACATGTGTAATAAGTTGAACTTCTTACTTAATATACATTGTTTAAATGTTGTACCACAATTTGTGAATCGATCTTGACAATTAAATGATTAATTCCATGTAAAACAACATTAGATAATAATTCGACCACTGCACTATACTCAACAATGTTATTAGTTAAGCGACCAATACAAATTCCTTGTAAACTCACTAAATCATCATCGATAATATAGATTTCCCACGTCGCAGCGGAAATATTCCGAGTACTACAACTAACACCATCAGCATAACCAACATATAACTGAGGGAATGCTGAAATCTACAAATCAAATGAAACTCAAGATGAGAAAAGGCAGTAGAAAACTCTAGAAAACCACATTGTAAACACACTAGCAAACCTATACAATATGCACATAGTGATTATGCAGAAGAAATATTGATCATATTATTTTTCAGGTACAACCCATTTCGAGGTTGTGCCAAGGGAATTCCATCAAAGTCAACTAGTTCATAGGCCCCTTTTTCTAGTACATGTTTGACTATATATGGACCTAACCATAATGGTTTGAGCTTCCCAACTCCTAATTTTTCAACTTCTTGGTCATATAAAAGGACTAGGTCACCTTCCGAGAAGGCACAAGGTTTAACATTATGGTCAAATTGTGCTTTCACACATTCTTGTGAACCTCGTTGGCCATTGTGGCATCGTGTCGGGTCTCATCTAGAGAATTTATTTTATACCATACACCAATTGAAAGTGTGTGAATCTAGTCACAGTTTAGATAGATGTTCAATATGCCCACAAAGTGGAAAAAAGAATGGTATGGCAATTCGTCTTATGACTCCCTACCATGCGTTGGAGCATTGTTTTCAAAACCTTATTAATGGATTCTACTTGCCCGTTAGCTTGTGGGTAATAGGGAGTTGAGCTATCATGATGAAGGACCAACTTGGAAGAAAGTTCAGACATCATGTAATTTTGAAAATGTGTGCCATGGTTCTTAACGATGGATTGAGGCACACTAAATCTGGCAATGGAAATAACATAGTTAAAAAGGAATAATGCAATAATTGTGTCACTATTGTCAAACGTAGGCATCGCTTTGACCCATTTTGTAAAGTAGTCTACAAAATGATATTGTAGGCATACCCCCTGAATGAACGAAGGTTATAGGTCATGAAGACAATGCCCCATTTTGTAAAAGGTCCAACAACAATAATTGGATGCATAGGAGCAGGTGGAGCACGAAATTTCCTATTAAAAATATGATGTGCATGACATTTATGGAATGCCAGAATACAATCTTGAAACATGGCTGGCCATAAATAATCAACACGTAATTTTTTTGGGTGGTCGCATAGTTATAAATGTGTTCACTACATGCTCCAACATGATAGTCATTCAAATATTTCTTGACCTCCTCATGAGTAAGACAACATCGAAATATTAAATCAACACCACAACGGTAAAGAGTGTTAACAATTATGATGTATTGGTGAGATTGGTATTGAATTCAATGGTAATAAGAATGACTAGTGTCAGGCCAAAAAAATTTGGTCTAGGAATAAGTGATGATATCTCCATATTAAGGATCAGAAGATTCAATCAGAAACAACATTTAATCTAGAATAGAATCATTAGTTGTTGATTCTGACTCAGAGGAGGGAAGGTCGCAAATCAGTTCAGCAAATACCAAAGATTTCTTAGATTTGGATTTGATGATTTCGAATTCAAACTCTTGGAGGATAACTATCCATTTCGAGTATTTCCCCCCCAACAATTGATGTGACATAATGTAAGTCATAAGGTTGCAATCATAAAATAAAGTAGTCTTTTAAAGCAGGATATAGTGGCAAAATCTCTGGATAGCTTGCACAACTGCCAAAGCTAACTTTTCAACATGTGAGTACTTGGATTCAGTCTCAGTAAAATTTCAACTTAAGTAATATATAGGGTGTTTGTCTCCTATGTTATATTCTTATATTGGAACCATTGCGATTGTGGTAACTGTTGTAAATAAATAAAGGAAATAGTCTCGTTGATAGTCTAGGGGATATAATAAAGATGCTCAAGCTAACACATTTTTCAATGCATCGAAAGATTTTGTGTAGTGTGATCCCAATGGATGGGATCCCCTTTTTTCAGTAAATGAGTAAATCCTTTTGTAAGTTATGCATAGTTAGGGATGAATCTATGTATAAAGTTAGCCTTCCCTTGAAGGGAGTAGGCAAACCAATGATTGCCTAGACTTTCATAGGATCAACGCAGATCCCATTCTTGGACACTACAAATCCTAGAAGTTTACTAGATTGAACACAAAATACACACTTGTGTGGATTTAACCTTATGATATAATGTCAAAAATGTAGGAATATCGCTCTAACATGCATTGGATGATCTTCACGATGTTTAGAGCGAGCAGGAAAATCATCCAAATAAGGTTTCACTATATTCTTGATATCATGGAAAGCATAGTTCATTTCCCTTTGGGTGGTTGTGCCAACATTCTTCAGACCGAAAGGAAGTTTTCATTAGTAAAACATACCCCATGGAAAAATGAACGCATTTTTATGCTGGCCCGATTACTTGATGTTGATATCATGGAAAACATAGTTCATTTCCCTTTGGGTGGTTGTGCCAACATTATTCAGACCAAAAGGAAGTTTTCAGTAGTCAAACGTAACCCATGGATAAATGAACACATTTTTATGCTGGTGTGATGACAAGATGTTGATCTAATTGTAACCAGAGAAGCCATCCAAAAATTAGAAAAATCTGCTTCCGACATAATCGTTAATGATTTAGTCCATGAAATGGGTTGGGTAGTTGTCCTTGGGACAAACATGATTAATATCCTTATAATTGACACATATGAGTATTGTACCATGTTTCTTCATAATGGGAACAACATTCAAAACCCAATCGGTAAATGGAACATGATAGATAAAACCAACATGCAAAAGTTTTTCAACTTCTGCTTTTATGGCAACAACTTTCTTCAGATGAACCAGACGTAAACATTGTCAAACAAGTTTAGTATTTAGATAGGTTTTAATCTCATGCACCATAATGTTTGGATCTATGCTCGACATCTCTTCATATGTCCAAGTGAATATGTCATGAAATTCTTGAAAAAGTTCCTTATAGATCATAATCTCGTTGGGAGAACAAGATGCGCTAATATGGACATTTTCAATAACTTCAAGTTTGATAGAAATATCGAGGCATATGGTCTCCTCAATATTCGCTAAATTATTCTTGGAATTCACCTCATGAATAGAGATATAACCCCAAAGTGTCTTAGTAACGTTGGGTGAATAAAAGTCTTCAATATTGTTCTCCAGAAATTCATGCAAACAGGTTTGATTATGGCTATCATCCCATGGTGTTTCACCTGACATCATGATCTCCATGATGCTTTTTTCAATGGAAAATATGTCGTCGAAAGGGTTAGAATTCGAAACTAAACTTTGGGAATGATCAATCTCATTGAATAAGGTATCGGTATCAGAATTTTCTGAACATGCTGAGTAAATAACTTCATACTCTAGCTCGATAGGTTTGAGTGACATACGGTCACCAAATCAGTCAATGTTAAAGCTGTTAGGTACTATCCAGGGATCAGATGGAGTAGTAGAAGGCGAAATCATGTTGATTGGGGAAACCAAATTGGGAATGTTAGGAGGAGGGAGTGTAAATGTTTCCATTAAAGATGAATCTTTAAGAAATCCTATCCCAACATGTTGATAAGGGTGTGGGGATTCACCCACAAGTGGAATACTCCCAGTAGTTTGGGAATCAGTGGAAAAAAAGGCAAGTTGATCTATGGCCACAATGCCCCCTGGTGAGGGAAAGAAATCATCCTAAAATAGGTTGAGACCATGGTTGCCATGGCATAAATCCATGTTCAACCTAGTAAGATGTTATAATCTAAAGGTCCATCAATGACTTTGACCTCTACCAAGACTATTTTGCCAACTAATTCTATTTGTAATGAATTTAGGATCTCGTAAGTTTTAAATCCTCTTCCATCAAAATACTTAAGGGTTGTCGGTGACTGATTAAGTTGTGGAGAACCAATGGCTTTCCAACATGAAAGCGACATGATGCAAGTTGAGGCACCTTCATCTATGATTGTGCAGTGGATAATTTTACTTCTAATGATAACTTGAATCATGAATTCCAGTTGGGGTGAAAGTTTAGGAGTATGGTTCTCATGATTAAATACAACAAGATTCGAATCTGAAGGATCTACTCCTTTAATTTCTTATAGTAAATGATTTTTTTGGGAAGGACAACTTTGCAACACCTCGAGAGATGACATAGTTGAAGGAGTCTAAGCTAAATCCTAAACTATGTTATAATTTGTGTGGCTCTCGCACGAGGATTAAATTCTGACTTATGAATCATTTCTTTAGGAGGTTTGATAGTTAATTCAACAACCGATTTCTCTATCTGGAGAGGACCAGAAGTAAATTGAGTAGAGATGGAAGGTTGATCATTAGCCTTTCCAGTCGAAGGATTCAGGTTTCCATAGTCCTTATTCCTTGTAGCCACCAAGACATCATCCTTATTTCTGGTAGCAGTTAACATCATTACCTGGGAAGAGGAGGATGGATTCTATGCAACCACATTTGCCTCCTGGTTTTGGAAAGGATCTGTTAAAATTACAGGTGCAGTGGATGTAGCTTTCAAAAATATATTGATCTCTGTATGATGTGGATAGTCTTTCATGAAATATTCGTCATTAAAGATTAAAACATGGGTACTGAGGATTTCACTTCTCATCAAGAGATTGATTCTTCTTCTTTTCTTGTGGGGGGTTCTCTTGTTTATTCTTTCATTTATTCTTTTTATTACTTCCATATTTTTGAGATTTGCATTTATTAGATTGGACAATGTTTATTTCAAAAGTACCCACAGGAGCATGATTTGGGGGATTTTGATTGGTCACAGTGGGAACATATTTTGAATTAGTTTGATTAGAAGGTTTGCTCACTGACTATTGATTTATGGAACCAACCATGCCATCAACAACGTGTGATTGCTTCAAGGGAGTAGGTGGAATAGTATGCTGGGGTTGTGGAGCGTTGGGTATCTTGTCATAGAGCATGCCAGATTGGTATAAATCAAATCTAGATGTTGAGCACAAGCAATGACTTGCTCTTCAATAACAACTCCGCCTTTAGCAACATCCTTAGTAGTAGTAGCAAGAGGTATTTGATGAACCACTCTACGAATAATTGATCGAAAATGTAAGTTTTAACTAATCGATGTTGATGCCTCCACTCATGTATATGATCAGGTATATAGGTGGAGTCATACTATTTTAATGATGCCAAAAGATTAGTTCCAATTTCATAACGAATAGGTAATTGGAAATGGGTTAGAAATGTAGTTGATAAGGCATTAAAGTTGTTGAATGAAGCTCATGGTAATTCAACATACCACTTATCTTCCATACTTGTAAGAGTTCTTTGGAAAAGTCATAAACAAATAGAATCATCATTTAGGGAGTTGGATGAACACCATAAATGATAGGTCATAACGTGATTGGACAAATCTTCTCCAAGATTTCTGTTAAATTTCAGAATTTCACTCGATAATTTTGTAGGAATGGCCAACCACAAAGGAGAATGACAAATCATATCATTCATTAGCTAGGATAAATTTGGTAACTCAAGTGTTGCAATGAATGGAAAAGTCTGTATGTGGAGGTTGACCTTGTGGATAAAGGTTAACTAGTGGTGGAGGATATCTTGTGTATGAAGGAATGGGTTGGGAAACTAGTATTTGCACTCCAGGATAAGGAGGATTTTTATAACTAGGATAACCATAACTAGGTTGTCCAGTTCCATGAAAAATTTGGTAAGTATTGTAATCTAGCAAAAAGCGTTCATTGTTACCAGTAGACAGACGAAAGTAAACATATAGAAAGCATGTAAGATAGACAAGAAAAAACAATGGAGAGATAACCGAGTCGCATATATGTATTCTTTATTATATGTGGAATCACTGTTACATTATTATACTGAAAAGTATATATAGAATAATAAGATAGTTACAAGAGCCTAACTATCAAATTAATCACTTTCTACTAAGTCATTAGTTATCCATCTATCGTATTACAATTTGTTACATTGAGGCTAGTCAACTGGGATGACTAACCTTTTTCCCATTCGACTAGTTGGTAATCTTGACTAACTCCTTCAACGTCTCCCCCATCCTCAAATCCTTCTTCATCCCAAAGAAGGGGAGAGTTGGAAAAAAGACAAAAAAGACAAAAAGACAAAAGAAATTTTTGTACATTAATAGTGCCGAGTTACAACTATTGTAATGAAAAAGATCAAATTCAGACAATTGGTGGATCAGAACCCAATGCTTCTGCTCGTGCTATCAACATCTTTAAGGTTGGATGGGATGACTGGTTCATTGCCTGATCAACCTCTTCTTCTTGAGATTTTTTTTCTGAGACCAGCAACAAATTTTGAAACACTGGGTGCATAGAATTGATGGGTAGGACGTTGCGGATGTGGAGATGCGGAACGTGCCCGCGGTGGTGGAGTTGTGCCAAAATAAGTGGTATAATAGATCAATGGAGCTAGAATCTGCAAATGTTCATTGAAGAAAATTGTTGGATTGCTACTTGAGCTTTTACACTTGAACCTATGAGGCCAAACAAATATTTCACATTATCTTCTATTGCTATAGAGTCTTCTATCATATGATTGAAAGGTCTATTTTTCTTGATACTCTCCACCTGTTGCAAAATTTGTTGTAGGAACTCAGAGGCATTTGAAGCTTCATGCTGGTATTTATTTCCTTCATGTAACCACTATCGATGCTATTGCAATAGCTATGCATAATTTTGTCTCTCTTGTTGCAGTTGAGTGTTTATCATCTGCTAAGCTCTGGAATCTAAGGTTTTCCTAGCTGAGAGGTCTCTGGAAATAATTTCTTGGGCCCTTATCTTTGAGTGAACAACAACCAAGTAGGGCCAATTATTCAGGTTAGCATTGATACAACTTCCTTTATCCAGTGTAGCTTCCAACGTCTATTTTGCTGCTAAAAAGTCGTTGTGGGCCTTATGAAAAGATTGTGTAAAGCTAGGATTAGCAACAAGTGTAGGTCGAGATTTCAATTACAACGCTTGTGCACTAATCTGGACATTTTGGTAAATCGTTTTCTCTACCAACTATTGAACACCAATGATATGATCATCACTCTTGGTTGTAGTAGGAATGTTTATTTTTTCTGTTGTTTGGATATGGCACTTCAACTGAGTCTTCCTTTCTTGTTCCTGTAAGTGTTGCAACTTATCAATATATTTCCTTCTTTTCTGGAGTCATTCCTTAGAAAATTTAACAGAGTGTTCCATAACTTGAAAGAACTGTACATCACTAGAAATATTAATCTCAGCATACTTAGTAGTGATATAACCATGCTTCTTCTTTTCCTTGGTTGCTGAAGTGGTTGTTGTGGTTGAATCTGCATTTACTTGAGTAGTCTGGACAAATATGGTACCTGGATTGATTACAGATGTTGTATTAAGGACAAGTACTCCTCATGCTTTTCCTTGTTGTGACTCAATCAAAACACGAGTTGTATACTGGTTGAGCTCTCTGACAATTTCATCATATTGAGTTCGCTCTGACGAATTATCCTTAGAAGTAAGATTTGAGTTGTTTTGGATATATGACTGGTTA
This sequence comes from Pinus tabuliformis, assembly GCA_031772625.1. Lineage (NCBI taxonomy): Eukaryota > Viridiplantae > Streptophyta > Pinopsida > Pinales > Pinaceae > Pinus > Pinus tabuliformis. The sequence continues at coordinate 1,012,312,070 of CM062820.1, read as the reverse complement.
TCCTTTGACTGGTTTACTTCCAACTGAGACTTGTATGTCTGAGTGTAATTTGATTGACCCTGTTCTACTTTTTGCTCCTCTGCCTGGTCCTGTCAGACTGATCTTCTCCCGACATTTCTTCATTAGATTTCTCTTTGTCAGAATATTCTATATCAGAGTTCTGTTTGTTTGAATCCTCTTTCTCAATTTGTTCTGGGCCTGAATGCTCTTGGCTAGTGTGGTTGTGTTCTTCAACAATTTGGGTCGGAGAATGAACATGAGTATCTTTGGTTAATTCAATCTTAGTAATTGTGGAAGACTGACTTGTTCACTTATGAGATTAAAGGGCTTCATCTATTGTTATTACTTACCTTTTTGAAGGGCTTCATCTATTTTATATTAAATATTATTTGCAAACAATCCTTTAGCACTTTCTATGGCATCTTGGATCTGTGTTTTGATGGACAAAGTTCTGCGCTTAGGAGGCCTCTTGACAATTTTTTTCTTAGGCTGCAAATCTTTAAGAACCACATCCAACATTTGTTGCTTGGATGGATGAGTCAATTTAATATTTTTAAGTATTTTATTCCACTGGGATAGTTTAACTTTGGAAGGGGTAGAATTAGGACTAGTATACTCTTTACGTGTAGACTTGTGTGAGGATTTAGGCAAGGTTACATATAGATCAACCTTGAAGGGTTGTAGGTAAAGACTAGCATGAAATTTCTCCTCAACTTCAGTGTCTTTTAGGGGTGTGACGATGTCATGGGTAGGTTTGAATACAACGGGTGAAATGACATAATTAGTATTAGAATTATGGCGTAACTCATCAAATAATTGTTCTATTGTTGGCTAGTAGGGTATTTCCTGTGGGTCGACCTTGGGTGAATTATTATACCATACTAGTGTAATCAAGGCATAGTTGAATATGAGAGAAGGGAGGTAGGGCACGATGAACATGTTGGAAAATTCTCCACTTATCAGAGATATTCTTAATATTCAACATCGAGTTCCTAAATATTTTGTTGGGACCAAGCGATTGAGACTCCCCTGACCAAATGCTAGAGAAAATTTTGAAATTGTTCATTATAGTTGGGTATTTCTTTGTAAATTCGGCTTCCCCAACTGGTGGGTTTGCCTTCATAGTTACCCATATCAATAGAGAAGGAAAGAGAATAACCTTACTAGAATTATGGAAGTCTTGACAGTTATTTTTAATCAAGTCATCCATGTGATCTACCCAATTATACTGAACTCCATATTTTTCTTTTTTGTCGATAGCTTCCAGCATAGTGAGCTTGACATTCGAGGCTCAACTTGCCAAAGTCAGAAATAGAGAAAAAATCATACATATCCATCTTGCTAAGGGTTCCTGCACTTGAATGATCACCAAACTTCTTGAATTTTTCCCAGAAGCCCCTCCAACAAGTTTTGTAAGCCAATGAATTACATTGGCTGTGGTTGGTACCTTAGGTTCTTTGTAGGGGAGTCTGGTAATCAAATGATGGTAGTTCTGAAAATGGAATGTGGTTGGTCCAACCACAATTTTCCATTGTGGTATCTACTCACTAGATATTTTTTGGCTTCTTCCTTCATCCCTTGAAGGTTTGCAACCAACGGGGCCTCTATAATTTCACGTATTCTAACTTTCTCTATGTAATTCACATGAGGATTCCATTGATTTCCCATTTTTTTCCCATTTGAGATAAGCATAAAAATTATTTTCCCACGTGGGTTCTTCAACCTTCGCCTGTCAAATATTATGCATACGAACTTCAAGCTCCGTTTTACCAGCAGGATTGAACCAAGCTTTGGTTTTGGGTTCAATTGTAACTTATTCTTCATCTGATCTAGCCTTGCATTTCGTCATGGTGAAGTTTTCGAGATTTTTTTTTGTTTAAAGATAATCAAGCAACTTTGAATTAGAGATTACAAGACTTGGAATGTCTGGGATATCTACCAAGTCACGTGGAAAGTTGATTGGAACTTTTGGTAAGATTTTGAGAAACCCAAGGCATTATATTATTTTTATAGAGGTGGCATTAAATGCTCCATCATTTTCGGTTGTTTGTGTTCCCTTAGGACGTATCTTCAATTTTCGTGTAATCTGCTGATTATTATCTCACGCGTGCATGGCATCAACTCTCCATCTTTCCAGTAGAGTGGGAAGTAAATGTTGTGAATCTTTAAATGACCCTTGGTAGATATCTGATGATGTTGATATGTGTGAGGCATGGGACATGTCATAAGATGACATCTGTACTTGATTTCCTTGATTTATAAATCTGCCTTTTTGTCTTTTGTGAGTTTATTTGTCGAATTCATGTGCGCTGTATTTTCGCGGTAATAGATTTCACGAACTGCTCTCCAGTAAATAGTCAGCATTTCCTTCTATGCTTAGCGATCTATGGAATTCTATTCCGCTATTTTAGTTCGTCGATTGGTGCCTACGATGTATAGGTTGTCTCTTCTGTCTATTCTTTTCATCTTGAACATCTTGGTTTTGGTGTCATTTTGAACTCTGCTTTTCTCTTAAAAGGTTGCGTAGGTCGGCCTCATGCTCCATTGGTGTTGCTTGGTCTAATTATATTATTATACATAGAATGGTTTTTTATTGAGGTGTCGACTATTACGTTGGTTACATTTTTAACTGCTTTTTGTTAATGTTAGAGATTTAGGTTAAGTGGAAGAAAAACAAAAAATGACAAACATGATAATTTTAACAATTAATTTTATTTATTTATTAAATAGTTACTTTCTTACATATTGGTCGATTAGTTATTAATAGTTTACAACTAAACTATACTAGCTATTATTTATGTAATGTATTTTTTTAGACATGCATCATTAACAAGTGACTGGAAAAGGTGACCCTACAATGTTTTTAACTGAACTTCTCCTGACGATCGAATATCTTCAATAACAAATGGATCGAGCCATGTGACTTCAAGTTTTTTCGGTTTTCCTTTCACATGCCTATTATATAGTAGTACTAAATTTCCAACCTAGAAATTTTTAGATTATAGGTTTTGATTGTGGCACGCTTTTTGTTGGTCCTTACTAATTTGTTGATGATATAGCGCATATAATTGACCTTCTTCCAATTGATGTTATTTTCTGAGTTGTTGTGCCTATAATTTTGAATCATATTTAAGTATGGTTGACATAGTTTGTGCGTTTGCTGAACAGTGAAATGGTACGGCTGCTTCCTGTACAAAAACAAGTTTAAATAGCGTCAACCTTGTTGACTACTTATAAACTGTGCGATAAGCCCTGGAATTTTGTCATCCCAGTCATCCTTGTCTATGTTGTATATTTTTAGTAATCCTTTGTGCAAAGTTTTATTAAAGGACTCGACTGCACCATTTGCTTGGGGTAAGTATGCAATAGTTTTTCTATGTTCAATCATGAAGTTTTTTGTCACTTCAATTGTGCTATATTAACAAAGTGTGTTCCTTTATCGTTAATGAGGACTAGGGGGAAACCAAAACACGTCACTATGTTTTCATATATAAATTTGGCTACAAATTCCTTAGTGCATGATACTACTGGTTTTGTTTCTACCCATTTCATTACATATTCAACTGCAATGATGATGTACTTTTCACCCGTTTGTTTTGCTCTATTAGGGAACGGGTCGACAAATTCGACCCCCCATATTTCAAATGGTAGAGATGGAATTATGGAATGTAACGACATTTGATGTTTTGGAAGGGGTTGACCGGTTCTCTAGCATATGTCACATTTTTGTACACGTTGATAACAATCATGAAATATGGTTGGACACCACAAGGCAACTTGCATTATTTTGCAGGCAATCATGTCTCCTTGGTAGTGTCATCTAGCTCCCCCTTTATGGGCCTCATCAATAATAGCTTCTTTTTCATGTTCAAGGATACACCTCTGGAGTACTTCGTCAATTCCTAGTTTATAGAGTTGGCCATTTATTAATGTGTATGGTGCTACTTTAATTGCTAATATCTATCTATCTATATATATATATATATATATATATATATATATATATATATATATATATATATCTATCTATATATATATATATATATATATATATATATCTATATATATATATATATATATATATATATAGATATATATCTATATATATATATATTTATTTATTTATTTATTAATCCTTCTGGTGGTTTACCTGTGTGGAAGAATTCTTCTATTTGGGCAAGTTTGGCAGGGACTGCTTCAATCTTGGATAGGTGTGCTTTGGGAAGATCATCGTCAATCTCCATTGCTTCACCCTGTGATTCCAGTCGTGATAAATGATCAGGGAAACATTTTGTTTTCTAGGTTAGGCGATAAATTCGAATTCAAATTCCTGAAATAACAGTAGCCATCATCAATTCCAACCTTGATGCACAAGTTTGTTGACGAGGTATTTTAAGGCTTTATGATCTATATAAAATATCATTGCTAAGGCTTCATGCTCTGTCATTGAATAAAATCTTTTTTCTTTGTTAAGCTTACGACTGGTGTAAGAATTTGGGCGATATGTTAATTCTTCATCAGGTTGTGCTAATATTGCCTTGACTATCACATTTGATACATCAACATGAATGTGAAACTGTCTAGACTAGTATGGGAATTTAAGAATTGGAGCTTCAACCAATTTCTTCTTTAATAACTGAAATGATTCGTCACACTTATCAGACCAAATAAAAGGGATATATTTTTTTAGGAGTTCATCAATTAGGAATGTTATATAGGAGTAGTGTTTGATGGATCTTCTATAATACCCTGTATGTCCCAGAAATATTTTAATCTACTTCTAGTTAATTGAGGGTTTCAAATATAGAATTACCTTTATTTTTGCCATATCAACAATTCTGTCTTTTGAAACAATGTGACCCAGTAGTATTCCAATGGGAGTTGCAAAAATACATTTCTTTATGTTGAGGGATAGTGGTACCTATCTACACCTTTTGAGAATTAGCCTTAACCATTGAATATGATCCTTTAGTAGTGTGTAGACTGTCCATTCATCAAAATAAAAATCCATGGTCTTATAGATGTATTTCTAGAATTCTTTGACAAAAAATATCGAAAATACAACTGGTGCATTTTTCAGTCTGAATGACATTACTCTATATGAAAAAGAGCTAAATTCTGTAACAAATATTATTTTTTCTCGGTCTTCTTTTGCTATGGGTACTTGATTATACCCTTAAAATCTGCGCATAAATGAATAACATTCATGTCCTGCTACTTCATTAATGATTTTGTCGGCAAACAGAGTTGGAAATGGATCAATAAATGTTAGATTATTCAATCCATGGTAGTTGACATAGATGCATAGTCTTGTCGGGTCATGATTTTTTGGTTGAATAACCATAGGACTTTCCTATTTTGATGTTTCTATCGCGTATATTATACCAACGACAAGCATTCCTTCTATTTATTTTTGTACAATAGGTTTGTATTTATGAACTAATTTATACGGTCTCTTCTTTATTGGCTTCGCTCCTGGGATCAGATTGATCCTCATTTCTCCCATTTCTTTAACTAATCCTTTTAAGTCTTTGTAGTCTCGAGAAAATACATCTTGGTATTCTTTGAGAAAGTCGACAAATTTTGTTATTTGTTTCTCCAACCAATAGTCACCAAGTCAGGCGATTTTTGGTCAATCATCATTTGATATGTCAAATTATTTTATTTTAATTTATGTGTCCATCGAGTCGGGTGCTTGAGATTCATCAAATCGTTGTTCCTCGACTTTTACCTCCTAATATGCCAACGGGAAATATAACTTGTCTAGTTTATCTATATCTTTTTTGTCAACTTTGTATACTGACTAGATTTTCTTATAATTTTACGGATGATGCTTATTCAACATAAATATCTGGCCAAAAATGGGTGATTCTTCCATTTCCAATTGGCTAGCCATCTTGTGTTATGTAGTAGAGGCTATATAATTGCAAGTTAACAAATTAATTATTGAATTCGTTGTATTGAATGAATTTTCTTGTACAAATTCTTTATTTTTTTGGAATGCATCCTTCAGTTCTACCTCCTCTGGTTGAAACTTGAAATATTTAATGAAGTTTTCTTTTAGTTCCTTCCATTGGAGGGATTGGCCCCTCGCTTCTTCTAACTTGTACCACTTGCTTAGAAGATAAACTAGTGTGTTTGGGAATATGTGTGGCCAGGCACGTTGATCCTTATATACAATTCTTCGCCATTCTAATTTATAAACTTTGATGTGTTCAATTGTGTCCTGACTAACACTGAAAGTTGGTATTTTTTCTTTTGCAGATAAATTTCTTCCTCCAAATCGCTCAATAAAATAAGAGGTTGTAACCATCCAGGTTTGAAAGGATGGATGTGTATCCCATCATCTCAGTGCTTTCCCAGTAAAATTTTGCACTAGACTTCGCATTCGTCCATTTTCTCCAATTGATTTTGTTACCTATTCTACATGGTTAACGGGGGATTCCATTTCTTTAAAGTGAATGTGAGAACTAGAGTCAGTGGTTAAGTCAGTCAGGAGTAAGGATGGTGTTTGTTGCTGGTTCTTTTCTCGTATGATTGGCATGAATTTTATGGAATCGCAGGGTCAGATTCTAGATGTTGGAATAGCTTGTATCAACCAACACTCCTTTGCCTTTGATTCATAATTATTGATTTTCCATTCATAGAGTTCAGTGTCTGATTTATTTCCAATTGAAAGAGGATATCCAGTTAATATTTATCTCGAAGAATTTGGCTCCACATTGTCATGCTCATCATGTAATACTTGATACAATTTTTTGATTTTAGCTTCTTCATCAGTAGAATCTACCCAAGGCTTTCCTTCACGAGGATCTAAAGGAATGATGATCTTTTTGTTATTTCCTTTTAATTTGATTCTATAATTTTCTAGTGATATATTCACTTTCATTCTTCATCCCCATGGTTGGCCAACTAATGCTGGATAGGCAGGGATTCCATTAACTAAGTCGATGACTTCAAAGTTGACTATCGTCGGGATCCCCATTATCAATGTTTGAACTTGCTGTAGTGTGTCGATTGGTTCAATGAATCTTTGGTCAGCAATTTAAGATAATTAGTTATTTTTTGTAGACTTGGTCGTCCCATGATAATCCATGTGTCTCTTAGCAGAATATTTACTTGAGATACAAAATCAACAAGAACTTATTTAACCATAAACCCATTTATTTCCAGGTCAACTTGTGGGTCATGATCATCTACCTGATTACCATGTGAAAGTTGTCCGAAAATTTTCCCTCTTTCTCTATTTTCGGTACAATTTTTTAACATATTCAATAATTTGATGAGTCGGGTGACAGATCATTCTTCCTTTATAAGCTCGAAACATTCTTCTAAAATTAGGTCCTTAGATACCCTTTGGTCTTCACTTTCTTTTGTAAAGAATTCAACTTCTTTGGACATTGTTTGATTTTGCTGTTGTACATCTGGATACTTTGTTGAATTTTTGATAGGTTAGATCAACTAATTATTTTGATCACTGTTATCTCTTCCAGCTCTTGACCTTGTAACTACATGAAGGTTTTTAGAGTTTAGAATCTCATGCTTCAAGACAATTCGTGGTAGATTAACGAATCTTTTATTTAATTTTTTTCTATGATTTTGGGATAGTCTTCTAGCAAGTGGTCACCCATACCACACATGTTACAGAAGAGTAAGTTGGTTTTATCCTTTAAGGGAAATTCAATCACAATATGTCCCTCTTTCCAATAAGTATATAAATAAAATCTCCCACGTCCTCAGCCCCGATTGCGGTCTCTGTTGTTATAATTGCCTCGTCGACTGCTATAGCCTCCTAGACCTCATCCTCTTCCATTGAATATAGGCGGTTCTGATAATTTGTTGGTGTCCTCGGTATGATTTACAACATGATAATTGGGTTTAGTTTTTCCATTTAATAGACATTCCTCGGTGGAATGTGTATGATCTTCACAAATTTCACACCATTTCGATTTAGAATTTTGTAGGTTATACTGGCAATCTTTAGTAGAATGATTAGAAGTAGTTTGACAAATGTCACAGTACACATCAACTTATATTATTCTAATTTATTGGTCAAATTATTCTAAGAACATACATGTATCTTTGGTATGTCTCTCCATGTGGCAATTTGTGCACCATAGATGATTATTTTGGAGTGATAATTGCAGTAGAGAGTTCTGTAGTTACTCTAATCTATCTTCAATTTCATTGTCGGTTGGTGAATTGATTGATTGATTCTTGTCATCTTGTTCAATTAGCTGGGATAGTTTAAGAGCTTCTTCACATGTCTTGATTTCATGCATTCGATAAGGCCCTCAGGTTTTCTGAAGTAGTCCAACCATATACCATTGTACTAGTAGATTCTCGTTGATAGTGTATATGATCTAACTTAATAAATCTTTGAAGCGTTTATCGTATTCGTGTAAAGATTCGTTTGGTCTTTGTTTTTATCTATTTTAGCTTCTGTGCTGCAAAGTACTTAACATATTGTGATTTAAAGAAGGTGAGGAAACTGGTCTTGATCTCATCCTTCATCTTATTTTGTTTTTTTGTTAAGTTCATGAACCGTATTAGGGCTTATTTCTTTAACGCTACAACAAACTACGCCATTTGCTTGTATTCATCGTTTATGTCATTTGCGACCTAAATTTTTTCACAAACGAACCAATGCCTCTTTGGATCTTCGTCTCCTTCATAAATGGGTATATGATTTAGTCCCATCTTGGTCGTCTAGTGCGAATTTGGGTGAAACTAATCATTTTCGTTAGTTTTGTTGTTAGAGCTTAGGTCTTTACTTTCCTGTCTTACATTGATGTCTTGATAGAACAACTCTTCAATCAAACACTCTCGATCTATATATTCCGTAAATCAACTTCTTTGCAGTCGCAACTCTTCGTCAACTGATTCTGAACTTTGATTTTCTTCAACAGATATGAGCTATGGTGGGGGGGTATGATCGTGAGGTTAGACAATTGGAGAATTATTTGTTCTAATTCATTATTATTATTCGATTGGTTTTGAATAGAATTTTCATTTTCTTGAGGGTTTCTTTGTTGATGTTAGTATACCAGACTGTAGGTATTTCAGAATAATTCCTTGACTGAAGAAATTATATTATTCTAAGACTCGATAAGGATCTCCTTGGAGTATTTATTATTGCTGGACCATAATCATCTATTTCCATAACATCTACTTTCTATCTTGGAGTTATCAGTAGACCTTCGTTCTCTGTCGAGGTAGGCAGTGTTATGCCTCTTAACTCTTCTGAGGAGTCCCATGCATCTTTGCTCTCAAGCTCTCAATTCTTCATTCTTTTCTTCTGGTATTATTGTTCTCTAATTTTTTCTTGTCGACGTTGTCTCAGGTCCCTTGCTAATTTTTGTATGTTAGTCTTTATATTGTTGGTCACTATTTGGTCGGTTCTTTCCTTGTTGCTGATTATTGATATACGACTTCTCTTCCATTTTTCGTCGACTACAATACTTCTCCAACTTTTTTTTTTCATTATTTTATTCCTCACGATTCACTACCCCCCCCCCCCATGCTGACCTGACTAGTGTCAGTTCACGAGGGAGTATATGTCAGCCATACTTATTTATTTAAAAAATAATCCCACGCTTCTTTCGTGTATTTACACTGAGCATTAGAAACTTGCGCCACTTTGTATGGTCCTTATTCCAGTCATTATTGGCTGGAATTCCTAGAAGTGGGTGATATTTGACAATTTGACCTGCACCTTTCCCTAAAATAATTTTATGTAATAAGTTTGGTATCATGCAGAAGAACCCGCCATGCAAATTGTCATAGAACCTAGTTTTATATTTTCGAGAGAAGTTTGATCTTCTAATGCTTGTTCTTCACAAAATTCTTCCAAGATCAACTCGAGCCACTTGTGTAAATTCATTCGACCATCGTTTGATAGTTTTAATAACAACCGAGCGTTAGTTTGGGTTTAAGGTTTTTTCATGAGTAATGTTGTCAAGGAACTCTTTAATCTTTACGGAGCTCCTTCGATAAAACACTCATGTGATTCTGTGAAGAAGTTAGCCTTGGATTCCACGATTGACAACTGATTCCTTCATGCATAATTTTTTAGAAAGTTATTGATCTTCACTTCCCACCATAATTGTATCTCTTCTAGGCTTAATATTTATGATTTCATATTATATTGGAATTAGATTCTTTATATCGACAATGGAACCAATGTTGTAATCTAGAGAAAAACATGCATTTTTACGAGTAGATAGACACAAATACACATACAAAAAGCATGTAAGATAAACAAGACACAATAATGGGGAGATAACCAAGTCACATATATGTATTCTTTATTATACGTGGAATTAATGTTACATTGATATACAGATAAGTATATATCGACTGATAAGATAATTACAAGAGCCTAACTGTCGGATTAATCCTATTTTCTACTCCATCATTAGTTATTCATTTGTCATATTACAATATGTTACATTGAGGCTAGTCGGTTGTAGAAAATCCTGTAGATTCACAAGCTCATGTAATCTACTAAAATAAGAGACAAGAATCTACTTCTACTCTTTACAGTGGAAGCCCATAAACATCGAGCAAACAATAATCAATAGAGGAAGAGAATCAAAGGCACATAACACAATAAATATCCGGGGAAAGCCACAGCTCAAAACCCCACTATCTGTTTTGTATTAATCTAGAAAATCAAGATGAAATTACAATGCTTGTTCTCTCTAGAACAATCCTAGCACTCAGCAAATTCAATCTCCAACTCATAAGCAAGCTCAAGGCCAAATCTTAGCCAATTCAAAAGCTCTCCAAGTCTCTATTCCAATGTGTAATTCCTATGAAGGATAACTTGTATTTAAAGGGAAATAAAGCCTCTAAAAATAGCACAATCCCTCAAGGATCAGTTCCTGAATGCATGCACTGTTAGTGCAACTCAGAAAAATCTAAAACAAATAGTACACTGTCCCTACACTCTAGTCTCAACTGGGTCTTTCTTAGAATCAACATGCATGAGTTTCTGATGGTGGAATCTTCAGTTAACTAGAGTAGCACTAATTAGGTCACTAGTGTCCCAACTGTCTGTTTACTCACTATTAGTTCCTGAAACCGATTGTAGCTAATTTAACAGGACTTAACTCAATAAACTGATTTAACTAATTACAACTCATTCATAACTCATCCTGAACTCCTATAAGTTAGGGAGAACATATACATGTATTCTAAAAGACATCCAATTAGAATTTCCTAAATTAATTAAGTTAATTAATTATTTTCAAATTGCTATGAGAAAAGAATTCTATTTTAATTCACAGTTTAATTCAAGGACAAATTAAACTGGAATTTCTTGTTGTCATTTCTCAACACTCCCTCTCAACAAGAAAGGGATTATCCACCACCCCGATCATGTCTATGTGAAACTCAAATTTACATCTTGGCAATGCCTTTGTCAAGATGTCAGCATCTTTCTCCTCCATGGGAATGTAATCTAACAACATGATCTGCCTCAATACACAAACTCTGAGATGATGATACCGAATAACTATATGTTTGGACCGATCATGAAAAAATGGGTTTTCAGAGAGTTTTATACAACTCTGATTATCATAATAAATCATTGTCTGATCCATCTGCTAACCAAACAAACCAACCAATATCTTCCTCATCCAGATAGCCTCGCATGCTGTTTGACTTGCAGTCATGTACTCTGCCTCTGCCGAATTGAGTGCAATTGATCTCTGTTTCCTGTTTTACCAAGAAAATGTAGCTGACCCAATGCTAAAGATCCCTTCTGATGTGCTCTTCCTGTCAGATGGACTCCCACCCAATCTGCATCGGTGAAGCCTTGAAGCTTCACTCCCTCTGTCTGTCTGTACCAGAACCCAAACTAAGTAGTGCCTCTGAGGTATCTCAATACATGCTTTGCCACCTTCCAATATAGATTGGTAGGCATAACCATCGCTTGACTAAGCTGGTTAATTGCATAACACATATCTGGTCGTGTGTTCACCAAATACATGAGTAGCTTCCACTACTTCTCCTGAAGTAGCATCCTCCTTCCTTCAGTTACCAGCTATAGGAGTCTCCATGGGTTTACTGCTCTCCATGTGGAATATCCTGAGTATCTCATTGGAATACTTGCCTTGAGAAACAAACAACTCCCCATCTCCTTGCCATACCTCCATACCAAGAAAGTAATGCATGAGCCCCATGTCCTTCATCTCAAACTCTCTTGCAATATACTCCCTGCAAGATTTTATGAGCTTCTCATCACCTGTTAGTATGAGATCATCTACATAAAGTACAATGATCAAAATCTTACCTTCCACCCCTATGTGATACAGGTTTGCATATGCTTCACTCTTCGTGGAGCTCAACCCAGTGAAGTAGCTATCTATCCTAGTGTACCAAGCACGGGGTGCTTTCTTTAGCCCATACAACGCTCTCTTGAGTCGGCACACATGTGACTCATGGTCCAAGGTTTCAAAACCTTCATGCTACTCTATGTACACCTCTTCCTCAATCATGCCATTGAGGAAGGCAGTCTTCACACCCATCTGATGGATACTCCAACCTGTCTATGCAGATAATGCAAAAATAGATCTGATAGATGAGTACCTTGCAACAAGAGCAAAGGTCTCATCATAGTCAATCCCCTCTACCTGTGAAAAGCCATGGGCCACAAATCTGGCCTTATGCTTCTCAACACTACCTTGTAAAGCCAACGGGAGCTCACAACTTACTTGTCCTCCGGTCTTGGGACCACATCCCAAACACTGTTTCAAACTATGGAGTCATACTCCTCCACCATCGCATCAACCCAAACTGGCTTCTACATTGCTTCCTGAAAGGAAGATGGCTCTTTCACAACACATGCACCCATAAGTGCCATGTATCCAGTGTACCTCTCTGGTGACCTCCTCTATCAACGCTAATAAGAGGGTGCTCCCACATTCTCCTGTGCATCATCCAACAATCTGTCAGCCTCTCTAGTGCACTTGCTTCCCTCTCTGGAAGACTTTGCCTGAGTGGATGTATCCATTCTTTGAACCCCTGCATGTGGCTACTCCACATCAATCTAAGGTCCCTCAACCTTAGGAGCTAAAAGCTTCTCATCCACATGTAGATCAAGCTCCCTCACAAGGGATACTCGCATGGCCTTCTCCTCATCAAACTTGAGATCCCTGCAAACCACTGTCATTCGACTCATTTTCATGTACACCCGATAGTTATGGGGAGTATTGGTGCACCCTACAAAGATCCCCAACTTTGATGTTGGCTCAAGCTTCTTTTGTGCATCTTTGGTCACATGGAAATAAACTGATGACCCAAAAATCTTGAAGTGACCAACATTTGGCCTCTTACTGGAATAAGCTTCCTCTGGTGTTTTACTCTCAAGTATCCGATGTGCACTACGGTTCTGAACATAAACCGCTATGTTGCATGCCTCAACCCACAAGTGTAGTGGTAGGCCCTGATCATGCAACATCGCCCTTGCTGCCCCTACTATGCTCTTGTTATTCCTCTCAGGAACCCCATTCTGTTGAGGGTTAGGAGGTGCCGTCAACTCTCGTTTAATCCCTTCCACTGCACAAAAGTTCTTAAACTCATTGGAGAAATATTCTCCACCATTATCACTCCGTAGAGCTTTAACCTTCTTGCCTGACTCTTTCTCGACCAATGCTTTGAATTCACAAAACTTTTTGAATGTCTGATCCTTTCTCTACATGAAAAATATCCATCATTTACGAGAATAGTCATCTACAAATATAACATAATACCTTTTGTTTGGTGTTGGATACTGTTGAGAATGGTCCACACACATCTGAATGGAATCTCTCTAGAATAGACTTTGCTCAACTGTCTTTATATCCAAAGGAATACTTGATGTATTTTCCCAAAGTACAACCCTTACATGTATCAACTTTCTCAAGCGTACCTTTAGGAAGACCGATAGAGATTTGCTGTAATATCTTCAAAGCCCCATGATGCAAGTGGCCCAATCACCTGTGCCACAACTTGCTGACGTCTCAGCCCAACATCTTTTCCACTTTTGAACTCAAAGAAGCACAATCCTCTACCTCTATCTTATAGAGATTCTAAATTCGAATCCCTATCTTCTTTACTTGACCCATGGCTATGTGTCGAAGGAATGCCTTTCCTTTCAAAAATATCACATCATAGCCTCTATCCTCAAGCATGGCAATGGATGCCAAGTTCTTTGTCAGTCCAGGTACATGTATAACATTCTTCAAGGTGAGTGGAGCCGCATGCTCCCTCTAAAAAGTGATAGTGCCCACACCAATAACACTATACTTACCATCATCACCCATCTCGATATGCATCTTGAGATCTTTCTCCTCCAGTTCACTGAATAATTCTTTATCACCAGTCATGTGGAAAGAAGCTCCCTTGTCTAAGTACCAGATCCTTCCCATCATTGAATACACCATGCATGCAATGAGGGAAAATTCCAATTAGAATTGGGAGGCCAAAGCCTCACCCACCACTCCTCCTGAGGACTTCTCCTTGGACTTCTTCAATAGACAATTTGTAGCAAAGTGACCCATCTTGTGACAATGAAAGCATTTAACTTTCATCATGTCCTTCTTCTTACCTCCATGATAAGACTCTGATTTGGAATGAGAAATTTTACATTTCCCCTTCCTTGCCTTAATTTCTAAGGCACAGTTCTCTTCATCATTAGTCTTTGATGAAATGCCATCCCTGGTGTTCCTCCTGATCTCATCCTGCATCAAATCCGACCATAGTCGTTCCCAATCTGGCAGCTTCTCTCGACCATTGGCAAAGTCCTGATAACTATGTCAACCCTTTGGGAGTCTAAGAAGAGCAAGGCTCACCATATCCTCCTCGAAAACTATGATTTCAACACTTCCAAGTTCATCCTGACATTGAGTGAACTTGGTTAAGTACTTTGGAATTGTCGTTCCTTTCTCCATCTTGATTTTACGAAGTTTATCCTTCAGTGCCAACTTCCTTTGATCACTGCTATTTTGATACAAGCCCGTCAATGTTTTCCACATAGCATGCATAGTTTACTTGCCATGGAGACTCGAGACAATGCGGTCTTGAACTCTCTCAAGGATTATCTGCCTTGCCTTTGCCACACACTTCTTCCATTCGACTAAGTTCTGTGCATCCATAGCTGCTGGCTTAGGGACTTCTTGATCAATGAATTCCTTCAAGCCATTATCTTCTAGCATAGCTTCCATCATGTCCCTCCAGACTATAAAATTCGATCTTCCTTCCGAGACATACTCAAGCCTCAACCCATGGAACGCCATTTGCCAATCCTGAAGTATGTATGCAAATTCGACTTTCACCTGTAACCCAGAAACTCAAAACTTCGAAATCTCCTCTAAAGAGCTGATTTTAAATCAACGATATCTCCCTCATCCGAACTTCAATTCAGCCGATTTTTTTTTGAATTTGGGTATGTTTTCCCAAGGAATCAAAATATGCAAATTTATTTATTTTATTTTTTATTTTTTATTTTATTATTATTTTTATTTATTTATTTATTTTTTACCATGTAGAAAAACCTGTAGATTCATAAGCTCATGTAATCTACTAAAACACGAGACAAGAATCTACTTATACTCTTTACAGAGGAAGCCCATAAACATCAAGCAAACAATAATCAATATAGGAAGAGAATCAAAGGCACATAACACAATAAATATTCGGGGAAAGCCACAGCTCAAAACCCCACTATATGTTTTGTATTAATCCGGAAAATCAAGATGAAATTACAATGCTTGTTCTCTCTAGAACAATCCCAACACTTAGCAAATTCAATATCCAACTCATAAGCAAGATCAAGGCCAAATCTTAGCCAATTCACAAGCTCTCCAAGTCTCTATTCCAATGTGTAATTCCTATAAAGGATAAATTGTATTTAAAGGGAAATAAAGCCTCTAAAAATAGCACAATCCCTCAACGATCATTTTCTGAATGCATGCACTATCAATGCAACTTAGAAAAATCTAAAACAAATAGTACACCATCCCTGCACTCTAGTCTCAACTGAGTCTTTGTGAGAATCGACATGCATGAGTTTCTGATGGTGGAATCTTCAGTTAACTAGAGTAGCACTAATTAGGTCACTAGTGTCCCAACTGACTGTTTACTCACTATTAGTTCCTGAAACTGATTGGAACTAATTTAACTGGACTTAACTCAATAAACTAAGTTAACTAATTACAACTCATTCATAACTCATCCTGAACTCCTATAAGTTAGGGAGAATATATACATGTCTTCTAAAAGACTTCCAATTCGAATTTCCTAAATTAATTAAGTTAATTAAACTTAATTAATTATTTTCAAATTGCTATGAGAAAATAATTCTATTTTAATTCACAGTTTAATTCAAGGACAAATTAAATTGGAATTTCTTGTTGCCATTTCTCAACATCGGTTGGTTCGACTAGCCCTTTTCGCATTCGACTAGTCGGTCATCTTGACTAGCTCCTTCAACGGTAAGGTTGAAATGACTGAGTTTGGATCTATTGGCCTTGATAAGGCATTTGTGAAATTCCTTGGAATGGGTTCCTGGATGGATTCATTCTGATATTGGGTTGACTTGTTGGTACCTACGTCATGCTATGCATAGGTTGGTTTACTTACATATGAGGTATGGACTGACTAAGAGGTGGAGTTTGTACTGCACCCTGAAGAGGCTAGGTAAATGAAATTTGAGAAATCCCAGATACCATTGGAGTAGTTTGAATTTGGGATACAACTTGAATAGGTTGACTCACTTGAGGTGTAACATGGGCAGGTTGAGATATGAATTGAACAAATTAGAAAGTAGAAACCTGGGGCGTAGTTGGGATAGGTTAAGAGGTCACAGTTTGAGTTAAGACCCAACTAGGTTGAACATGTAATGTAGGATTCCAAGGATTATAATCCATTCCTAAAAATGGAGGACTCATAGGAAGAGGACTCGAATATGGCGGAGCACCAACTTGTAGCATTTGATCAACAAATGGGAATATCCCAGTAACAAGTTTCCCCCTGTTGGAGGATAATGAGTGTATGGAGGCATTTCCCCCAGCAGGAGGGTATCCAGGATAAGATGGATAAGGTTGTTGTGGATGTGCCATTCCACTAAGAGATACACCATATTTATCCTCCAAAGGAGTTTGGGGTGCAATAGGTTGGGTAGGTTGTGAGGTGCTTGTTAAGGAGGGACTAGATGGTATACCAGATGAAGATGATAAAGGAGAAGTCTATGAACTAGTCGACACACTAGAAAAGGTTCCAGACAATGACTGGTAGTTGGGTGGCACTGATGGACCATCATATAAATGAGTTTCTGGTGAAGTTACAAACATAGAGGTTGCTGCAACTTTAGTCGATTCACTCATGATAGTAGATAGGTGTGCTGGAAATAGCAACAAGAAATGCTAAAAAATAGAAATGCTATAAATAGCATCTCAGGTACCAGTGTTGGAAATAGCAACAAGGAATGATAAAATAGAAATGCTAAAAATAGCATTTTGGGATAGATTCCAATTTTAGTTAGTCCCTGAACTAAAATTGAGAAGTAAAATTTGAATTTGATCTTAGCAGTTGTTTGAAAAATAATTAATTAATTCATCTTGAGTTAACTAGCTAGAGAAAATCACACATGAAGTCTTTGTGAAGACATGCAACAATTATTCCTTTGATTGAGGAAGTTATCCCTTAATTAAGGAGATAAGGATGAATTGTATTTGAGCTGTAATTAGTTAGCTCAATTAACTGAGTTAAGTCCAGTTAAATTAATTCCAAATAGTTGGAGGAAATAATTGTGAGTTCAGTTAGTTAATGCATGCATGCATGCAACTAGTGTTCTCTAGATAACTGCATATTCTCTCATAAATAACCAATGCATGTCAGTTCAAAGAAAGACCCAATTGAGATTAAAGACAGGGAAATTATACTATCAGTTGGAGGAATTTTCCTATAAAGGAAACTCATCCATGTAGAAGCAATTATCTCCTTCAGGATTGCGCAGTTATTTCAGAGGTCAGTGAGCAGTGTGTGAGGTAATTACACACAGGTGGCAGCTTGAGGACCCAAGAGAAATTGCGCAAGGAAATAGGAGGCTTGGAGGGCAGAGGAGAAGGTTTCTGAGAAGCCTTTGACTGTCTATGAGCAGCAGAGGGATTGTACTGAGAGCAGGATAGCTTGTGAGCCAATGCTTTGTGTAATCCAGACATATTTCCACTTGTATGATAATACCGAGATCAGGGTTTTTAGCTGAGGCTTTCCCTAGAGTATTCTTCTGTGTTCATGTGTGATTGATTTCTCATTCTCAGTTATATGTGTTCTATTTGATCTTGCTGATATTCAATTAAGCTTCCACAAAGTTTGTTGTAGAAGTAGATCTTGTATTTTTCTTTAGTATATTGCATAATCTGTTGATCTACTGTGATAATTTCTACAAGGTGTTGAGAGACCATCATTGACCTAGTCATGGTTAGACTTCTAAAAGGAGTTTTCCGAGGGAAGTTCAAAGGTGAATTGAAATGAGGAGTGTGATGTAATTTTAAAGGATATTGTGTTTGAGTACTTGAGGTAAATAGAGGAAAATTTTGGTGCATAGGAGGAAAATCCTATCGTAAGAGTACACAAACAAGAGTTTGAGGGATAGGAGAGTCCTCTTTAGTAATTTTATTTATGATCAGAAAACTAGGTGGAAGTTGTTCTCCGTCAGGACCAAAATATATAGGTTGTGGTTGAGATGAAGGCAGAGGAAGAGAAGAAAGAGTTCTTGAAGTAACTAGTTCAATTATTTTTGGTTCCTCAGGTTGTAAAGTGTTTGAATCTACAAATTCAGGTTCAATGACTTCAGGTTCTAATGTTTCAAGGGCTTCAGTTTCAACTGCTTCAGACTCACCAGTTGGTAAGGATGTAATTTTGGGTTTGGTACTTATGGGAAGTGACGATTCTAGTTGATTAAATTCAGATGTGGTTCCAGAAGGGGTAGCTTCTGAAGCACTAGGTTCGGTAGTTTGCATTTTATTATTCTTATGATGACCAGACATTTCTTATGGAGGTAAAGGAGGCAATATTTTCATTCTACATGAATGACTAGGGTGTTCAAGGTGTTCTTCCATAATGGATTAATTAATTTTATAAATTAAAACACAAACAAAACAAAATGGGTAACTAGGAAAAAGGGTTTACCAAGTCACTGCGAATTAAAATATATCGTTTCTAGTACACGCAAATAATCTCCCTGCATGCTATGTTCGGTGTATCATAGTAAACAAGGCGACCGACTTGGTTACCTATGGAAGGATAACAACCTAATGGGGACTTCCAAAATATACCCGGAGGTACGTGGAAGCAGAGTCTGTAGTAGTGCTATCTAATGCATTATGAATGATAGGAAGTATTATGATATACTTTTCATACGTGGAGTGCCATTCAATATACCCGAGGGTACATGCAAAACGATCCGATATACTTGCGTACGTGGAATACTGACTACCCACATAATGTAATGCAAACAAGTAATGAAAACTCCTGCGTTTAATGATGCTGGAACATGTCTTCTATCCTAGACCACTATGTGTGTCGTTAATTTTCAAAATGCTCCTTATGTTAATTGAATAAATTTTAAATTTGATCTTCAATTAAGTTTCAATTTCAAGCCTCATGCTACAAATTCACTTGAACTTCCTATGATGCAGTTAGCATGATGAAAAAAATATTTAATTTCAATGAATATCTATATATGGGAAGGAATAAACAAACAATGATGCAAAAATCAAAGAGGAAGCAAACAAGAGCTTCCTAATAAGATATTTCAATGTACTATCCCAATGCAATTCAAAACACTATATGCAATGCAAGAAATTGAAAATTTTCTTTTCTTTTCCTTTCAATTTTCAAATGCAATGAAAATGAAAATGAAACTAGATCATTGACCAAAAGAACTCACACAGGCTGGAACTATAAAATGAAAATTCTTTTTATCCAATCAACAATCAAGCCAAGTGTTAACAAACCCTAATTGATAAGAAGAAATAAAAAATCAAACAAACTCTCATCAAAAGGCAATCAAACTCAAATTTAAACACATTGATGGCTTTACAGAGACAATGACTAGTTCAGAGACTCAGGAAAATTAATTGGATCAAATCAAAACTTAGAGAAAGGAATAAATATGCAATTTTTCATCCTATAGGAACCAACACAATATAGGTAAGAGAACGAGTGCGATGCATCACATAGACAAAGACAGACAAGTGTGTTGGGTCACTTTGTCTCAGATCAAAAAGTGCATTAGGACTAATTTTGTTCAAAATATGAAACAAAAACCCTACCAAGCTCAAAATTATATTTTCCTAAGACTAATTACTGTATAAACAAGTCAAATTAAGTCAGATTGAAAGGTCTAAAATGACTAGGCAAAGGAAACCACTATAGGAACATCTCATTCCCTAGTATGGTCACCAAGTTGTTTGACGAAAAATTCTCTTTTGCGGACATAAGTGAACTCCCTAGATCTAGTGGCTTGATCTAGAAACAATAGAAACAAAAGACTTGTGTTTTCCTTAGAGAAATTAGAATATGGAGGAAAGACTTACCTTGAGTCCAACATAAGTTCTCCTCTTCTCCCTGCTTGTGAACTTTAGCTCTAGCTCCAAATGCTATAAATGGAACCTGCAAAACAATTATAACAAGAAAGAGAAATACAAGATACAAATAACATAGACTAATATCTCCAATCAATGAGTCAAGAAGGCATTGAAATACATATGCATCAAATAGACATAAGTATAGGAAAACAAAGCTTTTTGTATTAATGAAATGTAGGAGAAGATTACAACCCTTTTACAGATCTTGACCATGTAGATGTATCCCACCTAACTTGTCCTTCCTTAGCCACAAAGAAAGCCTTCAATCAAAACTCAAGGATGGTAATGGATCCTTAGGTAAAAAACATCACCATCAGGACATAGCTAAGAGTCTCCAAACGACAACCTAGACTCCATGGAAGGCAGTGAATTTATAGGGTAAATATGGTAGTTTGGGGTTTACCAATCTAGGACTTAGATCCAGATATGAGGGAGGATAAGCTCTAGGGATAAGAGATAAGACCTTTAGGATAATCATTCGAGATATCAATCAATAGTAAATGGTTAAAACCACTTTGGAAGCTTCTATAAAGAGAAGATTCAAAATTATCTTTTATTTTTCCCAAAATTCTAAAACAATCACACCTGTAGTGAAGGCAACATGCGCTGATAAGTGTAGTTGCTTATTTATGCAACATGAAATAGTAGAGGTTGTTATAAGAGAATGTGCACTAGGTCCAAAAACTAGGGTTTTGAGCTGATTAACCCATAAAACTTGGACTTTTCAGAGAGATTATTCTTAAGGATTTGCAAAGAGATGATTGCAAGGTGTCAAGGGTGTTGATTAATCCGGTTTCTAGGAAATTTGAGTAGATGTGACAAAATGACTTGTAACAAGCCCGATGCAAATGATAGAGCACTCAATAATAAAGAGAGGAATGACACCAAGTGGTGATGCCATCTTGACGAACTTACCTTAGCGGTTACACCCTAGAGGATTGCGAAGGGTACATAAAGTGGAAGTGTCGGGATAGGAAAATGGAGGACATACTAATTAGAAGTGAGTAGGAGGTCCCCACTCTGGCATCTCAACCCACTAAGGATTAGCCCAGAGAGGAAATCCTAGAGGTAGAGAGAAGCTACAAGCAAAGGAGAGCTGACCTAGAGGATTTTGAAACAAAACAGAAGAAAATGGCAAGGAACCCCTAAAATTTTTAACAAAGGATTTTCTCACAAAACAAAGTTCTCGGGGATGCTTTCTCTCTCCCCTCTAACAGGATAGGTAGTGGCATATTATTGGTCGAAAATGACATTAGCACCACCCAATCAGAACGTGACACATGGTAGGAAGATTTGGCATTTTTGGACACCCAAATGGCCCATATTTGGGTGACACGTGTCACCACTCTCGAGGTGCCAAATGTCCTAGGTGATGTCAGCATGACTTCGAACCAACGAAAAGAGCTCAAAAGAATGTTAAGACTTAGGGAATGCACCGGGATATAAGTGTCGGGAAAATGTGGTCGCTGACTTAGCCTGACTATGTTTTTATTGGCTCCCAATAGCAACGGGTAGACCCTACTAGAAAACTTATCATGGAGGCATGGAGCCCGACGATTTGTTAACGGTGTGCAACAAAAGTGCTAGGACATGGAGGAAATACAACACACAATTGCGGAGACCAATAAAAAGCAGGCAAGCGGTCTCCATGGGACACACCGACCCGACTACATGATCTTGAAAAATGTATAAAGATGTACATGCTTAAAGGGTTGGGATAGAGAGAGCTCCGACCATAGGCACTAGACTTGGGTAATTTTGTGTAGAAATGAGACCAAGGCCGCAACAAAATAACAAAGGGAATTTGGCCCGTGAAGAACTGGTCCTATGGCAGAAAAGTAGGTGAAGGCACCCAATGAAAGGGGCTTAAGGCCAAATTGACAGATTTGGTAGTATTTTCTCTATTAAATTAAAAAAGGGGCCGCAAAGGCCTTTGGGCCTATAGAAAAGTGTTTAGTCATGGATGGATGAGTCAAAAACTATTTTTTGGCACCACGTAGGGCCACTAACAAAGTGGTAGTTCAGTGGCACATTTGGAAGTTAAAGACAAACACAACAAAAAGCGTTAAATTTATGAACAATTTGGTAGTTGTGACAAAATTGGAGGTTTACCAAAAATGGAAAAACTCAGCTAAAAGCTGTAACTCACAAGAATTGAGGAAAACAACAATTTAACTAAGAATTTCTTGAAGTAACATGTAAGAAGCAAAAGAAGACTTCAAGAGTAGAATTAAAAGAGTCAATTGAACAAGACAACAAAACAATTAAAAGCACATGCATAGATCCAATGCAAGATTAACTAAAATCACATGCCAAAGATACCAAGACAAAAATCCTTTATAAGAAGGTTTGAGAAAGCAAGTTGGATATGTGAGTTCTATGAGTGATAGTGACGTGAATCTGCTAGTCTTCTCTGTGAATTGCTGAAGGTATTGGTGATTGAGAGGGAAATTGTTTTTATTTTGAAGACATAATTGACATTCATGGCTCTAGTTTTAAAATGGATGAAAGATGAACCAATGAGTGTCAAGAAAGTTGTAACTTGATAAATTAGTGGTTGGTACTCCTTCCAGTGGGTGATGGTAAATATTCGGGGTTGTAGCTGATAAATCAGGGAGTTGTAGCTTCCTACTGGTTGTAACTAGATAATTCTAACATCAAGTTGTATCTTGCTTTGTGACGCAATTAAAGAGAATTTGTGAAGAATTTATTTTCTCCTTGTGTGTTCCATTGTGATTGCTGATATTGTTTCTTATCATGTTAATTGTTGAAGTACTTAATGGTGTCCTAGTGTTCTTGCACAAGTGAAAGAAAGTTTTTTTTTTATTCGTAAAATTCCAACAATACTGATTCACCCCCCTCTCAATATTGTCTTGGTTCCCAACAAGTGATATTAGAACAAGGCATTAGGAAAAATACTAGGGGGGGTGAATCAATATTTTTAATTCAATTTTACTTTTCATTTCATATTCTAAATTCTGTACGCTACTATTCTTTATGAAACCAACGTGTGTACATGACTTTAATGAAGGAAAGTAACATATATCCATTTTACTTATTTTTCATAGTTTCCATCTGATGTTTAACTTTATCATTGCATTATTAATTTCATCAGTCATTTAGTATGTAGTAAAGAGCATATAAATCACAACACATAAGCAACACATATGAACACCAATATTCTATATGGAAATTCCAATGTGGGAGAAAACCACAGCTACCGTTATCTCCGTCTTCTTTCCTATTATATCAAGAAAATATTCATTACATATTGTATTGGTGTAGACTCTTACCAGCATGCAGGTACCCACCTGCACGAGGCTACAACCTCCACTCATTCTCCATCACCCACTAGAAAGGAGCTACAACCCCTTGATCTCATTTACCGACTCCTACCAGAAGGGAGCACCTACCCCTTGACCAAGTTTATCAGCTACCATTGGAAGGAAGCTATGAATCCCTTACTGAAGGTTCCAAACCTTAGCACCCCTTGTGGACCATGTCTCATAATATTTCAGATCGGATTCACATGTCAAAAAACCATAAAAACAACATGTAGGCCACCTTTCATCATATTTTAACATTGGACCCACACCAACAATAAGCCCAAAATAATATTCGAAACTGAAATACTGAATCTCAAAATCTAAATCACTGAAGCACTATGAACCAACTGAATCACTTAAACATCAAGTTTCTGAATATTGAATCAACCACTGCAACTAGATCAAATCAATGCACAACCAAACCACTATAGATATAAACCATCCAGATGAAGACATCATTGACAAAAAACAACAAATACAATAGAACTCATCAACTCTCATCATCAAGTAGCACTACAAACCTTGACTAGATATAACTTAGAATATATACATGACTGTTATTAAGCAGACCTGTGTCTATACACACTTATCATGTGTAACACCTGCGTATAGGTTTCAACATAGTGAAAAACATATCTCAAAATATATACGCGACCCAACAAAAACATATCTGAGTATGTACGTAACTATCTAGAACCATACCAATGTACAAATCTTAAATTACTGAAACACATCTTCGTTGCAAACACAAATCACATTCTACAACTTTCAATTTCAAAACTACAAACTTATGAAACCTCATTCTGATCACAACATTATTATATCGACAGATCTATCATTGCTAGTTACTTAAACATTTGCAGTAAGAAAATCAATCAAGAATATGTATATCAACATATCTTCATATCTTTCAGATTTGAGTCTTCTCCTTGCTTCTTGGTGCACACCTGTTCTAGATCAGATCACACATGATCTAACCATTTTACTTGCACACACAACACCTTGATCTCCATATCCTTATATAACTTTTGCTTTAGCCAACACCTCATGTTAATCCTTTGTTAATGTTGTTAGTATTTATTGACGGGATCAAATAAACGTTGCCACCTCAATTACTATGGGAAATTACCATGATAATGACCCCTGGTATCTAGATTTTGATGGTTCAGATTATGTATGTGACATTTACTCATAGGACCTACGTATGTATGTGATTCTTCTTCAAAGGAACCGCATATGATTTTAAAACTTTACATTTCTACCTGAATTTCCATTTCTCTGTCCATATCCTCTGACCTAATATTTCTGATATCTGCATTAGTTCCACAATCATCATATTATCACTATGTTAACATCAAGTACATCTTTTTCAAGAAGGTTTCCATCAAGGACAACACATTAGCAATTACAACACGAGGTTATTTTATATAAGCTTAACAACTAGAAGAAAGATCAAGGACCATGGAAAACTAGGGAGGAGGTTTTACCAACATGGCACCTATGTTCAATGGAACAAACTATGTGTTTTGGAAAGTAAGTATTAATACCTACATTCAATCTGATTAGATCTTATGTGTGGGATGTTGTGGAAGAAGAATATCAAAGGCCTCCAGAAGTGGTTACTAAATATTAGAAGATGGAGTTCACATGCAATGCTAAAGACATGAATGCCCTGCTTGCTGGCCTACTTGAATCAGAGCTTGTTAAAGTAATGGATTGCACATCTTCCAAAGCTATTTGGGACAAGATGAGAAGCTGCTATGAAGGAGACAAAAAGGTAAAGAAATATAAACTTCAAGGATTTAGGATGCAATTTTGAGTTTCCAAGTATGCATGATGAAGAAGAAATTTCAAAGTGCTTTTTAAGAGTTTATGAGGTTGTGAACACCATAAGAGGGCTTGATGAGAAGCTAGATGAACTTGTGGTAGTCCAAAAGATGTTAAGATCTCTTCCTGAAAAGTTTAATCCCATGGTGTCATCCATTAAGGAAATGACCAATCTTAGCACCCTCACTCTAGATCAATTACTTGATATACTCATTGCCTATGAGATGAGGATTTCAAAAGGTAAGTCTCTAGTCAAAGAATCAACCTTCAAACTAGAAAATAAATGAAAGGATGAGAATGATGACTCATGCTATGGATCAGATGAAGAAGAAACCAACTTTGTAAGGAAGCTCAAGCGAGGATTAGGCAATTATAAAGGTAAGCTACCCTTTAAATGTTTTAATTGTGGCAAAGTTGGTCACTATGCATCAAAGTATCCTAAAAAGAAGAAGGATTACAATCCTAAAGAAATATTCAAGAAAGTTCAAAAGGATAGAAAGAAGGTTAAGAAGATGGGTTTTTATGTTCAAGTGGAGAGCTCCTTAGAAAGTGAACCCATCCAATCTTCAGATGAGGACAAAAATGATGAGATCCCTAAAGAATTTATGTTGATGGCCATATAAAATCTACAAGTTGAGGCTATTAATTCTGATGATGAAGAGGGAGAAGTTGATCTTGAAGGAGAATTGGTAAGTGAACTTGAGGAAATAGATAGACCGAGGAAGAAAAACAAAGCCTAAAAGGGGTCTTTGATAAAAGAAAAAATTGAAGTTGTTTTCCATTGCTCTTGCGAATAGAGGAAGGTGAGAAGATTCAAGAATCCCTAAACCAATAGCTGAATAAAAATATTCAAGCATTTGAAAGGCTGGAAGGAGAAATCAGGTTGCTTAAGGAGTTGGAGAGGGCCAAAACACAACTTAGTGTCAACTAGAAATTTGGAAAAGGGATTGAAGATTTAAATGAGATATTGGAAGCACAACGAGTCTCCTCAACTCGTATTAGTCTTGGATTTGAAGCTAAGTCCAACACAACATCATAAATGAAAGAAAAGAAACAAATTACTTTTATTCTAGCAGCTAAAGAAGGAATTGCGCAATAACAAAAGGGGATTACTAGCTCGAGAGATATCAACAACAAAAGAATAAAAATGTTGGCCAAGCAAATCGAACAGTCCAAAAATCATCCCAACGTAGAAGGAAACCTTTTAGGTATAATGACATCTTTCCACGGAATTATTTCACATGCACAAACTATGGCCACAAAGCAAGAAATTGTAGAGTCAATCTTTTGTATAGGTAGCTCAGATCTAGAAGAAGATTTCAACAGTAGAAAAGCAGACCCAGGTATAATAATTATTTTTCTCCTTTGAACTATTTGGTGCAATGTTTTAAATATTAAAATTTTGGGCATATAATTGTAGACTCAAGGAGAAGAAGTCAGAGCCAATTTTTGAGCAGATTAAACAAAAGGCCAAAGTTTAGAAAGAAAAGGAGAAATCAGAGCAATGTGATATTGCTTTGTATGCACATAATGAAGGGAGCCATTAGTATGTGGACAATGGCTGTTCCAAGCACATGTCAAGAGACAGAAGCAAGTTTTTGACATGGAAACTACTTGACAAAGATAATGTGACTTTTGGCAATAATGATCTAGGAATTATTTTTGCAAAAGGAGTGGTCAGTCTATCAAATGGAAAAGGAAAGGAAATAATGTCTTATATGTTGATTGGTTGAAGCATAACCTACTTAGTGTATCTCAGATGTGTGATCAAGGCTATGATGTGATATTTAAAGCCAAAAACTGCCAAATCAAGTCTACATACACAATGTCTATGTGCTCAAAGCGAATATAGAGAGGTGTTACTTGTCAAAGTTTGATGAGAGTTGGTTATGGCATAAAATACTTGGACATATAAACTTTGATTAGATAGTCAATCTCAGAAAGAAGAACATTGTTAAGGATTTCCCAGGCTTTCAAAACCAGAGAATATTATTTGCATATCCTTCCAATTGGGCAAGCAAACTCATGTTCGATTCAAGGAAAAGGAGAACTCATCATCAAAGCCAATGCAACTGGTGCACATGGATCTATGTGAACCATCCATAATGTAGTCACCCACAGGTAAATTATATTTTATGCTAATAATTGATGATTTCAATAGGATGATGTGGGTTTCCTTCCTTAGATAGAAATCTGAAGCTTTTGAGAAGTTTAAAGAGTTCAAAGCCATGGCTAAGAATGAAAATGATTGCAAAATAAAAAGCATAAGGTCTGACAATGGAGGTGAGTTCAGTTTAAAATAATTTGATGAATTTTGCAAGAAGAATGGCATCAAAAGGCAATTTACAATAGCAGAGACTCCCTAGAAAAATTGTATAGAAGAAAGAGAAAACAAATCAGTGCAACAATTAGCCAGAGCCATGATGAATGAAAGGAATGTTCAATAGAGGTTTTGGGAAAAATCTATTCATACAATAATGGTTATCCTCAACAAAGCTCATTTTAGACCAAATAGTGACAAA
This sequence comes from Pinus tabuliformis, assembly GCA_031772625.1. Classification (NCBI taxonomy): domain Eukaryota; kingdom Viridiplantae; phylum Streptophyta; class Pinopsida; order Pinales; family Pinaceae; genus Pinus; species Pinus tabuliformis. The sequence continues at coordinate 1,012,283,759 of CM062820.1, read as the reverse complement.
ACTCCCTATGAGTTGTGGCATGGAAGACCTACAATAGTCAAACACTTTAGAGTTTTTGGTAGCAGATGCTACATCAAGAGAAATGATGGGAAACTTGGAAAATTCGATGCAAGAGTAGATGATGACATTTTTCTAGGATATTCACACAACAACAAAGGATATAGATAATACAATAAAAATACCAAGATGATTGTTGACTGTATTGATGTCAAAGTGGAGGAATACATTGAACAACAAGATAAACAACTAGCAAAAACCAATGTTGATGAACTAGTTAGCATTGGTGAAGAATAAGTTGAGTCATATGCAGAAGAAAATGAAGAACCCTCCAGTCCTCAAGCCAAATATCCCTCAATGATCCAAGATATTTTTCTTATAGATACATCAGAATTACATGAAACAGAGCTTATAAACCATGGAACTTAAAAGCACATAAAACATTGAGGAAATAACACGATAAGCAAGAAACCATGACACAAAGATTTGATTACGGAGTTTGTCCAATTTGGACTACATCTCCAGGCTTTGCTCAATAGTGGGGAGGCCTTCATTCATTAAGTGGCATAAAAAGAGATAAAAGTAAAAGCAACATTCTTTACAATCCTTATACCTATAATATGGAAGATGGACGAAGAAATGGAGAGCCCATCTTCAGAAACAGACGGTACCACTGAAATCCTGGCGAAAAATCGTGCAAAAACAGCTATCCAAACACCTAATTCGGACCATCGGTCCTTCTGCACCTTCTCGGAACCTCCTTGCTCCTCAAGGCGAGTTCTCGGCTTGCTGCCAGGTTAGGGTCTGCTGCACTGGGTAGCTTTTGAACTAATCTTCCAGTCCTCTCTGCCTTCCTCCGACACGAATGGTCCTTTATATAAGCATGGCAGCAAATCCATCAATACCCGAGTAGTTCCAAACGATAGACCAAGTTAAGCAGGTGGGCGTTTGCCAACAGAGGTTCTCGGGCCCTTGAATAGTACACGACAACAACCCTTACAAACATGACGAAACTCCCTTAACTGCTTTGACCATGCAATTACCTTAACCCGATGGATTTATCGGCGCAGATAACCCATCAATGTTTCCAATCGGCAGACAGACCAACCGACACATCAAGCGCTCTGTGAGAACCATGAACCTGTTGGGATTATTAAACATAGTCCATAAAATATTGGGTCTAAAGCCCTAATGAAAATCACAATCAGTGGAAACCAGGGTGGTACTCCATCTGACTGCTCCCGTTGCGATATGTGATTGCAACTTATCACATCACAACCTGACTTTCTTTGGGGGTTGATTCCTTAACCTTCTGCAATGTGCAATTGTGATTTGATCACATCACAACCTGACTTGCTCCGGAGGCTGATTCCTTAACCTTCTGCAATGTGCAATTTCAATTTGATCACATCGCAACCTTGGGCCGACTTTCCTTAAGCCATGACTTCTTGCTGTGATATGAGATATGTGGGACCAATGGCAGCCTGTCACTTGATGCTTCCCCATTCGCTGAGAGTGTCTGCCACGTCACTCCTCCTGCCACTTGGAAAAGTCAAACATAAACTTTGACTTGCTCTAACTTCTTTGTATGAACTTGGATTTGAGTGCCATTTACACCATTGGAATTAAGATGACGAGCACTTCAATCTGATGCTAATTTTATCCAGATTCTGCCACTTTGAGTTTTGAGCCTTTTACCATGCCACTGGTACTTTCTGAAGATCCACCTAGATCAATCCTCCCCACTAAGAGCTTTTGGACCGCCAAAAGCCTTTTCAATCAATTGGCAAGTGAGGAAATTGCTCCCTCACTTTCTCTTTCTCCATCCATCGAGCTTTACTCAGATGCATTCCTTTGAAGCCAACACGAATGTACTCCACATCTCCCCATCGTGAAGTTCTGGTTTTCCTGTCGAGAATGATATCTTCAGGAAACTTGTCTAGATACTCTGGTGAAAAATCACCCATTTTAGGAATCTGTGAAACCTCTTCGGTATCCATAATCAATGGAGGTTCATAAAGCTTTAGGTTTTTAACATTTACCACTGAGTACATTTGCATATAAGCAGGCAAGTCAAGATGAAAAGCATTGTCTCCAATCTTTTCCAATATGGTGAAGGGACCATATCAAATGGGTCTTAATTTCTTCCCTTCTCCCTTCATTCTATCCTCGTTGATGTGGAGCCATACCTTGTCCCCAAATTGAAACTAATGGTCAACTCGGTGCTCATCATGTTGAGCTTTATACCGAGCCTGACTCTTCTCCAACTGCTCCTGTACTTCTTGATGAATCACCTGTGTCCGCTGAATAAACTTCCGTACTTTGTCCCTATCATCTCGTCCATTTCCATCCTCATCTTTCCCAAAGAACATGTCTAAGGGATCCCTTGGTAGATAGCCAAAACATGTCTCAAACGTGAGCTCTGTGTAGATGAATGTGCTACTCAATTGTATGCATGCTGCAAATAAGGAAGTTGTTCATCCCACAACTTGGGATGTTTTCCACAATAGCCTCGTAACAAGTGTACCATGGTGCGGTTGACAACCTCTGTCTGCCCATCGATCTGTGGATGAAATGTCGTACTTCTTTTCAGCTTAGTGTCCATCATTCTCCACAAGTTGGTCCAAAACTCTCCAAGAAAGCGAGAGTCTCGATTTGACACAATAGATGTGGGAAACCCAAAATGGACCCAAACATGCTGAAAGAAAAGATAAGAAATTTCTTCAGCAGTGACCTGCTTTTTACAAGGCATTAAAATAAAATTTTTACTAAAATTATCCACGATGACATACAAATAATCGTGACCTTTCCTAGACATAGGAAAACCACCTACAAATTCCATGGACACACTTTTCCATGGTCGACTCGGAATAGGGAGTGGTGTGTAGAGCCCAAGTTTTCTATTAGAGGGCTTTGAAATAGAACACAACATACAACCCTTTACAAAGCGACTCACAATTTTTTTCATATGAGGCCAAAAACAAAACCTCTGTAAATGACATAAAGTTTTTTCAATCCCAAAATGACCAAATACCAGAGAGGTATGAGCCTCTCGGATTACATGTACCCTTTCACCAATGGGTATGCACAGCTTGCCAAGGTGGTACAACAATTTTCCTGCAAAATAATAATTGTCCACCTGCGATCCATGAGTCAACTTTGCATAGATGTCTTCAAAATCATCATCATTAGCATATTGTTCAGCATAACTTTCTAATGATAAAGAAACATTTTGAAAAACTACAGATGCAAAAATAGGAGGGCGAGAAAGCATATCTGCTATTTTGTTGCTGGCGCCTTATTGCATTTTATTACCAGATGAAACTGTTGGACGAATCCCATCCTTCTGAAATGACAGGCTTGCTGAAGATTGGTCTGTGAGTGAAGGTACTACAAGGGCTGATGATCCATATGGATGATGGTCTCCTTGCCGATCAGATAGTGTTTCCACTTCTTTACACTCTGGACTAAGGCGTACAAGTCCCTGTCATACGTGGGATAATTCACAACAGTCTGGGAGAAAGTCTTTGAATGGTAACATACATGATTTCTTTAATGCATTAATACAGTGCCCATGACATATATGTTGGCATCTGTTTCAATCTCAAAAGGCTGCTAAAGGTATGCTATGGCTAGCACTGGTGTTGTGATGATCTTCTCTTTCAGCGTGTTGAAGGATTTCTACTGCTTTCCTCCCCACTGAAAGGTATGCTTCACACTGGTTAATGCATGTAAGGGGGAAGTGATAACAAAGAAGTGCGCAATGAACCTTCTCCAATACTATACCACGCCCAAAAAACTTCGGACCTTTGTAACATTTGTGGGCTCAGGCCATTTCATAATTGCATCTACTTTAGAGGGATCTATCCTCAATTGCCCATTACCGACTATGTGGCCTAAATAAACTAGAGAGGTCTTCCCAAACTCACACTTTGACAACTTTACATACAATTTTTCTTGTTTCAGAACCTGAAGCACTTTCTTCACATGACATACATGTTCATCCCATGTCCTACTATACACAAGAATATCGTCCAGATATACAAACACAAAGTTATCAAGAAAAGGCCTAAATAGATCATTCATTACCCTCATAAATTTGGTCAGAGCATTGCTCAGTCCAAATGGCATCACCATCCATTCAAACAACCCTTATTTGGTTTTGAATGCAGTCTTCCAAACGTCTTTCTCTACAATTCTAACCTGGTGATTCCACTACGCAAATCCAATTTTGTAAAATAAATAACATTTTTCAAATTATCTAGTAATTCATCAATGCGAGGGAGAGGGTATCGATTCTTCACCGTAACATTGTTTAGCACCCCGTAGTCTATGCACATTCTCCATGTGCCATATTTCTTTGGCACTAACACGATCGATGAGTCGCACAAAGAAGAAATCAGTCTAATGACCCCTTGATTTAGCAATTCTTGCACCTGTTTCTTGATGTCCTCCATCTTGATAGAAGCCATCATGTACATTCCAACATTTGGTAAAGGAGCATCCTATTGTAAATGGATCTCATGTTGGATTTCCCATTTTGGGGGCAATCCTCTCGGTTCCTGAAACAATCCATCATAATAAGAAATAATTTCAAACAATTCTTTCTTATGATCAGGATTGCGACCCTTGAAAGCGTCATCCATATAGACCTCTTTCACTCTCACTATCATGAGCATGCACCCTTTGCTGGAATTAACCATTCGTTTAATATGTCCTGCGCTTACAAGGTTAGCACTAACTTTTGTATGATGAGCTCTGACTATATATTCTACCCCATCCTTCGTGAGGTGGTATTTATTCTCATGCCAAAAGAAAACCGCTTTTCTGTCATATAAATATAGACTTGCCAAGATGATTCCATAGATGTCCAAAGGAACAACATCTAACTCTACCTCATCAACTAATTTGGAAGCAATAACAAATCTGGCCCTACACTTCTTGGTTACCTGTAATTTTGCTTTATCGCTTACCCAACCAAGTGGGTATGGACTCGGATGAGGCTTAGTTTCAAGGCCTAACTTTTTAACTAAGGACTCTGAGATTAAGTTTGCTTGGGAACCTGAATCGAACAGAGTTTCCACCTTTGTGTGTTTTATAATAACCCTAATGTGGAATAATTCAATTCTCTTTTGTTCATGACTTACAGGCTCATTCAAAGAACTAGTACTTGCAATTGAATCAGAACTATCATTAACAGAAAGAGTACCTTTTGTGCCCACAGCTGTGATCAATGTCTCATCGCCGGAATCTGATCCAAGGTCCTGCTGCATTGTTGCCATTGCCTTATGCTTTCCCTTTCCACTGAATCTCTTTGGTCTCAGCTCCGGATGCAGCTTCCAACAGTGGTCCTCATCATGACCATCTTTCTTGCAATGAGTGAAAGATGGTGTTGCTCTATCCCCTTTCTTGGCTGTGATAGTCTTCTTATCCTTCCCCTTGCCTTTCTTCTGGAATTTTCCATGCTGAGGTTTGAACAGTGTTTTCTTGGCTTGATAATATCTGTCATTCTTGCCTTGGCTTTCAAGGTGAATAACCTTTACGCTGGCCGCATCAATTGTAGTAGGCTTGAATAGTAATAGTGAGTGTCTTAGGTAACTATGTAACACACCAACGTACTTAGTTACAGTCTCGGGCGAATCTAATGAGATGCCTAGATTCAATGCTTGTTTCCAAAATTCTTCAGTGAATCTTTGCACGTTTTGGACTTTACCTTGCCTTAGATATTTCCAATCCATTACTGCCTTTTGTTTATAACCCAAAGGGTAAAATTGGTCTTTCATTGTAGAAATAAAACTAGACCAAGAGGAAAGAAGGTTACCTGACTTTTTGCTGCCCTTATACAACTTTCTCTCCCAGCAAATGAGAGTAGTGCCACTTAGTCGAAGAGATGCTAACTAGATCTTCACCTCATCTTCTTCGATCTGCTGGATCCGGTAGTAAACCTCTATTTGTCTTATCTAATTATTAAGTTTTTCCACACTACACTCTCCATTGTACATGGGCAGGTCAAACTTTACATCTAGGTTGAAGAACAGTTTCTTAGATGTATGTTTGGAATCACGATTAGAGTGATGAGAAATATCACTTGAAGAAGGAGAGGGAGGAGGCTATTCTCCACCACCTTCATGATTTGCTGATCTATTATCATCGACACCTTCCTTCTCGTGCCCAAGTGCCTTCTCATACTCTGAAAACAACTTATCCACTTTCTCTGCCATATTGTAGAATACCTTGCAGAAATTCTATTCCTCTTCCCAACGAGCTTCTTCATTTTCCATGTTTCTTATTCATTGTGCACGTCCCACTTTGGGATAAAGGGACTTAAGCATTCCTTCTCCTTTTCGCAGATTGTTCCGAGTTAGCATATACTCATTCAATTTACATCAACAAAGACCTACTTTGATACCAAACTTGATCCAAGATCTTTTGCTTATAGATGCATCAGAATTACATGAAACAGAGCTTATAAACCATGGAACTTAAAAGCACATAAAACAATGTGGAAATAACATGATAAGAAAGAAACCATGACATAAAGATTTGATTACGGAGTTTGTCCAATTTGGACTACGTCTTCGGGCCCTGCTCAATAGTGGAGAGGCCTTCATTCATTAAGTGGCATAAAAATAGATAAAAGTACAAGAACCACTATGTACAATCCTTATACCTCCAAACTGGAAGATGGATGAAGAAATGGAGAGCCCAACTTCAGAAACAAACAGTACCATTGAAATCCTGGCGAAAAATCGTGCAAAAACGCCTATCTGAACACCCAATTTAGACCATCGAGCCTTTTGCACCTTCTTGGAACCTCCCTGCTACTCAAGGTGAGGTCCTGACTTGCTGCCAGGTCAAGGTCTGCTGCACTTAATAACTTCTGAACTAATCTTCCATTCATCTCTACCCTTCTCCGACACGAATGGTCCTTTATATAAGCATGGAAACAAATCCCTCAATACCTGGGTAGTTCCAAATGATAGACCAAGTTAAGTAGGTGGGCGTTTGCCAACAGAGGTTCTCGGGACCCTGAATAGTACGCGACAACAACCCTTACACACATGGTGAAACTTCCTTAACTGCTTTGAACGTGCAATTACCTTAACCCGACGACTTTATCGGCATTGATAACCCATTGATGTTTCCAATAGGCAGACATACCAACCCACACATCAAGCGCTCTACGAGAATCACAGACCCACCGGGATTATTAAACATAGTCCATAAAATATTGGGTCCGAAGCCCCATCGCAAATCACAATCAATGGAAACCGGGGTGGTACTCCATTCGACTGCTCCCACTGCGATCTGCGATTGCGACTTATCGCATCGCAACATGACTTTCTCCGGGGGCCGATTCCTTAACCTTTTGTAATGTGTGATTGCGATTTGATGACATCGCACCTGACTTGCGTTGGGGGTCAATTCCTTAACCTTTTTTGATTTGCGATTGCAATTTGATCGCATCACAACGTTGGGCCCATTTTCCTTAAGCTGCAAGTTCTTATTGTTATGATATGCGATATGTGGGACTAATGGCAGCCTGCCACTTGGCGCTTCCCCATTCACTGAGAGTGTCTACCACGTCACTCCTTCTGCCACCTGGACAAATCAAACATAAACTTTGACTTGCTCTAAATTCTTCGAATGAACTCGGATTTGAGTTCAATTCACACCATTGGAATCAGGATGATGAGCGCTTTGATCCAATGCTAAGTTTATTTAGATTCTACCACTTTGAGTTTTGAGCCTTTTACCATGCCACTGGTACTTTCTAAAGATCCACTTGGATCACTCAAGGTTTTTTTGTGACCACAACAACTCCATATTTCTGGGGACGCTTCATATAATTCGATTCGAATTTTGTTTAAATTGTCTTTTGGTCTTGAGTACATTTGTGTTAAGTGATGTTTTCCACCTTGCCCCTTTTCTTACATGACAACACTTTGGTTACTTCATGTTGTCATTCCTCTCCTCAAAATGACATTTGTATCACTACTCCCATTTTGCCACATTACTTCACATTTCGCATTTGATTTCATTAGATTGTCATCCCCAAAAAATTTAGTACATGATGTCACATTAAAAATTGGTCAAATTATTGGCTTTCATCACATCCCTGGGCATATATGCATTAATACAAGACTGTCACATTAGTTAATTATATTGAAAATACATCTTGTATAATCATTTCTATTTTTGTAAATAACAATACAATTATTTTTTAATATCAAAGTTGTATTATATTACATTGTATATGACATTTTTGTTTAACATACATTGAGGGCCAACAAAACAAAATTGGATCAATAATAGACATGCTTGTCACATCATGTATTAATCCTTAAAATATTAAAAGTGTTGTAGGTTATTTAAGGCCTACATATAAAATATTTATCATAAAACACTTTTTGAAACATCATTATGTCAAAGGAATTTTTAATACAAAGGTGAAACAATTCTCATGACAAAGATTTTAAGCTAAATGTGAAATTGTGTTGTTAAAAGGCTCAACATTATAGCAAATAAGTTCATCACAAACGAGCCTTCTCATGATGACCCACACTCAAACATTTCGACAATAGCATCGAACCCTCCGTAATGACTCCCACCATTATTACCACACGTTTGACTTCCAAGCATTTTGTATTTCATTACACATGATGCAAAGCCACCATCCAATCTCATTCTAACAATTATCTCAGCCTCTGCCAATGCTGCCCTACGTATAACCTCCTTCAGTAATTCACATTTGATGTTTTATTAGTCCCTGCCATCTGGCATTCGGCAGGGACTATAGTAATCGATCAGGGTGGAGTTAGCATTAATTCTGCGGTGTTATTAGCTGTTTAACATAAGGTTTCCAAATCGCCTTTCCGCCGATGTCCTTAGATAACCTAAGTTCCATTTGCACCATCCGCTTCGCCATCTTATTTGGCCTCTTCCCGAGGCGGAAGAGGCCCGATCATACCTTAAATTACTTTTATGCGCACTGCATTCTCCCTAACTGTCAACGGTCTGGGTTTAATGTTAACATTAATTCCCATTAATTCGTATTATTTGCAGGGGTATGGGTATGTTAAGGTTTCCTAAGCTTTGGTGTTAAGCTGCAGGTCCCTGCCATCTGGCATTCGGCAGGGACTATAGTAATCGATCAGGGTGGAGTTAGCATTAATTCTGCGGTGTTATTTGCGGTGTTTTAGCTGTTTAACATAAGGTTTCCAAATCGCCTTTCAGCCGATGTGCTTACATAAGCTAAGTTCCATTTGCAACATCCGCTTCGCCATCTTATTTGGCCTCTTCCCGAGGCGGAAGAGGCCCGATCATACCTTAAATTACTTTTATGCGCACTGCATTCTCCCTAACTGTCAACGGTCTGGGTTTAATGTTAACATTAATTCCCATTAATTCGTATTATCTGCAGGGGTATGGGTATGTTAAGGTTTCCTAAGCTTTGGTGTTAAGCTGCAGGTGTCCGTGGCTGCCGGCAGGTGTCAGGAGGGCGGTCCCCAATATCAACACCTTGCATCTGCTTCCCATGTTTCTTGCATTTACTTCCCAGAGAGCTTCTGGTTGTAGGACGACAGGAAATTCTGCTCGACCTTCCTTGGTGGGGTAGCGGAACGACCTCGCATCTGTCGCCTGGTTCGCATCTGTCGCCTGGTTCAATCAACGACCATCTTGCATCTGCTTCCCATGTTTCTTGCATTTACTTCCCAGAGAGCTTCTGGTTAGCGGAACGACCTCGCATCTGTCGCCTGGTTCAATCAACGACCATTTCTGGAGGAGCCCAGCACGTTCGACTACCTTACAACAGGTTTTCCCATTCCTGTATGTTATCCCATTCCTGTATGTTATTTTTGTTGCAGTGAAGGAAAATCCTTGAGACTGCTTTCTTTATAGTTGGTTTCACAAGTCTGATTGACTTCTCTGCCATATAGCTATGGTCTGTAGGGAAAAAACAACATGGATTCAAATAGATCAAGATTTTTTTTTTGAGATTTTATATAGGATACAAGAGAATAGAATATATTTATTTACATCCTCGGAAGATTCTGTAGAAACTATAGGACTAAGTTACATCGAAAATTGTACAACAAATTTTCGCAGCGTAGCTACACCTACTCTATCTATACTGTGAAAATACCCATTTTTCAAAGTTTTTAAACACCTTGAGTATCAACTACCTATTTGTTTTTAAGTTTTAAAACACTTTACATATAAGTTTATAACTACGTACTGAGGGCAAATTTTACCAGCCATGTAAACTATTCAAATATTCATGCTTTATTGAGGGCTTCTTCTTACTTTCTTGTACAAAGTTACTGTAACATGTATATTAACCCACCTAAAAAAATGCCTGATGTTCAACATGACTTACTTGTTTAGGTTCGCCATTTCTGCCTCCAATGGTGGTTGCAATAATATGCCCCGCCTCTGTGACATTTCCAGCTACGACAGTTGCTTTTTCTTCCATCTCCTGAGGAACTTACCCATTAGGAAAAATTGATTTGAAACCAGAATTTACTTTCATGTCATAACAAAACTATTGTACATTAAAGAATACAAACACTGTAACAGTTCTGTTTCAAATAACCTAAACCATGTGATCACCTTGTCATCCTTGATCTTCATGGTGTTCATCTCTCTGGGTAGGCGTTCAACTCCACTTGGTCCCAATTTTACTGGCGCAGAACCGGTCTTGGTTTTTGGGGTCCTCCCGGTGAGGGGAGGTGAGCGACCTAAACTGCTATATCAATCTATTTTCGTGAGCCTCCCGGCCATGTATCTTCTCTTGGCAGGTCCTGAAAGGTCTGCTTTGCTTTCTCATTGATGCCTTGCTCCGTCCTACCTTTCAGTCAGTGCAGGCTGGGAATCTCAGCAAGCAAGCAGGTTTCCAAGCTACCTTTGTACAATATTCAGATGCAGACACACGGTGGAGTGTCATCTTTCGGATATCACATTGACCAGGGCCATTCCTCGCGTGTTCTTTGAGAGCCTATCAAACCATGATCAAAAGGAACAGATCTCCTTTCATGCTAATCTATGCTAATCTCGACATTGCCGGAAGAAAGAGCCTGTGAACTATCCAAGATTATGCTGTAATGCATGCACGCTGGGGGGTCTTCAGAATGGTGGCCACGGTCTTTTTGTTCCATTAGTCGAACTATCCAAGATTATGCAAAACAGGTGTAACACATGCAGGGAGGGTGAATGGCGGGTCCGTGGATTATCTCCAGAACAGGTTCTACACGACTTCCGACTCGGATTTGCCAAAATATGTCATATGATCACGGTTCTCGACGATATCTACGACACCTTCGGAACAATGGAGGAGCTCGAACTCTTAACCGCAGCATTTAAGAGGTGATATCTGGGGAGGCCTATTTCATACATATAATTCTTATGTATTTTTAATAACTTTACCTTCAAATTAAGAAAAAGTATACTAATCCTTCTCGATTTTAAATAAGTAACTTTCTAATCGAGTCAACGAATATTACCATTGCATAAATTGTGTATATAATGATCAGATGGGACCCGTCTTCAATAAAGTGTCTTCCAGATTATATGAGAGGAGTGTACATGGCGGTTTACGACAACATAAACGAAATGGCACGAGAGGCACAGAAGATTCAAGGCCGAGACACAGTCAGCTATGTTCGACAATCTGTATGAACAATTATAGTAAAGCATACACGTAATACAAATATTTCTTTGTGAGAACCTTAACTTGGGGAAATATTTCACCCAGTATGATCAGTTAATTTTGTTTCGCTTGTTCATGTGCCTGTGCAGTGGGAGGATTATTTTGATTCGTCTATGGTAGAAGCCAGGTCGATTTCCACTGGTTATCTTCCGACGTTCGAGGGGTACCTTGATATGTGCCATCCTTCGACTCAAAGGTGACACTCAAGGCTACAAGGTATTCCTCATAACCTTTTATAGCAAATCAAATCAAATGGAATATGTTGTGGATTTATTCATTTTTTATTGCAATTTAGAATTGGGATACATATGATAGTGACAATGGCATTGTGAATGCAGGCGGACAGGGCGCGTGGAGAGGAAGCTTCGTCCGTAACGTGTTATATGAAAGACAATCCTGGAATAACAACAGAGGAAGATGCTGTCAATCACATCAATTCTATGGTCAATGAGTTAACAAAGGAACTGAATTGGGAGTTACTTAGACCCGACAGCATTATTCCCATCTCTTACAAGAAGCCTGCGTTTGACATTTGCAGAATTTTTCATCACGGTTACAAGTACCGAGATGGGTTCAGTGTTGCAAGCATTGAAATAAAGAAGTTGGTAACGAGAACCATCGTTGAAACTGTGACTTTGTAACAAGACCTGAAACGTACAATAAGTTCCCAAGTTTCTGATTTTGCTACCTAAACCTGGAGATCTCTGATTTTGCTACCGTGTTCTTTTTGGTCAGCTAATAGAGACGTCCATATCATAATGGTCATATGGAGTAGGTGGTGGAATTGATTGGAAGCATGGAAAGATACCATATTACATTATAAAATATGTGGCTTTATCTTATAAAATATGTGCGTTCATGTCAATCTATTTTATTGGTTATATTTGATAGCACTTCGATAGAGTGTAAGATAATCAATCTAGAGCAAGGGATAACGCTCAAAGCACGGGTTCTGGTTAATCAAGCGAATCACCCGGATCAACTGCTTAGTCGATCAAGCTCATTGGTTGAACTAAGAGCTTGTCAGCATAGCTATGACACATCACGTATTATGCAGGCTCAGCTATGACACATCACGTATTATGCAGGCTCAACTTAGTGCAGGGACTCGCTGCATCGCAGCTATTCTTGTTTAATATTATAACTGATAGCTTGTTATTTGTTGTGCAGATATATTCCAACAATCAATAAACTTTATTAATAGCAGTGGAGATACGAGGAAAATGAGGCGAATTCAGTTAATGATCCATCACCCTCATTGGCCAAAGGAGGAACACGCAGATCACGCACGCAAGGGGGAATTATAAGAACGTGCATGGGGGACGCAGCCGTGGGGAGGCGAGGGGTAGGGCATTGTTGAGGAGAAAGGCGTGGGACACAACAATATTATTGTGGATAGCACAGGGGTGTTTTCTGTAGCAGTAGCATAGCATGAGGAGAAGGGGTGTTTTCTATAGGAGTACCATAGTAGTAGCGTTGCTTGGGGAGGAGAGAGTAACTCCTAGAGCGTTGGGCAGCTGAAACCATGAGCAACGTTTACCAACACGCTGAGTGAAGAGTACCCAATGAAGCTAGACAACGTTTGTGGAGAAGACATCATTAGGTACGCAACAATGAATTGAACACTCTGGAGTAGTGTAGGTTGCTGGAGGCTGCGTTAGAATGTAGTGAGGTGTGAATCACACCCAAGCATGGAGCACACATAAGTTGAACACAACCTTTGAGGCTCAGGAACAATGGGAAGTGTTTAGATGGTAGCGTCGTGAGAAAAGTAGCAAGGAAGAAGCAGAATTAGAAGAGAACATAGGGTTACAGTTTTCTGTTGTAATACTTCTTTCCACTCTTCGATTTACGGACGAAGGGTTTTCATATATAGATGTTCTCCCCTTTGTTTTAAGATCAATTTGCATTTGAAACCAATAAAAAATCATTATCCATACTGTTTGGTTTTTGTTTTTATGCCATTTTGGAGTGAATATCATTATATGTAGTGTGAAAGTAAAACGAATTTTTCAATTTCTCTAATTTGTCACTTTAAAATGGTCATATTTTGGTGATTGATGCATATATGTATATGCTTCCTATATGTTTGATAATTGTATGTATGTACCTTGCAAACTAGTGAAGCTAGGTTAATATATTAATTTGTTTTCATCAATTTGTAGAGTTAGTTCAGAACCAAAATGAGCTCATGAGATTAGTCGATAAGGATCGATAATTATTTATTTATTTTTACCAATTCTTCTGATATCATCTTGCATCGAGTTGAGAAGAGAATTCTCTCAGCTTATGTTAAAATTATAATGAACTCATTTTATAATTTATCTTAGGTATGTGAATAAAGTTATCTTGATAGTTTTCTAGCATGATCATTTTATTTGCATTTGTACTAAAGACACTTGCATATCTTCAAATTATTTTGGGATTGGCAAGGAAATATTCATCCTGAGATCACATACAGTTCTCCCTCCTCCAATTAGAATATTTTTGGCTCTTGACTAAGGACGAGGCTATCCTATGCTTAGTCAAGATATATTTCCTTTTATGTTCGTTTGCATAGTTATATTTATTTTTCAAGACTCCTTGTGAAGGAGAAAACCTCATAGCGGTTTGACTAAGCCCTGGTTTCAGTCATGTTTAAGAGGTCATCTTTTCTAAAGTTATATCTTATGGATGATTCTATAATCTTCAATTTGTTAATCATAAACATCATCACTCTTAAACAAACTAAAGATCATTCTTGTGCATATTATACATATTTGTTTAGCTAGCATAGACTAGATTAACTTAGGCTAGTTACAGGCCATAGGTAACTGGAAACCCATTTAAACCATTCAGGATTATCATAGCAACAAAATTGAGTTTAATTGGGACTCTGACCAAGAACTTTCTCACACGTTGAGCTAGGAAATTTCCAGACATCAATAGGTGTGTACAAAAGCACCACCCAATTGATCAGATTGTTGGAGAAGTAAATACTGGTGTGGAGACAAGAAGGAAGCCTCTTTCTCCCTTACACAAGCACATGTCTCCTTGATGTCCATGGCGGAACCATATGATATCAAGCCAATAAAGACCAACATTGGTTAAAACAAATGCATGAAGAATTGAACCAAATAGAGAAAAATCAAACTTGCAAACTTGTTCCAAAGCCTGCTAACAAGAATGTCATTGGCATGAAGTGGGTGTTCAAAAATAAATTAAACGATTATGGAGAAGTGGTAAGAAACAAAGCTAGATTGGTATGCAAAGGCTATGCTCAAATAGAAGGATTGGACCTTGATGAAAAATTTTCTCCTGTCGCAAGATTAGAAGAAATAATATATATTTTTTCATTTGCTAGCTTTAACAAATTCAAAATCTATCAAATGGATGTCAAATCTACCTTTCTTAGTGGAGTATTACATAAGGAAGTATATATAGAGCATCCATAAGGTTTTCAACTCACAGAAAAACCAAATTATGTTTGCATACTTAAGAAGGCCTTGTATGGTCTCAAGTAAGCCCCTCGGGTTTGGTATTCCAAACTAGACAACTACCTTTCAAGTGTGGATTCAAAAGAGGTGCAATTGGAAAGAACTTATATGTCAAAGTAAAGGATGGAAAACATATAATTTTGGTGTATATGTTGATGACATCATTTTTGCCAGTGATTCAAATTTTCTAACTATTGAATTTGCAACTGATATGAAGGTTGAGTTTGAGATGTCCATGCTTGGAAATCTATTGTATTTTCTTGGATTGTAGATTGCATAGACCCCCAAAGGAATTTTTATCTCTCAAAGAAAGTATCTCAAATAAATGCTGAGGAAATTTGGCATGGAAGAATGCTCTTTAGCGAGTACTCTAATTGTTAGGTCCCTATACTACTAGTGTAACCCCTTATTGTTATTAGTACAACCCCCTTATTATATCGTTGTGCCCATGTAGTCCCCATATTGTTATTATTGTGCCCTTAAATTATTATTGTTATGTCGGCTCTGATTATATTATGACCCCTTAGACTCCTATATATAGAAAGGAGGTCTTGTCATTTGTATCATCCAAGAATTGTTCATTTGTGTAATGTAAAGGAGGTTCCCCCCTCGAAGAGGCTGGTTTTAAGGCGTTAATCTATATTTTCTATCTTTCTGTGAGTTGCTTTCATAACATTTGGTATCAGAGCTTTGGATTCTACAATTTCCCTGCTCCAAAACAAGTCATCATGGAATTTTCACTATAACATTTTCGCTACGAGGTTTTAGAAGCTAAGAAAAAACCCATTTGAGCAGAAATCGTTTTGAACCTCGGGTCCAAATTTTAGATCTTGTCTCGCTGTATTGCCGGGGATATGATCTGAGGAAGTTAGGGTTTTGCAAGCTCCATAATTCTATCTCAAATAGGTCATCGCGGAATTTTCATTATAATTTGTTTTCTACAACGGTTTAGATTCCAGACTTAAAACCCATTTGAGACGAAACTTTGGTGAAGCTTGGGTCTGAATTTTAGATCTTGTTGCGCTATATTTTCGGAGATACAATCCAAGAAATTTAGGGTTTCTGCAGGCTCCCGAATTACATCCCAAATAGGTGACCTAGGGAAAACCATAATAACTTTCTCTTTGAGCATCAGATTGACATTTCGTAAGAAGCTACAGAAGAAGGACAGACTATACTTTCTTGTGTATTGTTTTCAAATCTGAAGGTCGAAACAGTAACACGTGGCACTTTGTGAAAGTTCGATCTACTGAAAAAGTATATAAGCAAGTCATCTTGGGAGATTGGGCATAACTCTTTCTTGGAGAATCTAATTTCAATCAGACTTGTGGCATTCAAAAGAGGACGCCGAGTGCTACGACAAGTCGCAATTTTAGACCTTGGAGATCCGAAATTACATAGTTACAATCGTTTTAAGATCGAGCTCCTAAAATCAAGAAAAAACAATATGAGGAAGTTTGATGGAAAGGATCCGTTAAATTTGATACTATAGATGGAGCAATATTTTGATCTATATGAGGTGCAACTGTCACAAAAGGTACATATTGCATCTTTATATTTAGAACCGAATCAATTTTTATGGTATAAAGGGCTTTGTTCTCATAAAGCACTTGTCACTTGGTTAATTTTCATGGAAGAAATGATAGCACACTATGAGGATACAAAGAGTAACACCTTCTTTATCCAATTGATAAATCTCCAACAAAAGGGTTCAATGGCAGAGCACATTGAGGAATTTCAAAAATTGAATATAAGGGTAAATGATATTCCAAAGAAGCAAAGGGTTGATGTCTTCATAGGGACTTTAACGGATAACATTCAACATGATATTTGTCTTTGGGAACCTGATTCATTGGAGAAGGCATTCATGTTGGCAAGAAAAATTGAAAGCGAAATTATGGAAACAAGGAATCCCACCACTCATGACTATAATTATGGAAGTGTCTTTTCTCCTTGCCTTCCACAACCTACAAGGTTTACACCACAACAATTGGAAGAAAAAAGAGAAAAAGGGCTTTGTTACAATTGTGATAGCAAATACACTAAAGGTCATAAGTGTGCTGAGAAGAAATTATTTTACATAGATTATGAAGAGGAGGAAGAAAATGCTCAAGAAACATCAAAAGAAGAGGATATACACCAGGAACCAACCCCAGAGAAAGAAGAAATGAATCCGACCATATCTTGTAAAGAATTGGCAAGAATTACCACTCTTCAAACTCTCAAGATAGAAGGACATATCAAGAAGAAAAAGGTTTGAGAAGTGAAAAATCACATAGAGAAAGAATAAATGAATCCAACCATATCTAGTAATGCATTGGCCAAAATTACCACTCCTCAAACTATCAAGATAGAAGGACATATCAAGAAGAAAAATGTTTAATAAGTGAAAGATCACATTGAGCATCAAGAAATGAATCTGACCATATCTTGTAATGCATTGGAAGAAATTACCACTCCTCAAACTCTCAAGATAGAAGGACATATCAAGAAGAAAAAGATTCAAGCAGTGAAAGATCACATCGAGCATTACAACAAGTTCTGCAACTTTTAAAGGATAACGCCACTTTGGTGCAGAATCAAATGAAACAACAGGCAGATCAACATCGTAGTGAAAGAAGTTTTGATGTAGGTGATTGGGTATTTTTATGCCTACATTTCAAGCAAGCTATTTATGAGAAGGAAATGTTGGCAATACTACATGCACTTAAGAAATGAAGACCTTACCTAATGGGAAGACACTTCAAGGTAAAAATGGATCATGATAGTCTTAAATACTCTTTAGAACAAATATTATCTTTAGAAGAAGAGAAAAAATGGGTCACAAATGTGTTGCGTTATGAATTTGAAATCATCTACAAAAAAGGGAAGAAAAATGTTGTTGCAGATGCACTCTCAAGAAAGGATGAGGATGTGGAAGCATTGTTTTGTGCTATTTCTATTATCCAACCAGATTGGATAAACGAAGCAAGGGATGAATGTAAGAAGGACGAAGAAGTGTGGCCACTCATTCAAAAATTACAGAAGATCCCGGTTCAAACAATATTGCCAGAACTTGACAAGGAAGGAAAAATCATATTGGAACCTAGAGAAGTCACAGAAACAAGAACCCAACAACTACGAAATCGATCAATTTCAGAGTATCTCATCAAATGGAAGAACTTACCCACTGAAGATTCCACATGGGAGGACAAGAATTTTATACAGAAGCATCAAGAACTACTCAAGTGTTGAGGACAACACTTTTTGAAGGAGAGGGGCATGTTAGGTCCCTATACTACTAGTGTAACCCCTTATTGTTATTAGTGCAACCCCCTTATTATATAGTTGTGCCCATGTAGTCCCCATATTGTTATTATTGTGCCCTTACATTATTATTGTTATGTCGATTCTGATTATATTACGACCCCTTAGACTCCTATATATAGAAAGGAGGTCTTGTCATTTGTATCATCCAAGAATTTTTCATTTGTGTAATGTAAAGGAGGTTGCCCCCTTGAAGAGGCTAGTTTCTAAGGCGTTGATTTATCTTTTCTATCTTTCTGTGAGCTGGTTTCATAACACTAATGGTATCAAGTTGTAAACTTAGCAGGATGGATGAATCTCTAGCAGTGGATCAGACTTCATATAGATCCATAATTAGCAGCCCCTTATGTTTAACAGTATCAAGACCAAATATATTGCAATTCGTTTCTATAGTTGGAAGATTCCAAGCAACTCCCAGACAAATCCATCTACTAGCAGCCAAGAGGATTCTTAGGTATCTTAAAGAAACATTGGATTATGGAGTGTGGTACTATTGTAGTGGCTACAACCACCCTCCAAAAATTTTCCTTAGTTTTTTTTTGGATCCTCCCTACCGATCATCTTCAACAGCATGTCTTGCATTGTCAGGCACATCAACTTCAACTATTTCATAGAGTCTTGTCAGCCTGTGCATGCAAGTCGGTTCCACCCCCTTCAAAAGCTGCTTTTCAAACTTAGTGTTAGTTGCTGGTTGAGAAGCTCCCTCTGGAAATTGCGCAATTCTAGAGGGGAACCAACCTTCCCTCCAGAAATTGTGAAAAGCTAGCTAGACACCCAGCTAGGCTCTAGAAATTACGCAAATCTTCCTGACAGTATTCCTCTTAACATTTGTGCAATTCATTCCATGATAGCTGCTTAGCCCAAAAGTTGCGTAATTCTGGGAAGTAGGCACTTGTTGCTCCCAAAAATTGTGTAATCCCTCTGGTACAACTAGCCCAACAACTAACAAAAATTACGCAAATCTAGCCAGGAATACTACTGAGCTTAGAAATTGCGCAATGTAGTTAGATAGGCTTCCTTGTGAAAATTTCCAGGTCTGACCCTGGACAACCTGCTGGGATAAAAAATTGTGAAATACAGTCAAATAGGCTTCCTCGAGAAAATTGCGAGGTCTGACCCAGGAGAGTTTCTCACCCAAGAAATTGTGCAATCCTGGGAGAAAGTCACTTGTTCCTTCCAGCAATTGCACAATCCCTCTGGGACAACCATCTCTTCTCAGCCCAGAAACTGTGCATATTTCCATCCCAGGCTCGTAAAACGATGCATGTGCCTTCAGGTTGATCGGTTCCCTCTGGGACCGAGAAAAACTAATTTGCATGCATGGACTACTTTTCCCAAGGCAAGATGCAAAGGCATCCATTGATTTATGGACCTATTTTTAGTAGCTGGAGGTTACATGCAAGGATCATTTCAGACCTCCCACCAAGTGTCGCTTTTCCTAGATTTGCGGCATGCGCATCACAACCTCGATTTTACCAAAAATCATCAACTGGATGCTGCAGAGCTCATTCCTCGTCTTGACCTTGTAGCTCTTACATCCCACATTGCATCTAGGAGTCGTCGGCACATTCGACTCAACTGTTTTAGGATAAGCCCGCTTTTCATGTTTCGCGCAACGTTTATGTCGTTTTTTGTGTTTTGCTTCGTGTGAGTGTTGTTTGCTTGATTTCAGTGAGTGCTTGCTGTCATTTTGATGTATGTTAGCTTGTAGAAGCATCATTTTAGTTTTCATTCACATCTCACTGTTCTCGCATGCATGACACTACTTTTGCACAAACAGTCACCGTTTCGGTGACTCGCTTGACACACATGCATGATTATCGTTTTTTGAATCCTGCACTTGTTGTTTACATGTATGATCATTCACTCTTATTTGCACTCATCTCATCATGCATTCTTACTTCTCACGTTTTCATTCGCCCGTCAGCCGGTCTGGGCCGCCTTGGCCCGGTGTTGAGCCTAGGTATTGCAACAAGAATGCTGCAACTCCTAGGGCTACCAGCTTTACTTATCAACCCAGGGTTCGTAAAAACTTGGAGGTAACAGTGCTATATGCACAAGTAAAAGTGAGGGTACTGCCTGTTGTCACTGCTCATCTGGCAAGAGACCCCAAGGGTTCCAAGCCAGACTTCTATAGGGTCATAAGAAGCTTAACTCTTTGATGGAAGAAGAGCAAATCTATCTTAAGGGATAGCCACTTCTACTCCAGTATTGAAGAAAACAACATGAAATTCTAAACCATACCATAACCTAACTAACCATCCAAACAGTTATGTTAAGCAGAATTGATAAATTAACACTAATCTAATGCTGCTACCTAAGTTGCAGAGGCAAAGAGCATCAAAACCGGACTAAGGTGTAAGCAAAGGAAACTAAGCTAAACCGGTTTTCAAGCGGAAGGGCAATCAGAGGTCGAAATCAATGAAAGGAGGACGTAAGGATGCAGTAGTGCATAGGGACCATTGGATCGATCAACAAACAGAAGATCGACGGTGGAGATCTTATCGCAGCGCTTAAGCGAATAAATGGATGAACAAGGTTAATGAACATGATGAACGACAGAGATCGTATCGTGAGGGATTAAGTGAATGGATGGATGAACAAGGTAACAAAGCAGATGAACGATGGAGATCATATTGCAAGGGATTAAGTGAGTGGATGGACGAATGAGGTTAACATGAGATGAATGGCCGAGATATAATAGTGGAGATTAAGTCAAGAGATGGACGGACGAGGTTAACAGGAGCGATGAATGGCTGTGATCTTATCGTGCGGGTGAATTCAAGAGATGGACAATGGAGATCGTATCGTGGGAAAAATAAATGTGTGGAAATGATGGAGCGGGTTTCTAAGGCGGTAAGTAGTTTCTCGTGCGCCCTCAAGGCAGTAAGAAGAATTCTGAAATTTCACGCAATTAGCCTTACTGCACGACATGTAGCATGAGAAAACCACTTTTCTCATGTTCTCTCGGGTGGATAACTTTCGTACACTAATCCGTGCGAGATTGCGTGATAACCATTGGATCAGGCAAGGTTGATCAACGGTGGAGATTGGCCAAGCTAGTTGGTGATCGGGTGAAGTGATAGCCGTCGGATCAAGAGACAGATCGACAGTGGAGATTAAAGCTCATAAAGCAAGTGGTGGACTCCACGCAAGGTAGTAGTTGGAGAAAATAATGAATCAGACGGTGATTGTGAAGGTTTGTTGGTGATCAGATGGCAAGGAAGCGATGCATGAGGAACGTGCTGAAGGCGGTTTTAAATGAAAACGACAAAGAAAACCAGTGCGGGTGAAGAAATAACCGCATCAAACAATGAACTCCCTATCCCATACGAGAACTAGAAACCTGTGTTTTTGGGGGTTGTTGAAGGGTCTCTTCCTCAAGTCATGGTCCCAGAGGGAGGAGATGAGGCCGAGACACCTGCGGGCAACCTTATGTTGGTATTTTTCTCTTAGATAACCTGTGAACTGAAAGAAGGCATAAATGGAAGTAAATTGAAGCAAATGAACAAAAAAACCATGAATAATCTACGCTATACTGCTGTAATGAAAATGAAGCTACTTAAGCAAATAAAATAGAAAACCATGAATCTACTTAAGCAAATGAACAGAACCAGGAAGCTACTTAAGCAAATGAACAAAACCAAAAATCTATGCTAGCATACATGTATAGTAAAGAGGAGCTTTGGCTGCTCGGGTTGGGCCCTAACCCAAGAGCTTCAACCCTTTGAGTTAACTCAGAGCTGGCTTAAACATAACTCATTCTCATTATGAAAACCATGGATTATAGAACAAACTATCACAAGTCTTGCAGCTCATAAATAAAGTAGAGTTTTACAATGAAAGTCTGAATCCTACTGAGGTCCTAAGCCTCTCTATTTATACATCTGAAGTCTCTAATGACTTCCTTCCCATTAGGGAGGCTTGGCCTCTAACTCAAGAAAAACTAATTTGTGTCACTTTCACTTGCTCCACTGTCTTCTAGTCTTCAAAGTGATGGCTGTTTGCGCTCCGAGCTGATGGAGGAATATTCGAATGGAGGGGTAGTAAATGAGGAGGATTCACCTCCTATAATTACTCTCCCTTGTCCCATTCGAGTTTTGACCAAGGTCTTTGCCATAGTTCCTTGCTTTTATCCTTTATTCCTGCACTATATGCACATTAGACCACAAAGAAAAATACCCAACTCTAACTCATCTCATAAACAAAATATAATCAAAAGTATGCAATAAGTTGTGAGAATAGTTGGTTTGACTAATCTAGGAGGTGAATTAAGGCCAATTAAGGCCCATATAATTACTCAATGATGAGGCTCATCATCACCCCCCTACTGAAAGTGTTGCTCATCCTCTGAGCAACTTAGTCAATGTCCATGCCCTTCATGGCTCTGGTAGCCTCTCTGACATCCCATGCTTCTGCTGTGGTCTCTTCTTCTTGTTTATAGAAGCCTGCTTTCCTTTCTACTTCTTCCCATTGCCTCTTTTCCTCTTCTTCTTTTCTCCCTTCTAGCATCCCTAGGAGTAGTGGTGGACTGAATTTTAGGCCTATCCAATTGACCTTCAACCTTTGCATTGATTGCTTATACATAGGTGTCCTGTTGAGTGCCTCTCTCAACCTTTGAGGGAAGTGATATTCTCTGATCTTCAAGATGTGTGGTAGTGTGTTCCATCTCCTTTAGTAGGCATGTATATTATCATCTCTTAGCAGCCTAAACATATCCTCAAAATGTGAAATTGCTTGCTCTTGGGTAGCAAGATATCCAGGTGTCAGCTGCGGATCATTTGCAATTAGATTATGGGTGCTGATTAGGGCCATGGGATTTGATTGTTCAGCTCTGATGAAAAAAAGGTTCATTTTTCTCTCTGGCCAATATTCTTTTCATCTCTGCAGCCCTTGACTTCTCATGGTTCATCGATGATGCCAAAGCCATTAATTGTAGATCTCCTAGCTCTGCATTAGGATCCCAAATATTCATGTCTGTGAGGGCCATGTTGTGCAAGTAAAACTCAGCCATTTTGGCCCTATCCTCTAGTGCATTTTGATCACAAAGCTTAATAAACTGCCTGTAGTCCTGAAATGGCATGGTGCCCCTTTGTGCTAGTGTTTTAATCTGAAATTGCAGCTATTGTTCTCTGAGGTAAGGAGCATAGGATTTAGCTGGCATCCTACACTGGATGGCCTCTTGCTATTCTTTCTCCTCTATTTCAATGCCTTCTTCCTCTTGCTGTTCTTTCTCATCTCCATCAGTTTCTTCCTCTGTTTTAGCATCATCCTCCTTGTGTTCTGTTTCAGCATCCTCCTCCTTGTGTTCTCTTTCATCATGTTCCTCTGTATTAGTTTCTTCTTTCTCCATGACAGAAGGACTAACATCATAGATGAGGGTTTTGATGTCATCCTTTGCTGGTAAGTCTTTGAAGACTGACCATTTTATAGGGATCTTGAGGTTTTGGAGGGCATCCTTAATGAGGATCTTGATCAGCCCATGGCAAGCCAACTATTGGGAATTCACTTTTTTTACTTTTTGTTGGAGTCTATGAGTGATTGCATCAGAAAATAGGGTATGATGAGTCTTTGGTGAACTAGTGTTTCTACCCCAAGTCTTAATTCTTCAAGTCTTCTCAAATGGTTTCCATAACAATACTATATCTATGGACTCTTGCATTCTCTTTTGACTTATTAAAGATTTTCCTTTTTTCCACCTTTTCACTTATAAACCAACTACCTCTTAACCTTTACAACTTTTAATCAAATGATGCATATGAGTGAGTGAGTGGGATACTTACCTGTGGTCTTGATGCTATGCTGCAGTTTTCAAAGATTAGAGGTGCCCCTGATAGTCATTCTTCTTCCTCCTCTGCTGTATGCTGATGGTTTCTTGGCTTTTGGAGGTGTTTGTCACTGGAGATTTGATGTCGCTGCTGTTTTGGAGCTCCTGGATTTGATGTTGCTGCTGCTGTGGAGCTCCTGGGTTACCACTTGGCAATGTTTGGTGTCTCCCTTAGAATTTCTTGATCATGTTGCTGCCTGGTGTTGTGAGGATGCTGTAATGAATGGACAGAGGGATTAGGAGTGTATGTGGATGCATGGATGATGGTAATGTTTGAGGTGATTCTGTAGAAAACAAAATCTTCACTTGAATTGAAGAAATGAAGTGAAAAACAATGGAATTGATGGAGGGATGCATGGTAAGGAGTGGAGGAGATGAATATATGTGAGGCAAGGTTCCCTTTGGATCTTCTCTTTGCTCTTTGATTGTCTTTCTCACCCACCTGCAAATATCAATTATGTTTTTTTTTTTCTTTTATTATTATATTTAAAAAAAACACCTAGGCTACCTCAGAGAGGTTTTCACCCTAGATATCTACCCTGGGCACCTTAAGGAAGGTTTTCACCCAGGGATCTTCTTACTCTTTTTCATTTTTTCTCATCCTTGGGCCGCCTCATGGAGGTTTTCACTTGAATTCTTATTCTTTTTTCTTTTTCAGTGTCTTGATGAGGGAGGAGCTGGAACTTGCTCCACCATCATCACTGTATTATTGATATTGTCTATGAACTCTTGTTTTCATAAAGACCTCTTGTACATTTTCAATCGGTGTCCATTAACTAGCAATGAAATGGCTTCTTCATCACTAGTTCTGATTTTCACTGAACCATTTTCATGGCATCTTTCCACCACATAAGGTCCAACCATCTTGTCCTTATCTTGCCCTTGAAGTCTTTATACCTTGAATCATATAACAATGCCCAGTCTCCCTCTTGAAATTGCTTCCCCTTAATATGTTTGTCATGCCAAATCTTCCTCTGAAGCTGAATTATCTCTGTATGTAGGAGGGCCTGCATTCCGAATTCATCCAAGCCATTCAAATGTAACAATCTTTCTTTCTGTGCATGACTGAGATCCAAATCTCAGTGGACATTAAAGTCTTTTTCCCATAGACCAACTCATGGGGTGTAAATCCAGTGGTGGTCTTCCATGTTGTATTATAGGCCCAGGTTTCCTCAACTAGTCTCTCTGCCCAATCCTTCTTTCTGTTGCTCACTACCTTGGTTAAGATGTTCTCCAATGCCCTATTGGTCACCTCCACTTGCCCATTAGCTTGTGGATGATAAGGAGTGGAGGTCCTATGCTTGATTTTGTGATGGCTGAGCAATTCTTCAATCATGCTGGAGGTAAACTGGCTGCCTTGGTCTGTGACTAGCTCTCTAGGGTACCCAAATTTGTAGAATATATTCTCCCTTAGGAACTCAGCCACCTTCTCTTATGTTGCTACCTTAATTGCCTTGGTTTCAGCCCACTTAGTCAAATAATCAGTGCACACAATGATGTGCTATTTTTGCTTTGAAGGAGGGTTGATAGGCCCAATGAAGTCCATGCCCCACTTTTCAAATGGCTCAAAAGTCACTTGAGGTTGTAGGGAAATTTCATCTCTTGGAGTAGGCTTTCCTATCCTTTGGCACCGATCACACTGACTAATGTACTTTTTCACATTCTAATGAAGAGTAGGCCAATAATAGCCTGCTTGCAACACTTTGAATGTTGTCCTCTTTGCTGCAAAGTGACCTCCACAAGGCCCATCATGACAGGTCAGAAGGATGTCAAAGACTTCCTCTTCCCTTACACACCTTCTTAAGATTTGATCTGGGCCAAGTTTGAATAGATTGCCCCCAATCTAGGTGAAGGGGGTGCTCTTTCTGACTATCTTGCTCTTTTCTTTGGAGGGCAAGTTTGGTAGAAACTGTGCTCATACCAAATAGTTTGCTATATCAAAAAACCATGGGGAGAGAACTAAAATAGAAAACAAATTCTCATACGGTAACTGGTCATCCACCATTCCTTTTTCACCTGTAGGCAGATTCATCCTAGACAGAAAGTTAGCAACAACATTTTCCTTATCAGGTTTATCAACAATAGTTAGATCAAACTGCTGTAATAAAATCAACCATCTTATAATTCTGGCATTCACATATGGTTTTTTCATTAAATATTTGATTGCAGCATGACCAGTATGCACAAATTCTTGATATCCTGTAATATAATGCCTAAATTTGTTTAATGCATACACAATGGCCAGGAGTTCCTTTTTGGTCACAATATAATTCAGCTCAGCCTTTGACAGGTTCTTACTGATAAAATAGATGGCATGGGGCAATTTCTCCTCTTCCTGATCTAAGGCTACTCCTATGGCTTTGTGTGAGGCATCAACATGAATATGAAAAGGGAGGGCCCAGTTTGGGCCTCTAAGGATTGGTGCAGTGGTTAACTTACCCTTTAGAATGTTTAAGGCCTCTTAACAGCTCTTTGACCATATAAACTTAGAATCTTTGGCCAACAACCCAAACAAAGGAGAGGCCAACTTGCTGAAGTCCTTTATGAACCTTTGGTAGTATCAATCTAACCTTAAGAAACTCTTAACATCTCTCTACTTTTGTGGAGGTGGGACCCTTTGGATGATTTCTATTTTGTTTGGGTCCACCTGCAGTCCTTGTTGAGATATTGAATGACCTAGCACAGTCCCTTAAGTCATTAAGAATTCACATTTTTCTGGACTGAGAGACAGATTCATTTCAATGCATTTGTGTAATATTTACCTAGGTTAGTCAGGGCTTCTTGAAAATCACATCCATAAGGTGTAAAGTCATCCACATATCCACTGCATCATGTACTAATTCATCAAAAATACTTAAGACTGCTCTTTGGAAAGTGGCAGGAGCATTGCATAGGCTAAAAGGAAGGACCCTATAGGCAAAAGTACCCCAAGGACAGGTGAATGTGGTCTTATCCTGGTCTTCTGGGTGGATTTGGATTTGGTTGTACCCACTAAATCCATCTAGGAAATAAAAGAACTTATTCCTCGCCAGGCCATCTAGCACTTGGTCAATGAAGGGTAGGGGAAAATGATCCTTCTTTGTGGCTTTTTTCAACTCCCTATAATCAATACAAATCCTCCACTTACCATTTTTATTGGGAACTAACACTAAAGGAGAGACCCACTCACTGTCTGAGATAGGGTAAATGAATCTTGTATCTAGCAGTTTTTGCAATTCTTCTTTGACTATGTCTTTAAGAGCTAGATTCATCCTCCTTTGTGGTTGCCTGACTGGCTTGCAACCTTCTTTGATGTATATGTGGTGAGTACACACTCAGGGGTGTACTCCTTCATTTCCTTATAACTCCAAGTGAAGGTTTCTAGGTTTTCTCTCAACATGTTGCATAGCTTTTCCTCTTCTAAAGCAGAAAGAGATGGGTTAATTTTCAAAGTTATCGCTAGGTCAAATTCTATGTTTTTGACATAGAGTGGGTTGGAATTGGCCAAACATAAGTCAATTGGATGATTGCTTTGGGTTTCCCTTACTTCCTCTTCTAATGGTAATGAACTAGGAGTTGGACTTTGGAGCAGGTGTTCAATTAAGTCATCCTCATCTTACTATCCTCCTCCTATGGTTGCTTCCAAAGCATAAAGTTGGGCAGAATAAACCTCATCTTCTTCCTCTTCCTCTAACCATAAAGGCAAATCATGCTCTAGGGTAGGTTGAGTAGGAGGGTATAAGACTAACTGTTTGGACATATGCTCATTCTTGATGGTCATATTCCCAACTCTGCAGCAAATGTAAGCATCAGCTGTGCCCAACCATGGCCTCCGAAGGATGAGAGGGTAACCAGTAAGCTTAGCCTTAGGCTGGAGAACTAGGAAATTTGTAGGGTACTCCCAGGAGTCAATGGAAACCATCACATCCTCCACAATTCCCTCAGGGGTGACTGTGGAACTGTCTGCAAGTTACAGAATTGTGGAATTTCTCAATGACCCTTGGAGGTTGAGCTTGAGCATGGTATCCTTGGTCATCACATTAATGGCAACTCCAAGATCAATCAGGTGTGTGGGACAATAGTGCCATTGATATGCACATCTACTATAGGGCTTCTAGGGTCCAAATATTTTGGACATATTACATGCCCCAGAATTAAGTCAGACAACTACCTAATGACATTAATGGTAGGAGCATCACTTTTTCTTCTTCCCAGATGATTGAATCACTTCTCCTTAATCAACTTATTGTAAATGGGAACATCTTTGATTGCTTGGAGAAGGGGGATCTTTACAAATATATTTTTTAATTCTCCCAGAAGTTTAGTTTCTTCTAGGGTAGGCTGGAGTGGTGGGTTAATCTCTCAAGAAAGGGTAGATTTACTTTAAGGTTTCTTTCCTCTCTTTCTTCCTCAACCTCCCTATGTGGAGAGGGAGGTTGGTTATTAGGGAGAATTCTCCCAGATCTTAGGTTGATCGCTTGGATTTCTACAACATAATTTGGGTATGATGTCTCTCCACTATAGACTTATTGAGTCTGCCTATTGTTTGGGGTCGGATTTGGTTGGGCATGCGTTTGGGGTTGCTGTTATGAAACCAGCTCAAGAAAAGATAGAAAAGATAGATCAACGCCTTAGAATTCAGCCTCTTCGAGGGGGAAACCTCCTTTACATTACATAAATGAACAATTCTTGGATGATACAAATGACAAAACCTCCTTTCTATATATAGGAGTCTAAGGAGTCACAATATAATCTAGCCGACCTAACAATAATAATATAAAGCCACAAAAATAACAATAGAGGGATTCTATGGGCATATTAATAACAACATGGGGGCAATGGGGGCACAACAATATAAATAAGGGGTATAAGTACAATAGTAATGGGGTAATCACTAGTATTATAGGGACCCAACCTGTCAACATGTTCAACATGATCCTTCCAAGACTTGCTGTAGATAAGTATATCATCAAAAAATACTAACACAAATTTTCTAAGGAATGGTTTGAAAATTGAATTCATCAAACCTTGAAATGTTGAAGGTGCATTGGTAAGGCCAAAAGGCATGACCAAAAATTCATAATGACCCTCATGAGTTCTAAATGCAGTTTTCGGAATGTCTTCAATCTTCATTCTGATTTGATGATATCCTGAACGAAGATCCAACTTGGTGAAGTAAATTGATCCATGCAATTCATCCAGTAATTCATCAATGACAGGAATGGGGAACTTATCTTTAATAGTGAGCTTGTTGAGCTCCCTATAATCCGGACACATGCACCATGATCCATCCTTCTTGTGCACCAATACTACTGGAGCAGAGAAAGAACTTTGACTTGGTTGAATTATACCAGCCTCTAGCATTTCTGCAACCATACGTTCAATTTCACTTTTTTGGACATAGGGATATCTGTACGGCCTGATGTTTGGAGGAACACTTCCTGGAATCAGATGAATAGCATGATCATGATCACGCATAGGTGGGAGACCTTTGGGAGTCTCAAATACCTTATAATGATTGTCCAGGACTTTTTGGAAATCTGGAGAAATAGATGATTCTAATGTGGAAACATCTAGCGAACATAATTGTGCAATTACACCCCTTTGCTCCTTTTTTAGAAGCTTTGTCATACCATTAGAGCTGATTATCTTTCCTGGTTTCCCTGCAATACCCCTTAATTCAACTTCTTTTCCTTCCGTAGAAAATTTGATGAAAATTTCTTGAAAATTAAAAGCTATTGTACCCAAGGATTGTAGCCATTGGACTCCTAGTACAACATCAGCACCTCCCATTGGAATGGAAAGCATTGGGCTAGTCAATACATATTCTCCCATGGATAGCTTGATATTATGGCACTTTCCAAAGCAATTTATTGTTCCTCCATTTGCAATCATCACTTGACACTCTGGTGCTGGATATAGGAAGCAATTCAATTCTTTTGCTACCCTACAATGAATAAAATTGTGGGTGCTTCCTGAATCAATCAACACTATCACCTTTTTCTTCTTGATTTGTCCTTCTATCTTGATGGTTTGAGGAGTGGTAATTCCTGCCAATGCATTACAAGATATGGTGAGATTTATTTGTTCTTCATCTAGGCTTTGTTCCTGGAGCATATCCTATTCTTTTGACCTTTCTTGCTCCTTTTCTTCTTCCTCTTCACAATCTATGTAGAATAATTTATTCTCAGCACACTTATGACCTTTGGTGTATTTGCTATCACAACTATAACAAAGCCCTTTTGCTCTTTTTTCTTCCAATTGTTGTGGTGTCAACCTTATAGGTTGTGGAAGACTAGGGGCAACTGCACTTCCGTCTTTATAGTTGTGAGTGGTATGCTTCCTGGTTGCCATAATTTTGCTTTCCATTTTTCTTGCTAACCTGAATGCCT
Source organism: Pinus tabuliformis (assembly GCA_031772625.1). Taxonomy (NCBI): domain Eukaryota; kingdom Viridiplantae; phylum Streptophyta; class Pinopsida; order Pinales; family Pinaceae; genus Pinus; species Pinus tabuliformis. The sequence continues at coordinate 1,012,253,072 of CM062820.1, read as the reverse complement.
TCTCTAATGAATCAAGTTCCCAAAGTCGAACATCATGTTGGATATTATCTTTTAAAGACCCTATGAACACATCAATCCTATGCTGCTATGGAATATCTTTTACCCTTATGTTCAATTTTTGGAACTCCTCAATGTGCTCCATTATTGAACCCTTTTGTTTGAGACTTATCAATTGGCTAAAAAAAGTGTTGCTTTTTGTATCCTCATAATGTGCTATCAATTCTTCCGTAAAAATTGCCCAAGTGATAAATTGTTTAAGAGAGCAAAGCCATTGATACCATACAAACTGATTTGGCTCCAAATATAAAGTTGCCATACGTACCTTTTGTGTGTTTTGCACATTATTGAGATCGAAGAACTGCTCCATCTGTAATATCCATGTGATGGGATCCTTGCCATCAAAATTCCTCATATCGATTTTTGGAATATGGCCGGTCTTCGATCCAACATTAGACTCTATGGAATCATGATTAACATTTCTTTTGTTCACATCATGAGTTTCCTTTATAACCTTTTCACCATTAGTAAGTATTTCTTGTAGAAAATTTGTCAAATCTGTCTTCAAATCTGCCATGTCTATCTTCAAATCTGTCCTCAAATCTGTCTTCAGATCATCCATCTTAGCTTCCATGCCCTTTATCTTAGATTCCACACCATTTATCTTAGCATCTGTTAGCTTTTGTGAGCGTGACATTTGTTGCACTTGTTCTTGTAATTTTGATATATCATGTAGCATTTCTTCCTCTTCTTCATGATTCATGCTAGAGCTTTTAGGTTCCTTACTAGGTGTTTGCATTTTCTTTCCTCGGGGCATCAGTTACTGATAATAATGCTTTACTATGCCCTTTGAATTCCTTCAAACCAAGCTTATGCAAAAATTTAAAAAAAACTACGGACCTTTTTTTACTTTGTAGAAGCCTGATATTGAATCTGATGTATCTCTGTAATTTCGAATCATCCAGTTCTGAAATTGTGAGCAGTAGTAGCCTTCTATATCCTCTTTCCAATGCCACTAGTCTGATCCAAATTGGACTCTCCAAGAGATAGTTATACACAATCTCCCGCAGTGACCTGATTATATACTAGCTCAGTAGAGCGAACTTGTATGAAGTGCCACGTGTCACCGTTTCAACCTTTGTCTTTGAAAAATATATAAAAGAAAACTACAGTCCGTCCTCTTTCTGTACCTTCTTACGAAATTTCAATCCGATGCTCAGAAAGAAAGTTATGATGATTTTCCCTAGGTCACCTGTTTTGAGTGTAATTCAGGAGTCTACAAAAAGACCAACTTCCTCAGATCATATCTCCGAAAATATCACATGAAAAGCTCTGAAATTTGGACCCAAGGTTCAGCGCGATTTCTTCTAAAATGGGTTTTTTTTGTGACTTCTGAAACGTCCCAGAAAAAAAGTTATAGCGACAATTCCACGATGACCTGTTTGGAGCAGCGAAACCCTAGAATCCAAAGCTCTGATACCAAATGTTATGAAACCAGCTCAAGAAAAGATAGAAAAGATAGATCAACGCCTTAGAATTCAGCCTCTTTGAGGGGGAAAACTCCTTTACATTACATAAATGAACAATTCTTGGATGATACAAATGACAAAACCTCCTTTCTATATATAGGAGTCTAAGGAGTCACAATATAATCTAGCCGACCTAACAATAATAATATAAAGCCACAAAAATAACAATAGAGGGATTCTATGGGCACATTAATAACAATATGGGGGCAATGGGGGCACAAAAATATAAATAAGGGGTATAACTACAATAGTAATGGGGTAATCACTAGTATTATAGGGACCCAACAGTTGCTTAGGTGGAGCAGAGTGCAAGAGTTGTGGTTGGGTAGGTGGTGTAGGCAATAAGGCTGGAACATTATTGAATTAGGGACTCCACCCTTGGAGTGGTGTATTCCACTAAGGTTGTGGCTGAACATAAGGTTGAAATGACTGGCTGGCTGGCTGGGAATGATAATGAGATACATAGGACCAAGGAGGGGGTGTAGACTAGGAAGGATGAAAAGGGGGTCCCCAAGAAGGTATAACTGTGGTTTGGTTGGGGTTGTAATATGTATGGGATGACCCTTGCATACCCTGCTAGTATGGTCTAGGCCCAAGAGGTTTCCTTTGGTTGATGTAGCAAAGCTGCTCAATGACCCCTTAAGCTCCTTGATATACAACTTTGAGTCCCAGTAAAGAAGGGAACTTTTATGTGGAGTGGTTTTCTTCACAAACTGAGCAAATCTTAACATAGTTCAATGGAAATTCGTTCCTAGGATGCCTCCTGGTGCATTTAGGACAAAAGATGGCCAAGGCTCTTTCTACTTCCTCTTGCTTCCTTTTGATGTTCATGGTGCCTAATTGTAATGCAAGGGTTTGCAACATATCACTTTTGAAATCTTCCAGCATATTTCCAATTTCACCCTTGATGGATGAGTTGGAGGATGATGTACTAGCCATAGGTTGACTACCCCTACCCTTTTTCCTAGTTGCCCTAGAATGGTTTCTAAAGACAGTCTTAATATCCTCATAGGGTAATTGGTATATATCTCCTCCTACTATCATATGTAAGGTATCCAGAAGATCCTCCCTTACTCCTCTAAGCAGGACCAACTTTAGTGACTCAGGGTCAAGTGTGCACCTGGCCCTTTTGTAACTGAGCTGGAATCTTTCTTCATAGTCTTCTAAGGATTCATCCTGGCCTATGATCATCCTGAAAATCTCTTCTTTAGTGTCCTTTGATCTACAATAGTCACTATATTTGTTGTTAAAAGCCTGTTGCATATGAGCCCAATTTGTGATGCTATCTCCAGGTAAACCCATGAACCAGCGCAATGCTGCATCCTTGAGGGTAGATGGAAACAATTTTAACTTTTGCTCATCATCTGTATATTCATAAGTTCAACATATAACAACAAAATCAAATAGGAAAGTGTCAGGGTCCTCTGTGGTTGGGCCATGGAAAAGAGGTAGAGTAGAGGGGCTTATATTCTTCATCTTAGTGTCCCCATTGGTATCCTTGATGGGGAAGGCACCCTCAATTCTCTCTCTATTTCCTTTGTCATTTCGGTTTTCAGCCATTGGTTCAGTAGGAATGGGTTCTTCCTCTTCTTCTTCCCCTGTACGTTCCTTAAATGGGTAAGGTTGCTCACCTAAAGAGTCTTCCAATTCACCGTCATTAAAGAAGAAAGAAGGTTGAATGTTGGATGCAGTGGGGGTATTTGACAAGAATTTCCTTGAATTATCCCTATTCCTACGAGGCATGAAAGGAAATGTTTTTGGGTTGGTTTTTGTAAGAATTTTTGTTTTTGTTTTTGTTTTTTGTTTTTTTTTTTTAAGCCGGAAAGTACTCTGCAGAAAGGAAATTGTTGATTGAATGAAAAACCACTAACAAAAAAGACTACTTGCTGAATTGAAATTCTACTTGCATAATGAAATTGCTAATTGAAGGAAGACTACTGACAGAAAAAGACTACTTGCTGAATTGAAATCCTACTTGCAGAATGGAAAGTAAAGCAGATAATGACAATTGAAAGAAAGGAAGAAACTAGATTACTTTTGCAGAAATAAACTAATTGAAGAAAATTGGAGACTAGAAATAGAAGAAAGCAGTAATCACATTCTACTTAGACACCTCCCTGGAAATGGCGCCAAAAAGTGATGAGCCTAGGTATTGCAACAAGAATGCTGCAAATCCGAGGGCTACCAGCTTTACTTATCAACTTGGGGTTAGTAAAAACTTGGAGGTGAGAGTGTTATATGCACAAGTAAAAGTGAAGGTACTACCTGTTGTCACCGCTCATCTGGCAAGAGACCCCAGGGGTTCCAAGCCAGAATTCTATAGGGTCAAAAGAAGCTTAAATCTTTGATGGAAGAAGAGAAAATATATCCTAAGGGAGAGCTACTTCTACTGCAGTATTGAAGAAAACAACATGGAATGCTAAACCATACCATAACCTAACTAACCATCCAAACAACTATGCTAAGAAGAATTGCTAAATTAACACTAATCTAATGCTGCTACCTAAGTTGCAGAAGTAAAGAACATCAAAATCAGACTAAGGTGTAAGCAAAGGAAACTAAGCTAAATCGATTTTCAAGCAGAAGAGAAATCAGAGGTCGAAATCAATGAAAGGAGGACATAAGGATGCAGTAGCGCATAGGGACCATTGGATTGATCAACGAACATAAGATGGATGGTGGAGATCTTATCGCGGGGCTTAAGTGAATAAATGGATGAACGAGGTTAATGAATAGGATGAACAACAAAGATCGTATCGCGAGGGATTAAGTGAATGGATGGATGAACAAGGTAACAAAGCAGATGAACGGTGGAGATCGTATCACAAGGGATTAAGTGAGTGGATGGACGAACGAGGTTAATAGGAGATGAATGGCCGAGATCTAATCACGGAGATTAAGTCAAGAGATGGACGGATGAGGTTAACAGGAGCGATGAACAGATGAGATCTTATTACGTGGGTGAAGTCAAGAGATGGACAACGGAGATCGTATTGCGGGAAAAAGAAATGTGCGGAAATGATGGAGCGGGTTTCTAAGGCGGTAAATAGTTTCTTGCGGCCCTCAAGGAAATAAGAGGAATTATGAAATTTCACACGATTAGCCTTACTGCGTGACACGTAACACGAGAAAACCACTTTTCTCGTGTGCTCTCAGTTGAATAACATTCATGCACTAATCCACGCGAGATTGCGCGAGAGCCGTTGGATCAGGCGAGGTTGATCAACAGTGGAGATCGACTAAGCTAGTTGGCAATCGGGGGAAGCGATAGCCGTCGGATCAAGAGACAGATCGAAGGTGGAGATTAAAGCTCATAAAGCAAGTGGTGGACTCCACATGAGGCAGCAGTTGGAGAAAATAATGAATCGGACAGTGATTGTGAAGGTTTGTTGGTGATCAGATGGTGAGGAAGCAATGCATGAGGAGCGTTCCGAAGGCGGTTTTAAGCGAGAATGACAGAGAAAAATAGTGTGGGTGAACAAATAATTGCATCAAACAATGAACTCCCTAGCCCATGTGAGAACCCGAAACTTGTTTTTTTGGGGGTTGCTGAAGGGTCTCTTCCTTAAGTCATGGTCCCAGAGGGAGGAGATGAGGCTGAGACACCTGCAGGCAACCTTATGGTGGTCTTTTTCTCCTAGCTAACCTGTGAACTCAAAGAAGGAATAAATGGAAGTAAACTAAAGCAAATGAATAGAAAAACCATGAATAATCTAAACTATACTATTCTAATGAAAATGAAGCTACTTAAGCAAATAAAACAAAAAACCATGAATCTACTTAAGCAAATGAACAAAACCAGGAAACTGCTTAAGCAAATGAACAAAACTAGAAATCTATGCGAGCATACATGAACAGTAAAGAGGGGATTTGGCTTCTCAGGTCGGGCCCTAACCCAAGAGTTCCAGCCCTCTGAGTTAACTCAGAGCTAGCTTAAACATAACTCATTCTCATTATGAAAACTATGGATTACATAACAAACTGTCACAAGTCTTGCAGCTCAGAAATAAAGTATAGTTTTGCAATGAAAGTCTGAATCCTACTAAGGTCGTAAGCCTCTCTATTTATACATCTGAAGTCTCTATCAACTTCCTTCCCATTAGGGAGGCTTGGCCTCTAACTCAAGAAAAACTAGTTTGTGTCACTTTCACTTGCTCAGCTGTCTTCTAGTCTTCAAAGTGATGGCTGTTTGCACTCCGAGTTGATGGAGGAATATTCGAATGGAGGGGTAGTAAATGAGGAGGATTCACCTCCTATAATTACTCTCCCTTGTCCCATTCGAGTTTTGACCAAGGTCTTTGCCATAGTTCCTTGCTTTTATCCTTTATGCCTGCATTTTCCTTGCTTTTATCCTTTATTCCTGCATTATATGCACATTAGACCACAAAGAAAAATATCCAACTCTAACTCATCTCATAAACAAAATATAATCAAAAGTATGCAATAAGTTGTGAGAATAGCTGGTTTGACTAAGCTAGGAGGTGAATTAAGGCCAATTAAGGCCCATATAATTACTCAATGATGAGGCTCATCACCCGGCTAGCATTGCGCATTTTTGGAAGCGAAGGTTCTTCCTTCCCTCCAGAAATTTTGCAAGTATGGCCCAAGAAACTGCGCAATGCAGTTTGCTGGTTGCATGTCACTGCTGACTGAAATTAGGCATTGCGTAGTTTCAGTCCTCAACAGGTCGAGCTGGACTGTGCATTGCACAGTTCCAACAGTCAGTCAACCACTTGACAGCCTAGGCGGAAATTGCACAACCTTCATGATCTATCACACAGGTATGTTGCAAGTCAATTCTCAAGTTAGTTTTGGTTTTCGACTGACAAATTGATTTCCATGAGTGTTTCTATGTCTCCAGGTATCACAGGTGTTTGTCTGCCTCTCAGCAGCACATGTACAATGGCTTCCAAGAGAGCAGAGTCGAAGACACCGTTTAGAGCGCAACTGGGGATGCAGTCTATCAAGTGTCTATGAAATTTCCTATCTATGAAGACATCAAGTTGTTCATGGACAAGGATATCAAGATGAATGGCAACGACATCACAACGTGCAACACCATCAACAACAACAAAAGGCATCACGCCTTGATGCGATGAATACAAGAGGAAGGTTGTTGAAAGCATAGAGGCAGAGTAAAGTTGCAAGTTCAAAACAGATCCACTCGTGATGAAAGCAACTTTGGAGATTGAGGCTATGAGGTGACGTCGCGACACAAAGATCACGCGAAGGCAGAAAGAGAAGCAGAGAAGGAGTTGCATGTGCTGAAGTAGCAACTCAAGGAAGAACAGGAGCTGTATAGACGATAGAAGAGTTGTAGTAGGAACAGGTACAACAAGGGGTGCAACATGCACAGACTGATGAAACTATGCCTGTACAAGTTATAGATCCATCCCAATAGTTAGTACATAGCAAACAAGGTGAGAAGTGTTGTTGATCGCATGCAAGGGAATTCAGCAACATGCATGTCATTGTGCGCACACATGCGATCCCACCCATTTGGCACACTCACCGAGGCGAATACAAGAAGAAAGTCTGACTAGAGCTAAACGTGTATTTTGACAAGTTGATGCACATGGCCACCAGGACATGCTTACAAATCAGCGCAGACACTATGCATCAACATGTTGCTGGTCCGGTCGCACCCATGATGACCATGCAGATGCTATCAGACAAGTTAGACGGAGGAGCCATATCAGTGTACCTGGATGCAATGGAGGCAAGAGTTCTCTTCAGCAAGATGTCAACATTGTGCACACAAACACCATCACGGATGACCAAGCTTGGCATCAGTTCACCACCGTCGACCATCACAAGGATGTCAAAGAGTTGGTCTCACCACAACGGTTCGATTTTCAGTGATGTCTCGCATGGCTTGCTCAAGCCATTTTGTCTCACATGGGCACATGTGCATTGTAATGTAACATCTTGTCAAGTGGAAGTTCAAGTGTCGATAGTTGAATGTAACAACCATAGAGTAGTTGAAGAGTCATGAGGATAGACGAACGGTCACAATGGGGAATGTCAATGGCCACCCCACCCTTTGCTATAAATAGAACCTCATAACTCATTGTAGAGGCTTTTGGTCAGGCAAGCTTCCAATAGGAGTATCTTAGAGAAAGCTTGGACAATATTGTAATGAGCCTTGGCTTCTCCACTATGTAGAGCTAGTATATCTCTTTGGAGGAGCAGGCAGTTGTGACTGTAACGTTCCACTATTGGAACTAGTGGTTGGACATGGATGTATTGTATGACCGGAACTTACACTTCTTAATATAATAGAGCCAACACATTTCATGCATATGTTGTATTGTATTCCAGCTATCTTGTTTACTCTAAATGATATATGTATTTGTTTTCTTACGCATGCATGTATGGAATATTCTGTATAAGTATGTATGAATATTACTGAAATGTGCTGATTGGTTTAATCATCACTTTGGATTGCTCGCTAACTTGCTTTCCAGCTTGTGATGCATCTTCGCTCGTGTGTTCCCTTCCAAGCTGCGTACTATTACAGGTTTCCAAGGGGCACACTCACCCCACTTTCCGTGTGTTAGAACCATTCATGCACCTTCCTTGACTCACCACAACTGTCATACCCTTGCTACAAACAGGACATCTTACTTGCCTCTGTGCGAAACTGCAGTTAAGGCGATACCGTACGACCCATTGCTAGGACTCATACACCAAACGGTATGAGGTCTAATTAGGACTTCTTACCGGTGATATCCCCTGACATGTTGGCGGGTCCAACACTGTCAACAGGTACAATAGAGGTAAATATTTTTCATTCACTGTTTATACTAATGCTGATTGGGAAAGTGATGTAGATGATCAAAAGAGAACAAGTGGTGGTGCTTTCTTTCTTGGAGAATGTCTAGTCTCATGGTTTAGCAAGAAGGAAGCTTCCATTTCTTTATCTATAACTGCAACATAGTACATTGCAACAACTTCTTGTTGTAATCAACTACTGTGGATGAAGCAAACCTTGCAAGATGTACAAGTTTTCTATAATCAACCGATTCCCATCGTTTTTTACAACACAAGTGCAATAAACATGTCAAAGAATCTCGTTTTTCACTCCAAGACAAAGCATATTCCAATCAAGTATCATTTATTGAGAGAGAAAGTTGCCAATCAGATTGTGAAGCTAGAGTATGTCACTACAAAAGAGAAAGTTGCTGATATTTTCACCAAGCCACTTCCTAGAGAACAATTTGAGTATTTGAGGCAAAGATTGGGAGTTGTTCCTCTTGCCTCCCTACACTAGATCTTCCTTCAAGAGGAAGAAAGGTAGTTGTTGTATTTTTAGCATATCCAGATGAAACTGCTAGGTCCACAGGATTGACATGACGAGAAAAACTATTAATAGAGGGCGTATTATGACCAGGAGAACGTGTTTGTGTATTTTCCATTAATGTCAAAGGGGGAGAGATACATGGGTAAATACATGAATTAATACATGGTTATCAAATAAAAGAAGGAAAAGAGGAGAGCTACATGGAGAGATAAATTGTGATCTAGTAACAACAAGAGTAGCAACATGAAATAACAACAACATTATCATAGAAAAAGAAGCAATGAAGCATAAGAGAAGTGCATATCAGCGGGAGAAATACTCAAAAGAGAGGATCATAGTTCCTAAGGATGTTTTGTTTTATATTGGCATTTCCATCCATGCGTAAGGGGGAGAATGTTGGAGATACGTGGTCATTGATGGCATCCGGGTGTCCATTGATGTCAATAGGTGGCACATGTGTCAAAGAAGCACTTAGGAGATTAGGTTCTAGGCACAAGAAGAAGGATCAACATGCTAATAATAGTGGTGCATAAGATTTGGATCTTATTATGGAGTAGCAGAACATCTTAGATGTAGATGGAACCCACTTAAATGGAAACAACTTAGAAAAATATTTCTAGTGGTATGTGGAAGTTTGGAAATGACCTCCTGTGTCATAATATAGAGCCAGTCAAAGATATGGTTCCCCAAGTCAAAATATGTAGAGATAAAAGGCTTAGAGACCCATTTTAGCACTTCATTAAGTTTGGCGATAGGCCCAATCTTGGTGGAAAGTTTAGTGAAGTGGTCAAAAATAGGACCGAGCTGACATGGATGGACAACGCAACAGTGGGAGTGTTTTTTATTGGCTTAGGTGGAGCCTACTCGACGAAGTTTCCCCAATGGGTGTATCATAATATAAATTGATAGACCACTCAAACATAAAGAGTAGGACGATGCGAAGTGGTGATTCCATCCCAACAAACTTACCCTAGCGGGTGCACCCCATAGGATTGCAAAGGGCGCACAAAGTGGAAGCGTCGGGAAAATGGCGTTGGGACATGATAGTGGGGAACAAACCAATGAGAAGTGAGTGGGAGGTCCCCACTTCAAAAACTCAGCCTGCTGAGGGCGAGAACGGAGAGGAAACTCTAGAGGTAAAGTGAAGGAGAGTCAGCCTAGAGGATTTTAAAACAAAACAAAACAAAATTGTTGGGAAACCCTTAAATTTTTAATAAAGGATTTGCTTGCAAAACAAAGGTCTTGGAGACCCTTTCTCTCTCCTATATGACAAGACAGGATTGGTCATAGATGACATCAACACCAACCAATCAAAATGTGACACGTCGAATATAGATTTGGCATTTTTGGACACTTGATTGGCCCATATCTAGGTGACACATGTCACCACTTTGGAGGCACCATGTGTCCCATGTCATTTCAGCATGACATCGAACCGATGGAAAGAGCTCGAAAGAATGTTAAGGCTTAGGAAATGAACTGGGATATAGGTGTCAAGAAAACATGGCAGCTGTCTTAGCTTGGATATGTTTTTATTGGCTCCCAGTAGTAGTGAATGGACCCTACCTGATAGATCATCTTAGAGGCATGGATTTTGACGATTTGTTAAAAATGCATTGCAAAAGTGCTAGGAAGCAGGCACAGAGACACAGAGGATAGACAACACACAATTATTGCAAGCAATTAAAAGTAGGTGGGAAGTACCCATGAGATACATTGACCCGAAGACATGACCCTGAGGGATATATAAAGAGGCATTGGCTTAAAGCACCAAGATAGAGAGAGATTAGTCCATAAGAACTAACCTTGGGTCATTTCAAATAAAAATGAGACCAAGGGCATGACTAAATAACAAAGGAAATTTAGCCCATGAAGGGATTAAATAGGATTAGCACCTAAAGGCCTAGCCAATGGTCGCAGAGACCTGGTCCCATGGAAGAAAAACAAGTGAATGCTCTAAGCGAAAAGGGCTTAAGGCTAAATCGACGGATTTGGAAGTGTTTCCCCTATTAAATTAAAAAAAGGGCCACAAAAACCTTTGGGTCTATAGCAAAGTTTTTAGGCATGGATGGATGAGCCAACAACTATTTCTTGGCACCACGTAGGGCCAACGACAAAGTGACAGTTTAGTAACACATTTGGCAGTTAAATCCAAACACAAGAACAAATAGTAAATGCATGAACGAGTTGGAAATTTTGACAAAAATAGAGGTTTACCAAAAATAGAGAAACTAAGCTAAAACATGTAACTCACTAGAATTGAGAAAAACCGCAGTTTAACTCATAATTTCTTGAAGTAACAGGTAAGGAGAAAAATAAGACTTGAAAAGAAAAATTAAAAGAGTTAGTTGCATAGATCCAATGCAAGATTAAATAAAATCGCATGCCAAAGATATCAAGCAAAAAATCCTTTATAAGCAGGCTTGAGCAAGGAGGTTGGATATGTGAGTTTTGTGAGCGAGTTGAGGTGAAGCTGTTGGTGTTCTCAGTGAATCATTGAAGGTATTGGTGATTGAGGGGGAAATTGTTTTTATTTTGAATACATAATTGGCATTCATGGCTCTAGTATGAAAATGGATGAAAGATGAACTAATGAGTGTCAAGTAATTTGTTTCTTAAAAAACCAGGGGTTAGTGCTCCTTTTAGTGGGTGCTTGTAAATATTTTGGGTTGTAGCTCCATTCAGTTGTAGCTGATAAATCATGGAGTTGTATATTCTTGCTGGTTATAGCCAAAGAACTGTAACAACAAGTTGTAGCTTTCCTTGTGAAGAAATTAAAGAGCAATTGTGAAGAATTTATTTCTTCCTTGTGTGTTCCATTGTGATTGTTAATATTGTTTTTATCATGTTAATTTCTGAAGTACTTAATGGTGTCCTAGTGTTCTTGCACAAGTGAAAGAAAGTTTTTTTTATTGGTAAAATTATTACAATACTGATTCACCCCCCCAGTGTTGTCCCGGTTCCCAACAAATAATTGATTTACAACTAAAAATTGGAGATTATACTTTCATATCACAATTCAACATTAGATCTTTGTGGGAGGATATGGTGACACAATTATGGGTTTGCTTTGGATGGAAACATAGGGGTATTTAATCTTAAACATGAAGGAAATTTTTTTGGCATTCTCTTATAAGAAGAAGATGAAAAATATAACATTATCCGATGTTGAAAGGAATTTAGATTTAGTTAAAGATATATCAAAGGTGATCCTTCAAGATAATCAAAGAGAAATACAAAAGGTGCAAAAGGAATTTGGTAAGGTCGTTGATAAAGTAGATATTTTGTGTCTTAAGTATCACAATCAAAGTGTCAAAGGATCTTAGCTCGAGTGGTTTCGTGAACAATTTTTTTCCCAATTGCATGGGTTCAAGTCTCAAGAGAGATGTTGTAATTGGCATGTTAGTGGCATTTATGAATTGTAAAATTTGGTGTAATAGTGGAATCCAATCTATCAAAGTTACTGATTCTCCAAATATTATCATTACTATTTAATTTGTTTGTTATCATAGTCAAAGCCTAATCATAGAAATTGAAAAGCTAAAAAATGTAAAAAAGTTGCAATAGGAAATGTTGAAGCAACTTAGCAACTAGAAACCATTAGTTGATAAAGAAATAATGACTATTTCCATAGTATTAAAGAAGTATTTAGATGCAAAATTCAAGCCACAAAAATAGGATCCAATATATATATGTATATATATGTATATATATGTATATATATATATATATATATATATATATATATATATATATATATATATATATATATATATATATATATATATATGTATGATTACCATTTCAAATCATAAAGATGTAAGTCTTTTTGGTATCCTATTGTTGGAAGTGATGTCAAGTATGGTGTTAGTCTTGTATTGGCATTGATGTCAAATGAAAAGGTGGCATGGTTGCATATATGGGTTGAATATTTTGTGTTTTCCCTAAACTAGTAGACGAACACAAGTTCAAAAGGGGAAATATGCATTTGCAATCATTGCAGCTTAAATTTACAATGCAATACGGGCATCTGCAACCCATATTAACTGTGGAATACCACCATCCATGTACTGTGTGTGGAAAAGGAAATATCCACGGGCTTTCCCATGTAATTTTCCTAGAGTATTAGAGTGATGGAATTAGTTTGCATTAGCATCGACAAACTGATTTGGTCTCAATGTGTTATTTTGGTCATAGTTAATCTGTTTGATCTGATTGTGGTGCTCAACATGTCATCGATTTGATTCATAATGATCCAGTTTGATCTAGTTGTAAGGGATGTCATCAATGCATCAAACTAGTCCAAGTAGAATGTAATTAAGGAGTCATTGACCTGGTCTGAGATTAATTGCTTGAATCAGTCATCAACATTTTATCTGGTCACACTTGCTTATTTGAACTTGTAAAAAATAACAAAGACAAAGTGGAAGAAAATCAATGCATGGATTCAGTCAACTTAATGATTGGGCAATCAATTTTAAAAGTTCGATGCCATGAATCAATGTGAGGTTAAATATCCTGTGCCCCTATATGATGTAAAATTTGTGTGGAATCTACAATGGAGTGAAGGGAGAAGAGGTTAGAAAGAGGGAAATCAGAACTCAATGAAAACAATAGTAATCTAATAGATAGAACGCTGGATGTAATGCGAATAAGGGAAAAATGTTTTAACTGCTTTGTATTGGAGGAATGTGTATATGGCTATGCATTTTGATTGTGGAATTGGATGCTAAGTAAATAGAGAACCAATTGTATACCTCTATTAGAAAAAAAATGTTAAGTGGCAGTGTATATGAGTGAGATCTAAAGTTGTGTGATTGAAGTTTGATTAGCAACGCATTGTTAGTATGTTGAGAAACATTGTGGAGTTTATTTGCGTATGAAAGATAAAGAACATGAAAAGTGTAATTTGTTGTGCATGTGATGGCTAAATGCATACATTTGTAACCTAATAAACAAGTCATATTGTGAGATGAGTAATAGAGTGATGGAGATATAGAATATTCGTGCCTATGGCAGAGACTTGAGAGTGTGAGTTGTAAAATGATGCGGCTAAATGAATAATGCTATGCATATGACTAGTGTGTGATATAGTAGTATGTATGTGTTAGAATAATGGCTATAGTAATTTTTTTATTGTAGGGAAATGGTGAAGATATGGAAAAGAAAGATTGAGTTGTAAAGAGTTGAGTGAGGTGTTATAACAGGGTGTATGCATTGTTATTGGAGGTTGTATATTGCAGAGAGATTTCATTGAGACCATGCTTGTATGTTGTTGTGAGCCTCTATGTATTTTCTTGTACTATACCTTTTCATGAGTAATGTATAGATAAGTGAGTGAGAGTGCTAAAGTGCTATTACTTGATTCATGCTAGATCGACATTGTATATGTTGTTGCTCCAAGAGTTGTAATGTATGTGCTACTATAGGGTTGTGAAATCGTGTATGATGAGATGATGAAAATATGGTTTTTTACGTTGCAAAGAGCACATTAATGTCATGTATAACTGTTGCTATGTATGTTCTACTTTTAGAACCAATATCGAGAATGTGTTTGTGATACTATGTATTGCTACTAGGGTTTGTTGAGTAGAGCTACTAAGGTTTTCATGTATATGATATTGTATGTTGAGAACATTGTCATGATGATGTTGAGAGTATGTTGTTGGTATGAGATGTTTGGGAAAAGTGGCTTTATGAGCAAGTTGTTGTGTTAGTGATTTTTCAGAGTTTGAATTGCTGCTAGGGTTTATAAATTTATGATGCAGAGAAGTAATTTGATGTTGTTCTGATTGAGCAGAGAGAGTAGGGTTTGATGAAATAATGAATGTGTTAGGTCAATAAAGGTTTATGTATTCACTTGCATAGAGAGATAAATGTGGGTTTAGTGTGAAAATCGATGAAATGTGATCGATAATTGTTTGAGTAAGGATTAGTGGGCCTAGTCTAAAAATATATGAAACAAGGTCCATAAAAAATTGAAGGTTAGGGCCTTTAGTGGAAAGTGGTGACTTGCTAGTATAGGGAGTAGTGGCTTCCTTTAGGTGGTGGCATGAGAAACTAATAGAGTTTGGGGCCTCCAATAGGCTGGGGCCTATAACAAGTTAGGGTTTGCATATAATTTTGAAAGTGTTGGCTTCCATCAGGTAATGGCCTAGAGTGGGTGGTTGCTTACATACAGCACAGGTCAGAGCTTTCACACTAGATGTGGTTAATGATTGATGTAAACTGAGTTTTTTATTAATAAAAAGAAGAAGATAAAGGGTATGGTGGTTTTTCTCCTAGAAAGGTTTCCACCTAATATCTGGTGTCCCTGTGTGTCTTGATGCTTTATGTGTTATGCATTGCTAATCTCAAGCTTTTCTTGTGCTTATGTTTCATATGTTATCTGCTATTATAATGTGCTACTAATAATTGAATGATTAATTAATTGAAAGAAAGGTAAAAAGTGTAAAATATAATCCATGTGACATAATACTGATTCACCCCCCCACCCCCTCTCGATATTGTTAAGTTCCCAACAATTGGTATCAGAGCAGGTGTCTTTAGATTGTGGATTTGATTTTTGGAACTTGGTGCATGAAGGATATGGCAAATATCCCCTCTCAGAAAAAATACAATAGTATAATGCCCAAGTGAAGTGTGTGATCTACAACAACCTTCACAATGCAAATATTGATAAGGTCATGGATCTAAATTTTGCAAAGGATATATGGGACCGATTACAGATATTGTATGGAGGAGACAACAACAACAACAATGGAGAGAACAAGAAGAAAAATAATAAAAAGAAGAAGGGATTTCAAAAGATAGAGTCTCAACCTAATGAATTCCATTCCCCTAGTGCAAGTTTAGCTAATCATCGAGAGGAGATTTTAGAAAATCGAGAACCAGATGTATTGCAACAAGGTAGATTCGAAGGCAAAAATGATGGTGAGTTATTTCTGTAGAAATTTTGAATAATATGACACTTATTCACAGAGATTATCCCGATTATACACTATTGCGGAATACATGCATAATACATAACCTCCTCTACGTTGATCATCAATTTTGCGGAATAAAAAAACAATGAAACATCAATCGCATGCACACATTAACACAGTATGTAACCCGGGGAAAGCATACAGCTGAAAACCCCACACTATCTGTATATTATAATGATAGAGAACATGTAACAATACATAGTACAATACTCCTCACAAGTACTCAGTACTATCTCCACCTGTTACACACAAACTAGCTCAGATTTGAATCAATCACAGGTTCAAATCTCCTTTTCTGCTTGCCTGCGTCCACTGCGCAATCCTGAAAGAGAATAATGATGAATGGCTGAAGCAAACTTGTATTTCCTTGGCTGAATCACACAATCCTCATTGGCATTACTCAATCCCACTGATTGTGCAAGATCTCATGCACAACTATTGTCACAACTGATAGCAATCTCAACCTCTAACACCTGTCTCCACTGAACTGTACATGCACTGAGTTAAAGGATGTATTCTTTAGTTGCTTTATGAGTTAATAATTAGTGAATTAATTAATATTTAATTCACACAACTCATCACTAGTGTATTCTTTAGTTAGACTAAAATACAACTAGTTCAACCAAGTCAAACTGAACACAACTCCATCAACTCCACAATCAACTCCACCAAACTCAACCACATGAGTTCTAACTGAAGTCCTGCATGCAATAGCTCAATTGACCCACAAGAAAAGCGTATTTCCTTCTGACAACTGCATGTGCCACATCTGTAGCTCAAACTGAAGTGCTCCAAGAGGATAAGATAATGTTTATAGTCCAAATATTATTATGAGACAATAATATTCGACTGTTCTATTTTTAGCCTGGCAGTCTAAAAATATAAACTGCCCATATGTCTAAAAATAAAAGTCCATCTATTTTTACCAACATGACCAATCATCCACAAATAGCATCCTGCAACTCATAGACCATGATCCATATGTCTAAAATAGACATAGTCTAAAAATAGACTTCGCGCCAAAAATAGCCTGCGGGCCTACTTAGTGAAGGCGACTCCTTTCCACTAAGCTCCATCATCTTGTTGCATTTTCAACACTCCCTCTCAACAAGATATGGATTATCTGCAACCCCTATCCTGCAACTCTGGAATGTTCTGCATGCAACACATTTGCCCGATCCACTTGCTCCAACAACACTTGGAACAAAAACACTCCCAACTGACCACTCTGTTGGGCTAGGAACATACTCTGATGCTGAAGCTCTACCTGCTACTGACAAGTGCTCCCTCTTTGACATCTGTGCTACTGCAACATCTCCATGCATCTCGCACCATTGCACACCTCTTTCTGCCACCTAGCACTGTGAAAAACACTTGTGCCTCTCGCATTGTTGCAGCCTGCTAGCTATGCGCTGTCCTAGGATTCCCTACACTGTCGCTGTCTCTACTGCTCCATCCGCATCTGTCTCTACCCAATCAGTCAGTTCCTGCTACTCCACATCGGGGCTCCGTAGCAAGGTCTCATCCAAGAGGTTGGGTACCTCAAGGATCCTGCCTCTCCTCCTTGGGACGATAAATCCACATCACCCCACCTCCTACCTGGAGGTATGGTTGCATGCGATCCCTCAGCCCACCTGGCTCGAAGTTTCTCCCTATTGGAGGTCTCTGCATGAGTAGATGTCTCTACTCAATCTCCTCTTAGCTTCCCTTGTTGTGGCTGCTCCACAACCTCCTGAAGCTGCTGCACCAATCGTGGCTCCTCCATAATCGTCTGAGACTTCTTCTGGATTTGCATGTTGAGAGGTAATATACGCTCCCTCTCAACCACCAAGTCTCCATCAGTTGCCTTGCTGCTCAAGGCTTTGCATGCATCTTGAACCTCAAGAGCATACAAGTTCTTGACCCGTGAACCAATCTGCTTCACCTATCTAGTGATGATGTGTCTAAGGAAAACCTTTCCCTTACTGAAGACTACATCATAGCCTCTGTCTTCCAGCATCGCGATCGACACCAAGTTTCTCTTCAGTCCTAGTACATACTTGACATCGGTCAAGGTATGGCGATCTCCATGCTGCCTCTGAAAAATAACCATGCCTACACCTGAGACACTATACTTCTCATCATTACCCATCGTTATGAGTATCTGGAGATCTTTCTCCTCCAAAGTACTGAACAAACTCTTGTCACCAGTCATGTGGAAAGAAGCTCCACCGTCAAGAAACCAACCACTTCCCACCATGGATGAAACCATGCATTCAAAGAGTGTGAAATCCAACTCAAACTGTGAAGCAAGTGCCTCACCTTCAGATCCTTCCCTGGATCCCTTCTTGGATTTCTTCTTTGGGCAATTAGTAGCATAATGGCCCAACTCATGACAATGAAAGCATCTCACCTTCGAATTGTCAACCTTCTTCCCATCATTGGAAGAACTGGCTTTAGAAAGAGAACCCTTCTCCTTCCCATTCTTCACCTTACTCTCTAAGGCACAGTTCTCCTCATCATGCATGGATGAAGAACTGTCTCTGGTGCTCCGTCTGATCTCCTCTTGCACAAGATCCGACCAAAGTCTCTCCCATCCTGGCAATTTCTCCCGACCCTTGACAGAGTCCTGATAGGAATACCAACTCTTTGGAAGACCAAGGAGAGCCAAGCTCACCAAGTCCTCATCATCGACAGTCACCCCCACACTTCCCAGCTCATCCCAACATTGGGTGAACTTCGTGAGATACTTGGGCATACTGTCTCCATTCTCACACTTAATGTTTCTGAGTTTATCCTTGAGCACCAACTTCCTCTGGTCACTCTTGCTTTGGAATAAATCTGTCAATGCTTTCCACATCAAGTATGGAGAAGCCTTTCCATGTAGGCTGGATACAATGTGATCCTTCACGCCCTCCAACAGAATCCTTCGACACTTTGCTGTCTTCTTTTGCCAAGCCATAGCTTCAGCAGCATCAGTAGGCTTTGGGACCTCAGCCTCTATGAAATCCTTCAGCCCATTGTCATCTAACACTGCCTCCATCCTGTCTTTCCATGCAATATAATTCAAGCTGCCCTCAAGAGCATACTCCAATTGCAATCTGTTGAAAGACATTTCAACTTTGACACCAAGAAAACACTGCTGCAAATTCGAATTCCACCAGCTCAAAACTCAACCGCTTCTGATCTGAAATTCGTGAGAACAAAGTATTTCTCGTATAGAGATTGACTGTATGGCTTTTACTGAATATCTCACCTTCAAAAGGAAGGATGAATCCAGAGGCTACCTGGCCCGATTACAGACTCTGCCTGAAGAAATAAAATGTAAACACTTTCTGGATAATAGATCTGATGATCAACTGCTCTGATACCATGTAGAAATTTTGAATAATATGACACTTATTCACAGAGATTATCCTGATTATAAACTATTGCGGAATACATGCATAATACATAACCTCCTCTATGTTGATCATCAATTTTGCGGAATAAAAAAACAATGAAACATCAATCGGATGCACACATTAACACAGTATGTAACCTGGGGAAAGCATACAGCTGAAAACCCCACACTATCTGTATATTATAATGATAGAGAACATGTAACAATACATAGTACAATACTCCTCACAAGTACTCAGTACTATCTCCACCTGTTACACACAAACTAGCTCAGATCTGAATCAATCACAGGTTCAAATCTCCTTTGCTGCTTGCCTGCCTCCACTGCGCAATCCTGCAAGAGAATACTGATGAATGGCTGAAGCAAACTCGTATTTCATTGGCTGAACCACACAATCCTCATTGGAATTACTCAATCCCACTGATTGTGCAAGATCTCATGCACAAATATAGTCACAACTGATAGCAATCTCAACCTCTAGCACCTTTCTCCAATGAACTATACATGCACTGAGTTAACTGATGTATTCTTTAGTTGCTTTATGAGTTAATAATTAGTGAATTAATTAATATTTAATTCAAACAACTCATCACTAGTGTATTCTTTAGTTAGACTAAAATACAACTAGTTCAACTAAGTCAAACTGAACACAACTCCATCAACTCCACAATCAACTCCACCAAACTCAACCACATGAGTTCTAACTGAAGTCTTGCATGCAATAGCTCAACTGACCCACAAGAAAAGCGTATTTCCTTTTGACAGCTGCATGTGCCACATCTGTAGCTCAAACTGAAGTGCTCCAAGAGGATAAGATAATGTTTATAGTCCAAATATTATTATGAGACAATAATATTCGACTGTTCTATTTTTAGCCTGGCAGTCTAAAAATAGAAACTGCCCATATGTCTAAAAATAGAAGTCCATCTATTTTTACCAACATGACCAATCATCCACAAATAGCATCCTGCAACTCATAGACCATGATCCATATGTCTAAAAATAGACTTTGCGCCAAAAATAGCCTGCGGGTCCACTTAGTGAAGGCGACTCCTTTCCACTAAGCTCCATCATCTTGTTGCATTTTCAACAATTTCTTAGCTGTGTTTTAGATGGATTTGATGGTAGCCATTCAGATTTGAATAATCAAGATGATAGTGTAGTGTTTCTTAAAGCTGAACTTGAGTCAGCAATGGTTGTAATAGATAAGCTAATGGTTGAAATAGATAGGCTGAAAATTATGTGTAGAGATCAAGAAAAGTTAATGTAGTTTTTTTATGAGAAGGAGAATGAGTTCAAGGAGGGACTCATCATCTTAAAGACTCAGTTAGAAGAGGAAAAAAGAATTGAAGAGGTTATGAGCAACCAAAAACAAGAAAGAGAGGGTCGAGTTGAAAAATTAGAAGTTGAAATGGTCTCAATAAGGAAAAAAACTAGAACATAAAGACAATCAGTTAAATATGGAGAAAATCACTAAGGTCTTGGATAACATTCTTAGCAATCAAAGATCTCCCTTGGTCAGATCTAGTTTTTCCTTTTAGAAGGGATAATCTTGTTCACATGCAGGTGGAAACAATAATGTAGAATCTAAAAATTTTGTAGTAGGTAATGGCAACAAGAAGAGCACAAAAGAGGTAGACAGTAGCAAAAAAGGTATCAAGAAAAAAAACCTGCAACCAAGGAATGGAGGAAGAATAACACCCTTGTTAAGAAGATAATTCTCTCAAAGAGAAGACTATAATAGATGTATAAGATTTCAAAGGAGTAATAACTCCTTTGTTCCTTTGATGATGAGGTTAATACTACATCTATCCTAATCATGGACATGTAGCAACCAATTGTAGAAGTGGATTATTCAAATCTTATCAGCAAAGTATTTAGCAATTTAGGTGACAAAGGAGATCAACACCCTTCCAGTATTCTAATACATTCCATGTTATTGTTTCTCATGTAACTTGCTTGGCCATAAGGAATTTGATTGCAGATCTCATGTAGGGAGTAGAGGCATGACCAATGTAAAGTAGAGATATGACATGGTTAGTATAAGGTATGATCCTCTTGCCTCATATCTTGGTCATGTAAGATGCTATATTTGTGACAATCTTGGTCACAAGGATGGAGATTGTATGGTATCTAGTTTCAAAAGGAAAATCAGACAAAAGGAGCATCTTACCCATAATAGGCCTAACATAAAACTAGAGGAGAATATGCATACTAGGAGGAAACCTACCAGAATGTGAAAAAAGAAAGATGAGCAACAAGTGAAGTGTGGTATTTCTATTTGCACATTTGATGAAGATGACCAATGGTAAATATACAAAGGATGTTCCCATCATATGTTAGGGGATAAGAGAAAATTCCTCTTCCTAAAGAAAATCAAAGATGGCCATGTTATTCTTGGAGACAATACACTTGCTAAGGTGTTAGGAAAAGGCAAGGCCAATCTTGGTGATGAGAAAACAAATGCAGCTGATGTGTTTTTGGTTGAAGGAACGAAGCATAACATTTGGTTTGTTGGTTGACTAAACTTGTTTTAGCCATGCATAAGAGAGTCCCATTTTTATTATTCATGAGTGGAAATCATGTGTTACATCCATGTAAGCACTTTTGAGTGAAATATCTAGCCTTGTATTATCATTACTAGCCTTGTACTTTCATGTTTTCGTCATGGTATGTTATGGAGTCATTGGTCAAGTTTGTGTTTTCTCTTGCATGTGGCAAGGAGGCATAGGAAACAAAAAAATTCATTAGACAACAACATGAAGAGTTGATTTCAGCCCTAGCACATGTTCAAGGGGAGCATGAGCATGTTCACAATTGTTGGCCATATTGTCATTGATGTCATGTTGTTTGTAGGAGGAACAATTATGAGCAATAGGTTTTCTTGGCTCTAATGTTTATCTTGCAAATGTGCTAAGCTAGTAATCATTGTCAACCATGTGATAAGAAAACATATGGTATCAACATAGTACAATTGGTGTTAGCATGGTGAGGTTTGATCACCCTTTTCTGTTTATGTCAAAGGGGGAGAATGCGATCAACCACTAGTGGAGAATGAGACCAGCTAACCAGTAGGGGATGAAAAAAAATGAAAAAAATTAGGTGGTGATGTAAATGTAGGTTTCCATTAATGCCAAAGGGGGAGATTGTTGGTAGCTTGGTGTTGGCATCAATGTCAACTATAGAGTTAGTATTGTATTGGAATTGAATTCAATTGCAAACTTGGCATGGTTCTAGATATGGGTTGAATATTTTATATTTTTGCTAAACTAGTAAATGAATGCAATTTTGAAAGGGGAAATACACATTGAAATCATTAAAACCTAAATTTCCACTGCAATACCAATGTTCATAGCCTATATTAGCTGTGGAATACCAATGTTTGCATTTGTGTGAGGAAAAGGAAAAATACATGTAATTTCCGATGGAATTTTCCCAGACTATTAGAGCGATGGACTTAGTCTATGTTGGAATCAAATTGATTTGGTCTTAGTATGTTGATATGTTCATAGTTAATCAGTTTAGTCTAGTTGTGATGCTCAATATATGGTCAATTTGGTTCATAACACTATAGTTTGATATAGTCATAAGGGATGTCATCAATGCATCGAACTAGTCCAAGTGGAATGTAATTAAAGAGTGATTGATCTGGTCTGAGATTAATTGCTTGAATTAGTCATCAACATTTTATCTGGTCACACTTGATTATTTGATCTTATAAAAAATAACAAATATGAAGTGGAAGAAAATCAATGCATGGATTTGTTTGAATCAATGATTGGGAAATCATTTTTAAAAGTGTTATTCCATGAATCAATGTGAGGTTAGATATCTAGTGCCCTTGTATGATGTAAGCATTTTTTGGAATATATGATGGAGTGAAGGGAGAAGAGGTTAGAAAGAGGGTAATCAAAACTCAAAAAAAGCACTAGTAATCTAGCTGATCAAAGGCTAGATGTAATGCAACTAAGAGAAAAATGTTTTAATTGTTGTGTATTGGAGGCATGCTTAGATGGATATGTGTTTTGATTATACAATTGGATGCCAAGTACATAGAGAACCGATTGTATACCTTTGTGAGATTTTTTTAAGTGAAAGTGCATATGGTTGAGATATGAAGCTGTGCAATTTGAAGTTCAGTGAATAGGGCATTGTTAGTACGTTGAGTGGCCCTATGGATTTTATTTGCATATAAATGATGGAGAACATGAACACGTGCAATTTTTTGTGTTTGTGATGGATGAATGCATATACGAGTAACCTAATAAACAATTCATATTATGAGCTGAGTAATGGAGTGATGGAGATATGAAATAATTGTACATATGGAAAGGTATTGACAGTGAAATTTGAAAAATTGGTGAGGCCAAATGAGTAATGTTGGGTGTATGAATGGTGTGTGATCTAATAGAATATATGTGTCAGAATAATGGATTTAGTAATTGTTTGTATTGTAGGGAAATGGTGAAGATATGGAAAAAAAATCTTTAGTTTCATAGAGTTGAGTGAGGTGTTATAGATGGCTATATGTATTGTTTTGTGATCTGAGGTTTCTGTGAGGAGAGTTAATTAGAGATTCTACTTCTAGATCCATCACATGAGGATTTTTGTGAACTGAGGCTTGTATATTGCAGAGATCTTTCATTGATACCATGCGTGTATGTTTTGCAAGCCTCTACATATTTACTTGTATTGTGCCTTCTCATGAGCAATGTATAACTGAGTGACTAGAAGTGCTAGGGTGTCATTACTTGGTTCATGCTAAATCAAAATTGTATATGTTGTTACTCCAAGAGTTGTCATGTATGTGCTGTTGTAGGGGTGTGAAAGTATGTATGCTGAGATGATGAGAGTATGGTTTTGTATGTTGTAGAGAGCACATTGATGCCATGTATACCTATTTTTATCTATGTGCTACTACTAGGACTGATATTAAGAATGTGTTTGTGATGCTATGTATTGTTGATAGGGTTTATTGAGCAGAGCTACTATGGTTTCAGGCATATGCTATTGTATGGTGAGAGCAATGTCATGATGATGTTGAGAGTATGTTTCTAGTTTGAGATGTTTGGGCAGGGTGGCTTTATGAGCAATTGTTGTATTAGTGCGTTTGTTAGAGTTTGAATTGCTGCTAGGGTTTATCAATTTGATGATGCAAAAATGTACTTTGATGTTGTTGAAATTGAGTAGAAAGAGTAGGGTTTGATGTAATGCTGAATGTTTTGGGTCAACAAAGGTTTATGTATTAGTTGTGCATTGAAATATATGTGGGTCTAGTGTGAAAATTGATGAAACATTATCCACAGTTGTTTAAGCAGTGATTTGTGGGCCTATCTAAAAATATATGAAACCAAGTCCACAAGGATTTGAAGGTTTGGGAATTTAGTGGCAAGTGGTGGATTGTTGGTATAGGGAGTAGTGAATTTCTTCAGGTGGTGGCCTGAGAAACTATTGGAGGCCAGGGCCTCTAGTAGGTTGGGGCCTTTAGTGGAAAGTGGTGGATTGTTGGTATAGGGAGTAGTGAATTTATTTAGGAGGTGGCCCGAGAAACTATTGGAGGCCAAAGCCTCTAGTAGGTTGGGGCCTGCATATAACTGTGGAAGTGGTGGCTTCCATCAGGTAGTGGCATGGAGCGGGTGGTTGCTCACTAATATAGCAAGTCCGAGATTGCATACTAGTTGTGGCCAATGATTTATGTAAAAGAAGATTTTTAATAATAAGAAGAAGAAAAAGAGTGCAATGGATTTTCTCCCATAAAAGTCCACCTAATATTTGGTGTCCATGTATTTCTTGATGATTTATGTGTTGTGCATTGCTGATCTCATGGTTTACTTATGCTTATGTTGTGTATGTTATCTGATGATATAATGTGCTACTAATCATTGAATAATTAGTTAATTGAAAGAAAAGTATAAATGTAAAAAATGATCCCTGTGAAACGACAATGATTCATCTCTCCCGTTATTATCAAGTTCCTCACCCATCTAATTGAAGTAAATATATCTTCCAATATTGAAATACAAATAATATAAATTTAAATATACTTGCTAATTAAAATTCAATATTTATTATTAAAATAACTCAAATATATGAAAAGGACGTAATATCAAAATCTAAACCATATTAATTTATATGTTAATGTTTTGGTTTTATATGGAACTAGAGCATCCTCTAATACTAACCAATATGTTAACAAGCATGAAAGTTCATGTTATTAATCTTAAGGTGATATTATGCTATAGGTACAAGTAAATCTAGTAATGAAAGGAACTATGATGATTCGAGAGGTAATCCTCTTTGTGATTCTTGAGGAAATATTGACTACCCTTAAAATAAGAAATTCAACTTCATGGGTATGCTGGTTGCGTTGTGTTAGAGCCTAGATTGACGTCAGGCCGAAGGGAGGCAATCTTAGGATAATCACAAACCAAGCTTAACCTGGTAGCTAACGCTACCAAGTTGGAGAGGCTCCTCTCCTTGTCAATCTCAGTTGAGATGACTAAATTAAATATGGATTTTAGGCTAGGCATAGTAGCTCTAGGGTTTTTGGTTGATTTTGAAGGTTTTGTTGCTGGATCAAATGCAGCAGGCAGCGTTGGGTCCAGGAAATCAAGTCAGAATTGCAGGGTGTTCTATGGGGCGAGGTAGGTAGGTGTTTTGGCACTTGGAATTGAGTGAGATGGTAGGTATAAGACTGGTTAGGAGCTGAGGAGGGCATGAAAGGATCATGAGTCCACTTCAGACAGCTGAAAACATCAAAAACTAAATGTATTCCCAACGCAGAGCACTGTTACCAATGTATTCCACCTATCTATCTTGATTTCATTTAGTTAAGAACAATGAAATAGATTTTGGCACATATAACACATGAGAAAAACTAATGACAGAAGGAGAAACAATGCAAAAACAAATTACCACAAGAATCCCACAAAAATAGCTGCAAATCTTGGTTTATTTCCTTGCCAAACTACTGTAGAGATGTACAATGTAGCTCAAAGCATCCACAAGAGTCCAACCTTTACAAATGAGGAAGAAAATACATAATATAGGCATCAAACAACTCATACTGACCTTCAGGGGTCGAATCCATGAGAAGAGGGGCAGTTTCAACCATTTCCCAACTAAGAACAAGAATATAGGCAGTGGAACAACTTGCCTCTATAAGTATGGAAATCGATTCATTGACCCCCAAACCACCTCAAAATGATGAACCTACCCTCTAAGGTCATTTACAATTACACTTACATAGCATAGCATCATTTATAATCATAAATTCATCCAAAATTAGAGAAAAAGTCAACTTGTAGAAAAACTAGGTGAAATTTGGATTTTTGAGCAAACTGGCTCTATGCGTAGCGCCACTTGCCAGGTGCGTAGCGCCACTTCTCAGCTGATTTTGGAGGCCTTAACCTTAGAAAAATTGAGCCCAAGATAGCTCATTGGAAAGGTCTTCCTGTCTAGTTTCTAGAACATCTTGAATATTTTCATTTGGAGGTCATTTGCCCCCTCAAAAGTGGAATCTCCCAAGGCTACTTCCTGTGTGTCCAAAAAGAGGCAGAGAGGTCATTTTTTGATGGTTTTTTGACCTTTAGGTGACCAAGTTTTACTCCAAAATTGCTGAAACTTTCAGGGATTGATGCTATCATCATGTTGAATCCAAATATGCAAACCATTTCTCCAAAAATTCCTCCAGTCAAAAGCGTAGCGTCGGTGGCGCTACGCACCTAATGCAATTTTCTGTGTTGGAAAATTTCAAAATGAAAAAAACTCACCAAAACTTGCCTAGATTTGGCACAAGGCTCCCTCATTAGTTGCTTTTATGGGCTAGTGAGGCTTCAGCCAAGATTTTCAACTTGTATTGCTCCTTAAGGCCTTCCTCAACCTAGCCTTAAGCTTCCTGATTCTCATATTGCAAATTTTGTTTTCGAGTCATATAATGATATGACATGTGCCGGAGCATTCTATTGTCCCTGTTGGCCTTGTTGATCAGTCCCTCAAGATGCATGTTGACCCTCTCAAGCCAATTTTCCTGGTCATGTTCAATCTCTTGCTCAATGGAAGTCAAAGTGACAAGGTCCTCTTTGTCATTTTGCCTCTTCAGTTTCAACATTTCAAGTTCCATTAGGCTTTGCTTATCCTCCAACTGTTTGTTCTCTTTCTTGTTCATCATCTATATCATCCTCATGCATCTTCTCTTTGCCTTTTCTTTGCTGCTTATGTCTCTCCATGGAACTATCACTGAGTGTCTCTTCCTCCAATTCATACTCATTGTCCCTCTCCATTGTTGTACAACTGTTTCTCTTGTGGTGAATGAAGTGTGGTGAATTAGTGAATGAAGGTAAGATGAGTATGAAGAGATTTGAATAGGAAAATAGGTGAGGGTGGAACAAGAGTGGGAAAGGGATGTAGGGAGTGAGTATGGTTTGGGGTATATGTATAGGGTTTGGGATGTATGTGTATAGGGTTTGGGGATTAGGGAAAAGTTTAGGGAATGATGTATAGGGAATTATATATGAGGGGATGGGGTTTAGTGAGAAGAAAATATATGATATAGGACAGACATAATCAAAATATAGGAGATATTTTAGTGAAACTAGGGTTTGATTTTTTGAGAAACAAAACAACACAAGACTGATGCAACAATTCTTTTCACCAAGAATGGTGGTGTTACTTACTTGCAAAGAGGAAATGGAGAAGTTTTGAGCTGATTTGATACAATTTGCAACAATTTGTAGCTCAATTTCCAGGTTCGTAGCGCACTCACCTAGGTGCATAGCTCTGGTTTTCTATGTAGCGCCAATTCAAAATTACACTGCAGGAAAAACCCAGGTGCGTAGCGCTGGACTTTGGTGCGTAGTGCCTTTTTGTAGGACACTTTTGAAGGCCTTCCTGGTGTCCAAATTGGATGCAGGATAGCTCGTTGGAAATATTGTCGAGTCTACTTTCCAGAACATCTTGAATTTTTCAATTTGGAGTTCATTTTCCCTGTCAAAAGTCCAATCTCCCAAGATTGGTCAAAATGTGCAGAATGAGGCTGCCAAAATGCATAGTGTTGTTGCAGTCAACTTTTTAAGGTCTTCCTAAACTCCAAATTGAGCTCAAGATAGCTCATTGCAAATTTATTTGTGTCTAATTATAAGTTGACTCATCAAGCAAGTCATTTGGTCCTTCCATCTAGGAGAAAAATTGATTTTACCAAGGTCACTCCAGAGGTACAACAACCCTCCTGAGGAAAACGATGTTTTCGACATTTATCCCAAACCATGAAACATGTGTAAAAACTGAAAGAGGTTTTTATTCTTGGGTCAATGAAGGACAACAACCTCTCTCACATTTTTCAAATTCATCTTCTATTTCTCAGAAACATCATTTGAGTAAAACCTATCCCGATGTGTGGAACAGGGGATTTGTAGAAATGAAGGGAAATGAAGGGGATAAGGGGCTTATAAATTCTTGAGAAAATTTTGAAAAGTAGCAAGGGATGTTAGGAAGTAGGGGAAAGTGGAATTTCAAATATCGAGTGAGGGGAAGCGGTCCAAAAGGGCAAAACATAGGCCTAGCCTAGAAAATTGTCAAATTGTAGCAATAAGCTAGGGTTTGTGGGAAAATGATGAATTTAAGGAATATTAATGATGGGAAGTGCTTAAGAAGGTACATTAAGGATAGGGGAAGGTGTATGAGCATTAGGATACAAGTTTTGTTGATGATTTGACCATCCAAGAAAAATTACCTTCAAAACCCTAGGAGAGGGAAATGAGGCTTACCTAAGCACAACTGAAGCACGAACAAGGTGTAAACTGACCCATTGGAACCTGAAATGATGATGAAAACTCTTTGAATGATGGAAAACTCAGCTGAATGGTGAGATGGACTGACACTTGGAAAACTTTGGAAGGAGTGAAAACAAATCCTAGACCTAATACCTAGTGACCAAATTTTACTTGAAGACTCACTGAAATGACAAAATTTGACTTTGAAACCCTAAGACCACTTTGTAAGAGCATGTTTGATCGCTGGTGGAAGGCTTCAAAGACTGACACTAACATTGTCTCCATTGGGGATGGTAGCTCCTTGGAGGTGCCAAAAACATCGTAGACCTAGTAGCCTTATCCATTAGGCATGGAATCAAAAACTCAAGCTGAAATTACATAATTGAATACTGATGACTCAAAGACCCAAATTGATTTGACACTAACTCAATACTAAAACACAACTGACAAACTGGAAAATATGCTCAAAATGGAGCTTATTCAATAAAACCTACTCTAACTGTTCCATTCATCACCCGATCAAGTGAAATGAAATAACCAATGCAACCAAGTAAGCATTTTGGCTGCTGTTTGAATTCTCCACAAGTGCTTTCTTATG
The DNA here is from genome assembly GCA_031772625.1 of Pinus tabuliformis. Taxonomy (NCBI): domain Eukaryota; kingdom Viridiplantae; phylum Streptophyta; class Pinopsida; order Pinales; family Pinaceae; genus Pinus; species Pinus tabuliformis. The sequence continues at coordinate 1,012,223,507 of CM062820.1, read as the reverse complement.
AACAACAAGAGAGAACTACTGAAAGGCAACTCCCATGAAAACTTGTAAACAGATCCAAATTTTCCCAGATTGAATAGTATGGATTCTCTATCTGACTCTAAAAATACTGCATAAGGATCTTGAAATTCATGTGCACTGGGGCTTAGCTCATCCAATGGATTACTTTTCTTCTCCTCATACCATGAATGCAAACTTTCATCTGAGCTTTGTGATGAGACTCCTGTTGATAATGAAAAAGAAACTAGCTGCCAGATCAAGTTTGTATCAATACTTTTTCCAAGCTCACAGTTAGCTAATGGAGAAGGGCTTTGACTACAGACATCATCCAACACATCAGCTATTGGATCATGAAAAACTTGAAAAGACTATTGCAACCCATTTTATATTGGTTCCAATGAGATTACATGATTTTCTACAAGCTGCTCATCCTTTACTGAAGATGTACTATGCAAATTTCCCTTCAAAAACTGAAATGATTCAAAACAGAATGGTACAAAATCATCTTGCATCATTTGATCATATGTGCCAGCTTCCAAGTCTTCATGTATAGCTTGAAAATCAATGGCATTCGGGGGCTGCAAATCTAGATATGAGAAGTCTTGAACAAGGATTTCATTGCCCTCTAGATGGTCAAGATCAAAACTTATTGACGGTTGATTTCTGATTGCACGAAAGTTGTCTCTGATGATATGAAACGAAGTAAAACAAAAAGGCAAAGATCCTTCACTTACTTCAAAATTTTCTACACTTTCCTCCTCACTTCCATAGCTGATATGTAACGACTGATCACTGTATTCGAGCTGTTGAAAGTGAACTTCCTCCTTCCACAAACCAGCTGCTGATTTGTTTGCAAGATTAGCTTCTGTTTGGAGAACATAATCATCATCATACTAATCAAACTGAGGCAAATCATTAGTATAAAACACATCATCAAGCATACATGTCATACCAACAGATATCTCTTCTGCGAGCCGATCTGTAAAAGAATCAATATCAGATCTATGACAGCTGGGATAAGAAAGAAAATGTTTTGGATCAGCCACTTGTTCTTCTTCAATCAACAAGCCATGGTCTCGAGCATCATACTCATTCCTTGTGGTGATCTTTTGCATCATCTCTTCCATTGCACTTACCAAAATGTCGAGCTTTACCTCTAAAGATGTTGATTCCTCTCGATCTATGCTTTTCATCTCTTCTTCCTTCAACTTTGCCTTTCTAATCAACAGATTAGCCTCTACATCTATTGCAATTTTTTTCATCTCTTCAAGTGTTGCAAGGTTCCTTTCCCTCAGGTGAAACTCCATTTCCGAATCAAAGGCATTTAGGTAGCGCAAGAGAGTAGATCCGGGAGGAGGTCTTATATTAAAAGGCATTGAAAATAAACATGGTTAAATCTGGCAGAAAACTGTTGTACTGTCTCCCCTAACAGTCTTTTCAGCTGGTTATACTCTTCTAGAATCAAGAAAAGGTTCTGTCTGACCACCCACTTGTCGAGGAAAACTTTAACGAACTGCTGGAAATCTGAGATGCTTGCATCAGGCAGGGTTTTGAACCAACTCTTGACTTTGCCTTACAAAGAAAGAGAAAAAAGCATAATACTAACATCCTCTTCGTCAACTTCAAAAAGGTTAAGGAAAGACTCAAAATTTAGTACATGTCTCTCAATAGTGATGTTGTCACATTCACCATCAAATCTTGGTAGATATAGGTAATGATTTTTAAGGAAAGCATGGGATATAGGAGGTAAAATCAGAGGCTTGTATCTATCCGGAATTTTACAAGGTATAGGAATATGTACAGAAGGTGTAGAATCAGTCTTGGTCTCTTGAGGCTCATCAGTTTGAAGATGATCATCATAAGATTCAAAAGAAGGGTCTTGATCAAGATCAAAGGCATGCGAATATTTTGTATTCACAATCTTCAAAGGGAAAGAATTAAATGCAGGTCTAGGATCCTTTCTCAAATACAGTATACCTCGTAAAGCCTCCTTGACATTCTCGGGAAAAGAGAAGAAATAATTAACAACAAATAACATAATGTCTTGGATGAAATTCCAACTTGAATACTTGATCTTTCCATATTGTCCTTTCATGTTTCTGCTGGTCAGGTTCATCCTCTAGTGGAGTCCTTGAATCTGATCTCGAAATTGATTTAGAGTCACCAGGTGAATGATTTTAGCCTTCCGATGTCTGATCATTGTCAACCATCAACAATCAGATCTGAACTTGATACATTTTATTGAGGAACATAACACTACGTTCCCCAGTACGGTCGCCACTATGTTAGAGCCTAGATCGACCTCAGGCTGAAGGGAGGCAATCTTAGGATAACCAAAAACCAAGCTTAACCTGGTAGCTAGCCCTACCAGGTCGGGAGAGGGCTCTCTCCTTGTCAATATCAGTTGAGATGACTAAATTAAATATGGATTTTAGGCTAGGCATAGTAGCTCTAGGGTTTTTGGTTGATTTTGAAGGTTTTGTTGCTGGATCAAATGGAGTAGGCAGCTTTGGGTCCAGGAAATCAAGTCAGAATTGCAGGGTGTTCTATGGGGCGAGGTAGGTAGGTGTTTTGGCACTTGGAATTGAGTGAGATGGTAGGTCTAAGACTGGTGAGGAGCTGAGGAGGGCATGAAAGGATCATGAGTCCTCTTTAGACAGCTGAAAACATCAAAAAATAAATGTATTCCCAAGGCAGAGCACTGTTACCAATGTATTCCACCTATCTATCTTGATTTCATTTAGTTAAGAAGAATGAAATAGATTTTGGCACATATAACACATGAGAAAAACTAATGACAGAAGGAGAAACAATGCAAAAACACATTACCACAAGAATCCCACAAAAATAGCTGCAAATCTTGGTTTATTTCCTTTCCAAACTATTGTAGAGATGTACAATGTAGCTCAAAGCATCCACAAGAGTCCAACCTTTACAAATGAGGAAGAAAATACATAATATAGGCATCAAAAAACTAATCTTGACCTTCAGGGGTCGAATCCATAAGAAGAGGGGCAGCTTCAACCATTTCCCAACTAAGAACAAGAATATAGGCAGTGGAACAACTTGCCTCTATAAGTATGGAAATCGATTCATTGACCCCCAAACCACCTTAAAATGATGAATCTACCCTCTAAGGTCATTTTACAATTACACTTACATAGCATAGCATCATTTACAATCATAAATTCATCCAAAATTAGAGAAAAAGTCAACTTGTAGAAAAACTAGGTGAAATTTGGATTTTGAGCAAACTGGCTCTATGCGTAGTGCCACTTTCCAGGTGCGTATTGCCACTTATCAGCTGATTTTGGAGGCCTTACCCTTAGAAACATTGTGCCCAAGATATCTCATTGGAAAGGTCTTCCTATCTAGTTTCTAGAACATCTTGAATTTTTTCATTTGGAGGTCATTTGCCCCCTCAAAAGTGGATCTCCCAAGGCTGCTTCCTGTGTGTCCAAAAAGAGGCAGAGAGGTCATTTTTTATTTTATTTATTTATTTATTATGGTTTTTTGACCTTTAGGTGACCAAGTTTTTCTCCAAAATTGCTGAAACTTTCAAGGATTGATGCTCTCATCATGATGAATCCAAATATGTAAACCATTTCTCCAAAAAGTCCTCAAGTCAAAAGCTTAGAGCCACCTAATGCAATTTTCTGTGTTGGAAAATTTCAAAATTTCAAAATGACAAAAACTCACCAAAACTTGCGCAGATTTGGCACAAGGCTCCCTCATTAGTTGCTTTGATGGGCTAGTGAGGCTTCAACCAAGATTTTCAACTTGTCTTGCTCCTTAAGGCCTTCCTCAACCTAGCCTTAAGCTTCCTAATTCTCATATTGCAAATTTTGTTTTCGAGTCATATAAGGATATTGGTGGGCTCCAGTATTGTAGCAATAATGCTACAACTCCTGGAGCTTCCTTCTCTAATTTTATCAACCCGGTAGTTCGTAACAAACTTGGAAGCGACGGTGCTGTATGCACAAGTACCAGCTCTTGTCGCAGTTGTCACTTGGTCAGCTGGCACAAGTCCGCTAGGGCTCAAGCCAACTTCTATATGTTCTCAGAAGAAGCTTTTTAAGTGATGAACGAAAGCTATCTCAAAGGAAATTAACCTACTTTGCAAGAATGAACTGAAAGCCAACCAAACATGGAAACCCTAGTAAACCCTAATCTGACCATCTTAATCCTTACGATGCAATAGTGGGAATGCAACTTCTAAAAATGATGCCATTACTTCTAGTGAAATGAGATGCATGAGTTTAAACTACTTTCATCTGAAGAGAACATGTTTTTGTATTTTTGCTCAAGTGGTTGGAGATATTATGACTGTGCTTCTTACTGGGTCTTGACTGTGCAGGGGTAGTTCAAGGAGAGGAAGGCTTGGGAAAGGTCAGGAGGACTCTGAGAGGTTCCAGGGGATCCCTAACATCATTCCACAGAAGTTCACAACGTTCAGGTGCCTGGCAACTGTGTTTGCAAGCTTCTACAGGATGTCTGCAGGGGATCCTACAGGAAGCTCGGGATTTCTACAGGAAGTCTGCTAACTTCTACAGGATGTTCTGCAGTCGGAGTTTTGGGTGATGGAGGAGTGAATGAGCTGTATGGGTGGATAGGTAGGATGAGAGGGGAGCTTGTGATGGCTTATGGACAGAGAGATGAGATGGAGAGAGGGTGTGTAAAGCTGGTTGGTCGATAGAAGGGTAGAGGCAATGGAAGGCCGAAAAGATAAAACAACGTGGATAATAGAAGAGTTGGTGGGCAAAGGATCTAGCTGGGAGGTAAGGAGATGGCTTAGGCATGGCTGAGAAGGATAAGGAAGTGATAAAGTGGTGCTGCGCAGTGTAAATGAAACAAATCACCTCTGTCTTGCACAAAACCGAGAATTCATCAACCTATTCTAACTGTTTTATTAAAAACCAAAGAACAACGATGGAAGTTAAGATAGAAATCGTGCATGGTGCTGAAACAAGGAGTTATTGCTCAAGATCTAAATGCATGGACACTTCTACCAATGGAAATATGACTTTAAAGCTTGCATGAACATGTAAAACTACGTTTTTTTGGTGGTTGGCACGGTCTACACTCCCAATCTCTAAACAGAGGTGGAAGTGAGTGTACGATCAACCTTTTCTTGGAACTCTGATGAATTCTAATCCTCCTACTCTAATCTAAGCTGCTGAAAGCACTTTATCCATAAAACTAACCTACTTAATCACATTAAGAAATTTGAATTAGCAGACTGTGTTTTCCAAATGCATGTCAAGGCAAAGAAATGAAATGCTGAAAGGAAAGACAAGTAACAATACAAAGAAAGGAGGCCTATTGCTCTCAGGTTGGGCCCAAACCTGAGAGCTATAACTCCTCTAAGAACTCAGGATTGAACTCAAATCTACCTGCCTTTTATTAAATGATCATAATCATAAGTCTAATAACATGCCAAAAATGGCTTACAAAGAGCAAAACAGAGCTATAGCTCGTGATTCAAAATCTGCAACAAAGGTTCAAAAGTCCCCATCGAAGGCTACAGCCTCAATATTTATACATGATGAGGGCCAAGCTGGCCTCCTAAATTAGTGGGGCTTGGCTGTCCAACTAAAAGTAAACTGCTGTTCCTGTAGAATCCGTTGGTTGCCTTCTAGCTCGGTGGTGATAGCTGTTGGAGCTCGGAGTTGGGGTGGAGATCACGAGGAAGGTCATTCAAGGCTGTGGACAACCTTCCTACAAACCCGCAATGCCACCTTGGCTGTCTCCTTGCCTCCATCTGCGTGGTCTTTGCTCCATTTAATGTCAAAAAACCTGAAATAAACATGTATTAGCCACATAGGCATAATGACTGCCCTCCTTCCGACAAATAACATGAATATACTAAGAAATGATGCATAAGTGATAAAAAATGAAGGGTTGAGCAAGGTAAGTAGGCCAAATGAGCCCAAAATGTTACCAAAATTTGGGGCTCATCAGATATGACATGTACTGGAGCATTCTATTGTCCTTGTTGGCCTTGTTGATCAGTCCCTCAAGATGCATGTTGACCCTCTCAAGCCAATTTTCCCGGTCATTTTCAATCTCTTGCTTAATGGAAGTCAAAGTGACATGGTCCTCTTTGTCATTTTGCCTCTTCAGTTTCAACATTTCAAGTTCCATTAGGCTTTGCTTACCCTCCAACTGTTTGTTCTCTTTCTTGTTCATCATCTATATCATCCTCGTGCATATTCTCTTTGCCTTTGCTTTGCTGCTTATATCTCTCCATGGAACTATCACTGAGTGTCTCTTCCTCCAATTCATACTCTCTGTCCCTCTCCATTGTTGTACAACTATTTCTCTTGTGGTGAATGAAGTGTGGTGAATTGGTGAATGAAGGTAAGATGCGTATGAAGAGATTTGAATAGGAAAATAGGTGAGGGTGGAACAAGAGTGGGAAAGGGATGTAGGGAGAGAGTAGGGTTTGGGGTATATGTATAGGGTTTGGGATGTATGTGTATGGGGTTTGGGGATTAGGGAAAAGTTTAGGGAATGATGTCTAGGGAATTATATATGAGGGGATGGGGTTTAGGGAGAAGCAAATATATGATATAGGATAGCCATAATCAAAATATAGGAGATAGTTTAGTGAAACTAGGGTTTGATTTTTTGAGAAACAAAATAGCCCAAGACTGATGCAACAATTCTTTTTAGCAAGAATGTTGGTGTTACTTACTTGCAAAGAGGCAATGGAGAAGTTTTGAGGTGATTTGATGCAATTTTAAACAATTTGTAGCTCAACTGCCAAGTGTGTAGTGCACTCACCCAGATGCGTAGCGCTGGTTTGGTGCGTAGCGCTAGTTCAAAATTACACTGCAGGAAAAACCCAGGTGCGTAACACCTTTTTGTAGGACAATTTTGAAGGCCTTCCCAGTGTGCAAATTAAGTGTAGGATAGCTCATTGGAAATCTTGTCGCATCTACTTTCCAGAACATATTGAATTTTTCAATTTGAAGTTCATTTAACTTGTCAAAAGTCAAATCTCCCAAGACTGGTCGAAATGTGTAGAATGAGGTTGCCAAAATGCATAGTGCTGTTGCAGTCAAATTTGGAAGGTCTTCCTCAAATCAAAATTGAGCTCATGATAGCTCATTGGAAATATATTTGTGTCTACTTATCAGTTGACTGATCAAGCAAGTCATTTGGTCCTTCCATCTAGGAGAAAAATTGATTTTACCAAGGTCACTCTAGAGGTGCAACAACCCTCCTGAGGAAAATGATGTTTTCAACATTTCTCCCAAACCATGAAACCTGTGTAAAAAATGAAAGAGGTTTTTCTTATTGGGTCAATGATGGACAAAAATCTCTCTCACTTTTTTCAAATTCATCTTCTATTTCTCAGAAACATCATTTGAGTAAAACCTATCTCGATGTGTGGAACAGGGGATTTGTAGAAATGAAGGGGATAAGGGGTAAATTCTTTAGAAAATTTTGGGAAGTAGGGAGGGATGTTAGGAAGCAGGGGAAAGTGGAATTTCAAATATTGAGTGAGGGGAAGGGGTCCAAAAGGGCAAAACATAGGCCTAGCCTAGAAAATTGTCAAATTGTAGCAATAAGCTAGGGTTTGTGGGAAAATGATGAATTTGAGGGATATCAGTGATGGGAAGTGCTTAAGAAGGTACATTAAGGATAGGTGAAGGTGTATGAGCATCAGGATACAAGTTTTGTTGATGATTTGACCATCCAAGAAAAATTACCTTCAAAACCCTAGGAGAGGGAATTGAGGCTTACCTAAGCACAACTGAAGCATGAACAAGGTGTGTAAACTAAACCATTGGAACTTGAAATGATGATGAAAAATATTTGAATGATGGCACACTCAGCTGAATGGTGACATGGACCGACACTTGGAAAACTTTGGAAGGAGTGAAAACAAATCCTCGACCTAATACCTAGTGACTAAATTTTACTTGAAGACTCACTGAGATGACAAAATTTGACTTTGATACCCTAAGACCACTTTGTAAGAGCATGTTTGTTCGTTGAAGGAAGACTTCAAAGATTGACACTAACACGTTGAACTCTAGCTATAAAGTTTCCGCATGCTTTACTATATTTATATGTACTTGCCTTTTAAAGCAGGGTTAAACTACCTTTATAAATGTGAAGAATATATGAAAAGTGAGACTAATGAGAAAGGATAAAAATACTAATGAGAAAGGAGAGGCTCAAATTGATGATCAATGGATTAATGAAATTGATATGTCAATACATAATTAAAGTTGAATACTCTCTTTTCTTTTATTTGTGATTTTAATAATGACATTGATATGTGGATCCATGGTTAAAGTTGAATTCTATGTGATTTTAATGAATTAAATACTTAATTTTCTTTTAAATAAATATTTTTGAAAATGATATACACCAATTAATATTATTTAAAATTAATGTTAATGTGTACAGTGTTTATATAGATTAATAGTTATTTCTAAAAGATAAGTGTTTTTTTAAGCATGTAATTAATAGATTATGGGATAAGTAATATGATGGATTCATTTTCAAGTTAAAGAATATCACAAAAATAAATAATAAAAAAGTATAAATCCATTATGGATTTATAGTATTATTTATTTTTAGGCACAATATAATATTTTGACTTATATATTTATATAACATTGACAAATAAATTAAGAATAATCATTTGTATTAGAGAATCTACACTCTAACACTTTACATATTAGTATAATTCATAAGAAACTTATATCCAAGATTATTTCAATAATTTTCATGAAAATAACATAGTTCATGAAGGTAGACATTGACAATAGTAAACAACTTTTCCAGGTTTTCCATTCAAGAGAATTTTTCTTTAAACATTCTCAAGGAATTAAAACATCACTTTAAGCAAGATATTAGAATAAGAGAAGAGGGTTAAATCTTTTATTGTTAATTTACACATCCACATAGCTTCAAAATGAAAAATAAATAATAATCCAGTGATACATTTTAAATTTCCTTTTTCCTTAAAAAGTTGTTGGGATTTGACCATGGCTTTAAGAATTAATAGTTATGACCTATCAAAGTGCCACTTGTGAGAACTCATATATGTAGGTAGTATAAGTTGCAGTCATAAGGGTGCATACTAAGAAAAATAAAGTCATTGCTAAGAAAAATCACATTTAGGAGAACCAAAATTAAACAAGACTAATGAGTCCAACTCAAATTTGATAGATGTTAGAAATGAAGTACAAATATTCAACTAATTCAAGCATTTATTTAAAAGTTTTGAAAGCATTATTTAAGTACTAAAGGAATAGAAATGAATTCGTGTTTTTTTTCAAAGAAATTGGTATGAGAGTTTTATTAAAAAAGAAGGCTAGGATCTGACCCAAAACCATTATATTTCTTCAAAACAACCAATATTCCTTGCAGGTTTGAGATTAAGTGCAGAGGCTCAATACAATCCCTTAAGTGATTACCCCATGATATAAAAATTTCAATCTTGTTCTAGATATTTTTTTTCCAAAAGGCTCATAGATCCAGATACATTTACATTATGTTTTTCACTACTTTCGATTTAATTTTGACCGGGTTCTGGTTTTCCTTGGAAAAATAATTTTTTTCCTTCTTCCCCACTTGAATCCATCCCACATTTTCTATTGTATCTGATGTGTCACCATTTGATGAGTGAGCGTTGCTATTTTATGTTTCTTCTTTATTTTCCTGATCTATCGAAGAAGTTACTTTTCTAGTTGTTTTCCTTAAGGATTCAGAGGGGGATTCATATTTCACTGGGGTATGCTATGCTCCCCTTGTCATTGAATATGTAGGATCCTAATACACATCTTCCTCACTAGATTTTGTTTCATTTGGTGAATATTCTTTGTTAGTAACTTATCCATGTTTTTCCTTTTCTTCTATCTTAGCCCGAGTCTCTTCTTCTTTAAATACTGTATAATGTTCAATCTAATCTCCTTCCCACCATTTAGGCCTTCGATTATTTTTCTAGACTTTATTGTTCTGCAAATTCTTTGGAAAGTTTTTGATTACATGCCTTGTTTCATAACACGTTTGACATCAAAATGAAACATTTTCATAATCCAAATTTTGAACCCACACATAATCTTGAGCCTTCAGATTAATCTCGGTAGGGAAACCCCTGATTAAATCCATCTCAACACATATTCGAGCAAAAGTAGTTTTATAAAAAAGTCTAGATTTTGGGTTGTAGAAATAAAAATTCCCTAATGCATTACCAATGGAAGATAACATTGGGAGGCTCTAAATATGGATGGGAAGGTTTGAGAGCCTTAACCAAACAAGAGTCGTGGAGATTAATGTCGTAATCAGATGAAATCTAGGAGACCAGGGCTGCATGAAACGACCAACATTGCCCCAAAACCAGGGATCAGATTCAAAAATATTCTTCTTATCCTCAATATTATAAAAAACCACAACAAAAAAACCATGAGCTAAAGCGTAAATATTCAAATCATTAGTCAAGAAGGGTTTCCACATATCAAAAATCCACTTGTAGAGATAAGTCATTCATGGCCAAAACCCATTAAATTTGTAGACCAAACCCTTTTTTGAGAAATAAATTTATTTTCTGAAGGCATCCTCTTTCAAAGGAACATTAAGGGACGAAGCTGACAATCAGAAGAACAAATTCGAATTTCAACATGGCACTATACAAAACTAAGGTTTGAGCTTCCATTTCTTCAATATAAACATATTTAGTCTCTGAATCACTAGAATTCATCATTGATTAGAGAGCAACATAAACCATAGCCGCCACTTTTTTCTCTAAAGGTGTATTACATAATTCCCTTTAAGCATATTAATGTACATTATTATTAATTTATTTGTTTAGAAATAAATTCATGCTAACCCTATAATTTAAAACAACATTTACCATAATTATTAAAGGAAAAAATACCCACAAAAGTGTCACTTATTCATGTCCAACATTGGTTTTTCCGGCACGAGAAACTCCTTCCGCAATTTCTCAAATGAAATCTTCATTGTTTTACAATATCCATACCTATGTACTTCATGATAACATTCACAAGAATTTCACAAGCTTAACATGCTCCAGGGCTTTCTCCAGTATTATTTAAATCTTAAATAATATAATATACAAGCCATAGTCTTATTCTTAACCCCATCATTTTCTTGTTACATTGTTAGTTATAGTTCACCAAGATTTACTGTCAACAACTGCATTAGCAACAATTTTTTCATTCCTAAACCACATTTATATTTATTTCTAGCTCATATAATTCCCATAAGATTGTAAATTAATAGTACAAATATCTACATGAAATGCCATTAGCAATTACAAATGATACCTTATTGAAAACTAATTTTTATAGATGATTGAATATCCAAGCCTCCATTTTCCTCGCCTTCACTAACTTAGTGATTTTTATCTAGTTTCCACATAGCCCTACTTAGGGAACACTTATTTTCTTAATACTCTCAAGTTGTTAGATCACAAATAAGAGCTATAATGAAATCCAACAAAGATTTTGTAACAATAGGTAGATTTTCCACCTACTGAATTTACGATCCTCTAATAAGAGAATTATTACAACAATAATGCTTAACAAGTTAACTTATTTCTAAGTCCAACTTACCATGAAATTTTTAGCTTAAGGATATTCTAATATAAATTGAAAAACATATTCCTATACCTTAACCTCAATCTAAGTCAAAATAGGGAAGGTTTAGTTGTCGAGGAGTAAGGATTTTGCACCCATACTATGTGCCTCTCAATCATAAACATGAAATAATAATTTTATGCCCCTAATTCCATGATGAAATTACTTAAAGAGTAAATCTATCTCCTTTACATCCTACTCTAGAATCGTATGGGTATGCTAAGTTACTCAACTTCCTTTTCCCACATATATTGTAAAGAGATTCCTTGCCTCAATTTTGAGACAACAAAGCAGGATCATGTTCATGTTCCAAACCCAGTTGTTAAGCCTGGTCATGCACATAAAAAAAATAGATGCATATCAAGTAGGTCATAGCCAAACTCAATTGCTTCATATCAAAAGTTACCCTTTAAAATGCATATCAAGTAGGTCAAAACCAATCTCAATTGCTTCATATCAAAAGTTACCCTTTAAAAACTTGACCATCAAGATACGGCCTTGGATTTCTCCTAGACAAAGTTACCCTTTAAAAACTTGACCATCAAGATACGGCCTTGGAGTTCTCCTAGACAAACATGGACATATTTTCTGATCTTTCACTTAATCACTTTCCCACATTACTAAGATCAATGATATCATATCAAAATATAGGTATAAAAACATGTAACATAAACAAAAGATTAGTGTAAAAAAATGTGTTAGCTTAATCATGATTTCATAATATATGTTTAGGTTTACATAATCTTCTAACGTTTACACACATATATAATTAGCTCTAAATGAGAGTCCTACACTTTTGGCCACATTGCCACGATTCACATTTTCTTAACGACATTAGTAATCATTTATTGAGGCCAAGTGATACTATCCAATTAGAAAAGCCATAAAGAATTATAAAATAATCATGATATACATGCTAATTCAAGATACAAATATATCTCATTATTAAAAAACATGCCATATGTCAAATATATTATGTGTCAATCTGAAAATTCCAAAGCAAGACATATCATTTATGAATGTTCAAGTCATACATAACACAATTCAATAACTGACCTAGGGTTAACCCTTCGATCGCATACCAAAATAGAGTTAGGAAAAATGAGACATTACATAGCCCCCTCTTAGGGCAAAAATTTGGAATGTGGTCGTTATCAGGCTACAAGAAACTTATATTGATTGAAATTTTTTATCAACCTCATATGCATCATGTTGAATATCATAAGACTTTGAATCCTTGTCGTAAATTCAATTTAATATTTCAATTTCTTCTAAAGATTAGACATTTCTACAAAACCCTACGCATTATATCACATTAGCACTCATTGTGAAACATCTTAGTGACAACAAATTAAGACATTAAAAATGCATCTTTTCACATTGATTTTAGTATTAAACAAGTGGCGGTTACTACCATGTCACACTAACAAGTTTTTATCAACACTTTGGAAGCATACTATTTATATATAACATCTCTTCATCATTTTCCTTAAGTGACATCATACTTAACCATTATAATCATAATTAAACTTTAATATAGCTTTCTTACCATTATCTTACTAGATGAATCTAGTGCTACCTCATCATCTTGTTGCCATATATTATAATATATCCACCTTATTTATTTGGTAAATCACTATGCTTATAAAGCTTCAAAAGATTATATTTGCATTATATGATCATACAATCATAAGACTCAACACATAAAAAAAACCATGAAAAAGGCCATTACTTAAGTATTTCACAAACTAAGTTATCCAATAGAAACAATGAACATTGGCCATCATAAATAATTGAATAATAAAAATCCAACCTTTACATTTTGTATACAACTTGGCATCCATAGCTTGATATTCACCTTTATTCACATGCAACCTTAAAATTTACAAACCCAAGGAATCCATATGAACTATGGCCAAGTTATTAAATTTAAATCATAATCAATGATCTATGTTCAACGTTAAATTTTTCCGAAGTAGCAATACAATATTACACTCAAGACATTACCTAAAAAAATTTCATACTCCATAGTTTTCTTGAAGTCCCAAAGTTACAAACAATACTTGCTTACTGATTCCAAGGACTAATAATGTAATCAAACAACAAAAGATCTTGACACAAAGTTAACATTATCTTTTAAGGGCATTTAATTTTTCCATCAATAAATGTTTCAATCTTGATGTCACTGTCTCAGCAACCTTGCCTTTGTTGTTATGGATTCTTGCCTTGCCTTTGCAGTCATGGAATCTTGCCTTGCATCACAACAATTTTCTTCCAACGAACTAGTCTTCAAATCAGCCTTATACACAACACATACAAACATCAATATCACATATTCTGCTGCAACTTTGTTGCTCCCTCCTTGTTGTTCCTTTGTAATCACATCTTTTCCTTGCAGGTTGTAGAGCATTAATGCATTGGTGACAGTTACATTGAGGACTATTTTACAGTGAGTTGCAGACCATATTTTTCAGTACCTTAATAACGAAGAATAGATAAATGTGGATTGGAGGGCTACAAGACATTTGTAATCCCCATTGCCATTGGTGTCAAAGGGGGAGGTAAGCATAGGTTGTTGAATTTGATTCTCAAGAAACATTGTTGTCATCAATGCCAAAGGGGGAGATTGTTGGCATTATTGTCATTGATGGAAAAAGAGCAACAACGTAGCAAAAGGCATGGAGAAACAACATAAAAGCAAATTTGTGATGGAAAAGGAGAAACAACAAGGCAAAGATGTGATTACAAAGGAACAACAAGGAGGGAGCAACAAAGTTGCAGCAACATATGTGATATTGATGCTTGTATGTGTTGTGTATAAGGCTGATTTGAAGACTGGTTTGTTGGAAGAAAATTGTTGTGATGCAAGGTAAGATTCCATGACTGCAAAGGCAAGGAAAGAATCCATGACAACAAAGGAAAGGTTGCTGAGACAATGACATGAAGATGTTGTGATGCAAGTCCAAGGCAAAGGAAAAGATGTTGCAAAGATTATTGTGATGCATTAATGGCAAATGTTGTTTTTGATCATGAGGAATGAGTGCTCAATTATATAGTCATATGTTACTCCTATATATTTTGAATATTTATTTTTGTGTTCTAATATTCAAAATATGAAGATTTTGGAAACGAATAAGTGGAAGGCAAAGATAAAAGCCTGTTCATTTCATATTCTTATGTGGAATACCAACAACCATAAATGTTTTCTTCTAAAAATGTGCGAGGTTACAAGGCTAAAGAGTCAAAGAGTGGGAGGATGTGTGAGAGATGATTGAGGTGTTATGCATTAGTTACCTGGCACATATGAAGCTTATGTGAAGCATATTTGAAGGGAAGAATAGGTAGAAATGAAGATGGAGACATGCATAATTTATGACCAGGTAAACCAACACGTTATTGTTTCTTATTTGTATCAGGGGATTGTAGTCTCCTTTCAAGTTGTGGCTTGATAAATATCCAGTTGGATCTGGTTGAGGTAGGAGCCTCTTGTGGGTTGTAGATTAAAGAAAACATATGGGAGTTGGAGCTTCCTTGCATGTCATAGCTTGTAGAAAAATTGAGGTAGCAGCCTTCTATAGGTTGGAGCCTACATAAAATCAGATGTAATAAGGAGTAGGAGATTTCCTTGCATCACAAGAATAATAAAATTGTGGTTTTCTCCCTTTATGGGTTTCCACTTATATCTGGTGTAAATATGTGTTGTTATTACATGCTGGTGTGATGTTTTGGTTTGCTTATTACTTGTTTTTCACATGTTCAATCTATTGTTCATTATTTGTTAAGTTTCTCATGTAATGTTTTAGTTAATGAGTTTAATGAAAATAACTTAAATATCCATGAATGGACTTAACTGATTCACCCACCCTCTCAATTTGGTCAAGTTTTCATGAATTGGTATTAGAGCAGGTTCCTTCTATATAAGCCTAACAACATGATGGTAGGCCTGCTCGAGTCATGGACTATTAAAGTGTACCCGTGTTGAATGCAACAAAATTTCATGATTGGAGAGATAAGATAAAATCTGAATTGATAGCTTATGGACCTGGTGTATGGAAACTATTATATGATGGCTACTACAAAGCCTCTCCCTCTTTGCAAGAACAACAGTGTAATTCTAAGGAAAAATGTGTTATGTATAAAAATTTTCATATTAAGGATCTTGATACAATAATAAATTTAACTCCACAAAAGAAATTTGGATATATTGTAGCTCATGCATGGAGAGGCTAGCAACAACATTATAGAGAAAGAAAAGACAAAGAGGAAGGAGAAAAAACCATGTCAAAAGGAAAATGCTCAATTAAATGAAACCTCTACATGTGAAAATGTACCTGACTCTCATGAAGAAAAGAGAAATGAACATCAAGCTAGGCTTGACTTATCATTGGCTAGCATAGAAAGATTGAAGAATGAAAACAAATATATGAAGGAACTGGTGCAGATATGTAATGAGAGAGTGCATGAGTACAAGGAGGAAATTGTCAGCTTGAAGACACAACTTGAAGAAGAAAGGAGAATAGAAGAGTTGATGAGCAGTAAATTCAAGGAGAGAGACCTACAATGTGAAAGATTAGAAGCTGAGATTGATTCAGCTAGAAGTAAGTTAGAAGAAAATAATAGGTTGTGTAAGAAGCTAAAAGAGGAGGTTTCCTCCATGAAGAACTCATAAAAGGTAGAAATTAAATATGATAATGAAGATTTCATAAAAAGACCTATAGAAGAGGGACAAGCACCATGATTAATAAAGAAGAAAACAAAAACAAGCAGCAATATCAAAAGCCAAAGAATGAGATGAAGAAAGGGTTCACTGCAAGAAGATCATTCTCTCCTAAAAGTGAGTTGAACAAATTCAGAATATCTCAAAGGAGATTATTTGCTTCTGAAAGTATCACATTTTTTTCTTGCAATGAACATGTACATGTGGTAGCAGAATGTAAGAGAAAGAAAATCAAGTTTAGTCAGCAGAAGATGCAGCAAATAAGAAGGCTCCCTCATGTAAACAAGCAAAGAAGACAATTATTTACAAGGTACACAAATCATTTCCAAGGTTATTTTTATATGTGTAATGAATTTGGACATAAACTCGTTGAATGTAAACTACATGCAAAGAAGAGCACAAGAAGCCACACACCATTTCAACCATACCTTGGTCAAATAAGGTGATATTTATTTCACAAACTTGGACATAGAGCCAATGACTGCAGGATACCATATATCCTAAATAATCCTAGACAGATGATGGAGGAAAATGAAAGAAGACTAAATTCTGAATAAAAAAGAAATGCATACAGTAGAAGGAAACTCAATAAAGTGTGGAAGACGAAGAAAAAGGAACATCCTGTTACTTCAATGACATAATAAAGTCATCATGGTTTTAGGGGATATGCTCTAAGAAGTAAGGAAATTGTCCAGTGAGTGTTAGAAGAGTAACAACATCCCAGGGGGAGAGAAGCCCATAAAATGTTATGGTATGGTGAGACCAAAGTTAGATGTTGGCAGAAAGGCTTTACTTGTGGATTAACAAAATAATGAAAAGAGGTTTATTTTCTTATTTGGAGAGCTAAAAAATAACTGAAGCAAGACATTATATTAATATTAATAAATGAAGCCAAATTCGAAAAATATTTCATTTCTACTGAAAATTTAAAGAAAGATGATCTATGTTATGGTTAGAGTTACAATTATTGTCACTTTATCCTCGTTGCGTTTACATTTGAAAATAGATGAAACAAATAAATAAAAAATAAAAAAGGGAAAGAAATAAAGAGGGAGGAAGAAGAAGAAAAATGAGGAGGGATCACACATAAAGGCTCTATAGGCCTTGCAACTAATTATGAAGAAATGGTAAACAAATTCACGTATATATAAGGCTTCAGCTCACTATGTGGAATAGTTTAGGTTGAAATGAAATCCCCTGCGGTGCTCTAAATTCAATATCAGTACTAGTTGAATTGAAACATTTCAGTTTTCTAGTCGTCCTCTTCAGCCAATTGGAGTTTACTAAATTCAAGGCCATATGATAAAATTGTTAGACGATAGTGTCATACACAAAGAGTTATGGAAAACTTGTTGACAATTGCATGGATTAACAATGAAAAATTCCATGAAATATTTTCATACATGACGTGAGGGCTGCTTTGCACATACTTTGGAGAGGACAGGACACCAACAAATAGGAATTGTGAGAAACAAGGTAGGTGAAGGTGTTGAAACTTAGAGAGGACACATGACATAGCGTGATAAGAAACTCACTCAAATTTTACAACCTCCATTGGGTGGTAATGCAAAAACTACAATTATTTGCAATATTACACCTGCTTTGATCCATGTTGATGAAATAAAGGGGATGCTTTAGTTTGAAAGTATAGCATTATGTGTCACAATGATCCATGTGGATATTGGTGGCCAGCTGCCTATTTCACCTAGACCCTCCAGTTAGTTTCATATGTTTCCTTGTTTATTTCAATATTTACTATTTGTAGTAGCTTTTCAGGTCCTAAACTTCCAGAGTAGTCTTTACCCCCTAAACGACGTTTTTTTGAGGTTTTCTCTAGGCCTGTAGCCATAGGCAAGGGCCTGTAGTGAAACTTTTAGTACTCAGAGAGACCTTTCCAACAAGGTATCATACACACAAAATGAAGAGAATATGACAAAGTTACGACCCTGGGAAGTTGGCTGCCCAACTAACCCCAACAAGGCCCACAAACTCTTGGTGTTACATCTTCTGGGGTTAGGGTTTTGTTTGTTTATGGTTTTACCATGTTTTTCAATAATAAATAGGCCCTTGAGCCTCATTATAACACAGTTCAGAGGCATATAGATGCCACATCTCTTCTCAGAGATAATATACCATCGCCCAAGCTATCTTATTTCCATTCTCTTTGTAAGCATAATTCAATAGTTTTCTATTAATGAAATGAAGTGTTTTTCTGCTGCATCTTTGTATTTATGATTATATCTGTAATTTGTTGCATTCCTATTTAAGTTCAGATCGGTGGTATCAGAGCAGTCTGCACTTTCTCTATTTTTCTATGCATTCCCCAACGAGATCAGGGTATAAGGAGTTAGGGATCGATCTGGTTGAACTACTGCAAGATTAGCCTCGCAAACTCCGACAACCTCCCATGGTGGAAGAAAAGAAAGACAAGTGAGTGTCAAGCCAAGCAGTCACTGGTGGTGGAGCTGAAGGCCTCCGAATCAGATGCATGTTATGACTCTGAATCAAAACTCAATAAGGGGAATGAAAAAGGGAAGCAAATCATTGATGCAGAGACCAGTGCCACCGTGGCCACCACCAAGATCTAGAAGATTGAGCTTGAATATCCGGAGGAGGGGGAACACCTCTTCCACTCATAGATGTGGGTGAAGGGTTATCTGCTGTAGTTCATTGTCGACAATAGGAGCCAAAATGACCTCATTTCAATAGAGGTCATGAAGTAGGTGGGCCTAAATACTACAACACATCCACAACTGTACACTATCGGGTGGCTTCATCAAGGATGAGATCTTCATGTCATCCAACAGTGCTGCCTTCCCTACAGCATCAAGCCCTTCACATATGAGGTATTGTGTGATGTTTCTCCTCTTAAATTTTGTGATGTGTTGTTAGGAAAACCATACTTGTGGAAGTGACATGATGTATATGAGTCTATACCTCGCTCTGTGATTATTACTTTGGCCAATAAGCTGTACAGGATATTGGAGGTAGCCCCACCTACCACCATCTCTTTGATCACTGCAAAGCAATGCAGTAAGATCATTTCCCAGACCAAGAAATTTGGTTTCTTTATGATTTGCCCTCAGGGCAAGAAGAAGGTTGTGGCCACATATTCTAAGCAGGGCTTCTTTGTTCAACAACAATAGATGGAAAAGGTCATGGAGGAGTATAGGGATATTTTCGCCTCACCTACAAGGGTAACTTTACACTATCAAGTGAAGCAATCCATTGATTTGACCCCGGGCGCGCCACTGCCGAATGGAACTATCTATTGACGCTTTGTTGTAGAGAATGATGAGATTAAGAGGTAGATTTAGGAACTATTTTAGAAAGGGCACATCAAGCCAAGCTCATCACCCTGTGGGAGCCCGATTGTATTGGTACAGAAGAAGGATGGGACCTGGAGACTCTGCATTGAATATCATGCGCTAAACAAAATCATTGTCCAGAATAGGTACGCAATCCCATGAATTGATGACCTTTTGGACTAGCTTAAGGAGGCCAAATATTTCAGCAAGATTGACTTGAAGTCAGGTTATCACCAGGTGCCTATCGAACCCTCTGATGTGTGGAATATTGCCTTCAAATCCAAGGAGGGCCTTTTCGAATAGTTGGTCATGCCATTTGGATTGAAGAATGCCCCTTCAACCTTCATGACACTGATGGACGACGTCTTGCAACCCTTCACCAATGCATTCGTGGTGGTGTATTTAGATGATATCTTGATCTTTAGCCAGAGTTAGGAAGAGCACCTCCACCATATTTGACAGGTCCTTCAAACCCTGCGACAACAAAAGTTGTGTGCTAACTTGGAGAAATGCACTTTTGGCCTGACCCAGGTTCAATATCTGGGGTACATCATTGATGAGAAGGGTGTACATGTGGACCCAACCAACATACAAATCATTTGGGATTGGCCTGCCTCAACCACTGTAACAAAGCTCCACAACTTTTTGGGTCTTTCCAATTTCTATCGTAGGTTCATGTTGGGGTTCTCTCATATCACTTGGCCTTTAAGTTGAGTCACCAAGGGAGAAGTGAAAGAAAAGTTTTTTTGGTCTAAAAACCTACAGTAGGCATTTTCTGAGTTGAAGCATGAACTCTTCTCTACACTAGTGCTCACATCACCCGACATGCAACAACCATTTGAGATTGAGACAGGTGCTTCTGACTATGCTATTGGTATGGTTCTTAATCAGCATGGGCATCCAGTGGATCACCATAGTGAGACACTTTCAGATAGTCCAAAAGTATCCCACTTACGATAAATAAATGTATTCCATTATGGAGGATTGTTGTCAATGGAAGCATTACATTATGGGGAAGGAAACGATCATCCACAAAGACCATCGACCTCGGCAATTCATACAGACACAAGGGAAGTTACAGAACAATCACCATCATAAATGGTCCACCTACCTGCAACAATTCCATTTGAACATTAAGTATAAGAAAGGAAACACCAATAATGTTGATGATTGCCTTAGCCAACCACTAGTCATGGCGCTAATCATTGTGCTCGACTCCTGTGGGTACGAGACTTCGGGGTGGCTGTGTCTTTACAATAGTGATCTAGAATTTGGTAGCACATACCAGACACTCTTGGAAGGGAAGCAAGTTCCAAATTTTCACCTTCAGGGTGCACTATTATGCCACCTAGGAAATATATGTGTTCCTTCAAGCGAGCATGCCAAGATGATTTGGGAGGTGCACTATAGTTGGGTCGCTGGACATTTCAGAGTAGAGAAAACAATGGCAGTATTTCAGAAGTATTTTTATTGGCCGAAACTTCGTCAGGATGTTGGGAAGTACATTAGATCCTGAACCGAATGTGCCATTGCTAAACCAACCATCAAGAAGCAAGGCCTGTATACTCCTCTACCTACTCCTAGTCGGCCTTGGGAATATATTTCCATGGATTACATGTGGGGCCTTCCTTCTACTAAGTGTTATAACTCTAGTAATTCCTTTGAAGTAATAAGAAGGAAAAACCAAAGGTAACCACTATCCACTTTTGGAGATCAAGACCTAGCCTTCCTGATGCTCAGAGAGGGTTCTCTCTTTAAAATTTAACTTTGTTTAGTTAAGAATGTTTTAGGCTAGCTATGATTGTTCAAGGGGTTTTGGTTTTGTTTGAAATTGGGTGGTGGGATCTCTCAAACAGATGGATAAATTGATGTCTTTTGGACCATTGGGATATGGAGTCAACTGATAAGGAAACAAGGCTAGATAAACTCACTAAAGGGGATGTTCCAAGGGCAAGATAGCAGAGTGTATTTTAGAATGTTTGAGATAGAGGGGTGAAAGGGTTTCACTCGGGGTGAGAGAGTAGTTAAGGGTTCTTAGACTCGGATAATGAAAGAGGAAGGAATAGGTAATCGAAATCAAAGGGTAGTTAAGAATCCTTTAACCTGGATTATTTATGAAATTAATCTAAATCATAGAGAAATTAAGAATTCTTTAATTTAAATATTAGAAGAAAACATTCAAATGCTTAACTGTTAAAACAGAGTGTGATTTAAACAAGTTCTGAAATATTATTCCAGTTATAGCATTTAGATTGAAACACATATAAGATTATGAAATAACTTTGAGAAAATGACAAAGATACATGAAAATACTTGTCTGAAATTCGCTCAACTCATGAATCCCTGGAACAGTCTAATCTTTGTTAATAAATCCAGCTTGCTGCTCATCAACTGATACAATAACCTTCTGGGTCCTCTTGATAAAAAATTCTATAGAAATGTCTAATAGAATCCACCCTACATACTTCGAATTGTGAAGTATTTATACAAAAGTTTATTACAAAATATCTCAAACTAATTTGAGATTTAATCTAGGAAATAAAAATATCTTCTTGCAAGAAGATAGAGACAACTATTGAACTGTTTCATGCTGTCCTTTTTGTTTTGGTACTGCTGGCTTTTATGGTTTGATTTTAGCCCTTTATGCTACTTTGTTGTTTGATATTTCATGTTGGAAGCTTCATTTACTTTAGGCTTTCATCTGATACACTTTGACTTTGCTAATCTATCTTCATCCTTTTACCTGAATGTTTTACTTTTACTGTACATTAACCTTTTTACTGCATATTTCTTATAGTAAATAAGTTAATTTTTCCCACATTTCAGCATCAGGTAATTGGATTTTTAGCATCCTCCTATATATTTCATATGCCTCGGTGTATTTGGAAAAAGTAGGCTTATTTATAAACAAGGGTTTTACCTCATGCTGGAGGTAAAACAAGTTTTCAAATGTTTGATAAAGTACTTTGCCTGTTGGAAATGCCTTGATTGATGATGTATTGACTTGTTCTTTTGCTAGCTCTCTGATTTTGCTGTTGTAATCCTGCTGTGTCATGAGCTTGTCATTTATCACTAAGGGACTGGGTAACCCTTTCTCTCTCAAAATTTGAAACTTAGCCATAAATCTGTCAACGGCTACCTGCATGTTTTGACACTTGTCCTCCAAGTTTAGCATTAAGTTTCTCTTGGAGAGGACCTTTCTCACCTCCAAAATTGTCTCTGTTCTATCCTCTATTTCTAACTCTTAAAGCTCATACTTATTTTTGCTGTTAAGGAACTAGATAATTCTGGTAGCATCTTCAGGCATTTATCCTAATTCTTCTTTTACTCTTTGGATGGCCTCTGTAGCCATTTTTATTAAATCTATCTATTCAAAAATTACTTGAATAGATGGCCAAATATCATTGACAGAGTCAATGATATTGGCCCATAGTAGTTCCTTAGCCTACCCAAGGGGTTCCTTTAATGTTAGGTCCTTTTCCATGGCTTTCAATCTCTCACTCATCCTGGCAGCTTTTTGTACTTCTTCCTTGTGCATGATTTTGGCAAGCTTGTAATCAGTTTCCAAGCTTGTCACCTTTTCTTTGAGCTTATTCATCTTTGTTGCCTGTATGGACATTTCTTCCATAGCTTTAACCAACTTTGTTGCTTCTTCACCTGATGTACCTGCTGCTGATGTAGATTCTGTTGAAACCTGTTGTGTTGTGGCCATAGGAGTTGTGGGAGCCAATGAGGATGCCAATGTAGAAGGAACAACTGTGGTGATTATTGGGATGACATTCACTGATGTAGTGCCAAGATCACTTTGTTTCAATTGGATTAAACTGTCCAATTCCTTCTCTTTCTCCCTTAATTGATAATTTAATTTTAGGACTAAATCCATCAATTCTTCATGTCTGGTTTGGTTTTCCAAGACTTCCTGTGTCTGCGGATGCTGCATTTGAGGTATTTTCAATTACTTTTTGAATGATGTAATGTCATCATTCATTTTCTTGATTAGTTGTTCAGTGGCTTTGATGTCTTTGGGATCATGTCCCAATTCAATCACTAAGTCTTCCAAAGACTTGATTCTGGTGTCTTTGGCCTGTGAGGAGGCCTACTCCAACTGATACTAAGCTGAGATATTGGTCAATGAATTCTGCAATTGATGGGAAACTATGGCTTTACCTGTAAGGGTGGAGTAAATCATTTCTCCAACCTGTTTGTGAAATTCAATTTGGTCAATGGGATGAATATCCCTTGCCAATAACTAAAAATCAATCTTCTTGAAGTTTGCTGATGTTCTTGGTTGTTGCACAGTTGGTTTTATGAAGGACATCTGCATCTTTCCTTCCTTGATTTCAAAAGATGACATCAACCTAGTTTGATTTGTAGGTGTAATTTTGAGATACTGTGCATAAGACTGTGCCTTTAGTTCCTCATTCCTCATTTTGATTTCTTTAAACCTGTCCTTTATGTCCTTATCTTTATCAGAAGGTCTATTATATGAAGAGACTTCTACAGTGAGCTACCTTTTTAACATCTGAGTTTGTGATGTAGATGGCTCCTGTGTTCCTCTAGATAGAGTTGTGCCTTTGCTTCTATCTAACTCAACATCAATTATTTCTACTGAGCCTTCTGTATCTTCCTGTTCTGAAAGAGTATTGAGCCTATGCCTTTTGCTCTGGCTGGCTTCATACTGTACATTTGATGTGTCCATTCCTGAAGTGGAGGCTCCATCCTTGTTCCTCTTGGGATTATTTTCCTCATTCTGAGGAGTCTGCAAATCAGTAGGGGTACTCATGTTTGCTTCTTGCTGTGGTACTTGCAGGAATGAGCTTTCATCAAGCTGTCTTTCTAAATCACACAAGGTATTTTCAACATATACCTTTGTACTATCCCTGTCAATGAGAGTGTTTTCCACCCACTCAAATTGATTGGCATATATTTCTATCTCTGGAACTGGGTGATGAATGTAAGGCCCCAATTTGTACTTTTGTCTAAGTTTAGTCATAAACCCTTGAGGGTCATATCTCCACATGAAACTATTTTGGAACTTCATTTGTTGTAGAATGCAATTTGCTTCTTGACTTTCTTCTCTAGAATTGCAAATGAAAGGGCCTAACTGATTTTTAACTTTGAACTGAGTTCTTTTCTTGGCTGAGACAAAATTGACTTCATCAGAGTTCATTATCTACCTATAATACTCTAGAGAAAATAACCTCATGGGGAGGTATTTGGGCAGCTTGTATGGTGCAAGCTGACAACCATAGATTCTTATCTTGGTGTGATTTTGGTAAAGATACCAATCTCCCACTTTACTTTGCTTGCACAATTGGAGGACTCTTTTGATCTCTTGGCTTATTTTGGGTGGAGGACTTCCTGTCAGCATGGTCATGACTGGATGGACAAAAGAGTCAATGAAGTCTGTGTAGGTGTATGGTGATGAATATTTGTAGAAAAGTGGTGTCCAAAATATAACAAACTTGGGCTGGCCTTTGGTATCCAACTTTTGGAGAGTGAAGGGAAATCTATCTGACTAATAATATAAAAACATATGGTAAAATAGAGATGAGTATTTGAATACTCTCTCATTGTGCATTCTAGTAAACTGCTCATGCATCCTTTCGGCTATGAATTGGGCATAATTGTACAAAGTAGCAGGAGGCTTTCCTGGGGTGAAAATGGACATGAAGGCCAATATAAGCTCATTAACAAATTCATCAGTGGTACAACCTAGAATACATGATATCATAGTCACAATATGCTTGCCCCTTTCAGAGAAAATTGCAGAAACATATGGAGGGGCAATTTTAGGAATGTGCTGTTCTTCTACAATGAAAGTTTGGAACATTTGGGCCAGTCCAGAGGGAGTCATCTTGGTGTACATGTCTAACAAATCCCCAATGGAGAGTGGGGTCAGGTTTGGACCTGGTTGGAATTGCAACATCTTATTGATTGACTCAGTTGTGATAGTAAACAAGATTTTCTAGGCAGGGGACATTATAGCTCTCTGACTGGGAATGTAAAAGGCATGGCACATATGGACAATTTTAGGAAAAATATGTACTTGGGGAAACTGATATTTGGGAAAATTGGAGTCCCAAAGGCCAATGCCATCTAAATGGTTCAGGTATCTGTCTTTACTCAAACAATGAATTTTGAGCAGGACCTCATATGCACTTGTGTCTCTGATTTGAAAATCCCTGTCCACCAGGGGGAGGTGGTCTAGGTCCAAATGACGAGTTGTGATAGGTCTAACATCCATGGTGACAGGGGCAGCGATAATTCAGTTCTTTTGGATTTGAATTTGACTATATATGTTTGTTCAGAGGTTTTGAAGGAAACTGGAATCTTTCAGAGGGGTTTGGGCACAGAGTTTTAAATTTAAAGTAATTTCAATTAATTTTACTTAATTAAAACACTTTACAAACTAAATGTTTTCAAATTGAAAGGGTTGTCTAGTAAATTCGTCTTCAAATACATGGAATTGGGTGAATTAACTTGAAATTAGAAGTTCACGACAACTGCAGAAGTTTGAATGGCTCTAGTACGGACTGAGAGGTTCATTGGGGTCTCTGCAGCTTCTTCAGGGTTGAAATTTGAGTTCAATGGGCGAATTTAGTGTTTGCAGGAGTCGCACTGGTTTGCAGAGGTTCACAAAGAAAACGAGCGAAAAAGGCGAAAAAGGGTTTCGTAGGATTTTTATTAAGCAACAATCACTTTTTTGCGGGTAATTTTACAGATGAATAGTGGGCGGTTTTTAGGGTTTGGCGGGGAGGCGGTTTCCCAAGCCATCACACCACTTTTGTGGAGGGAGTGGTATTTAGGAGGGGTCACCCGATCTATTCCATCGCTTGACACGTAGAAGTTGGGGGGCCGGGGAAAACCACCTTATCGGGTGGGTAAAGGTCGGCCGTTGGGTGAAGCCGATATGGTTGTGAACCATCGGATGAGGGTGATGATGATCAGATGGTAGTCAGGTGAGGGATGTGCGAGGATGATATGAGCATAGGCTTTGGGGGTGGGGGGCAATATTTTAACCCTCGGCGGTTTGGGATTAATTAAAGGTTAATCATAGGTTTAAATGATCGTTTGGGGGGGGGGATTTAATAATGGGTTATCTTAACTTTAGCGAAAATTGGTAAGTTAAGAAGGTTTTGTCAGGATATGGGGTAAATTGTATAGTTTATATTAAAACTAAGGGTTGGGATATTTATATAAGGGATTTATTTAATATACAGGAAAAGGTATATCAGGAATTATATAATAAAGTTAAAAATTAATATGAAATGAATGTGTGGAGTGAAAATACCACTAAGCATAATGAAATATTGATGCACTTTCTTGACATACATTTATACTTAGGATAAAGCACTTTTGTGGGTTTTCTGAGTGAAATAGGATTTACATGGGGTTTATTTACTTTTTGTAGGCAAATTGAGTTTAACCTTATGAAAAGGGGTTTTATTAGGGTAATTAGGGGAAATGAATTTTATGAAGGGAATTCTAACACTTGATGTCCATAAGTCATTAAACCGAGGGTCTGGTCCCACCAAAAGTCAGAAAAATGCTCTGAGCCTTTATGACTTGGAGGATTTAAGTACTAGAACTTACTTGTGAATGAGGAAATTAAAAATTAAAGGGATGAAAAGAATGAAGGGGAGTTAATTAAATGAATTTGTAAACCATTGTTTTTGCTTTATTGGCTGCCCATACACATTGAAAGATATGATTAAGCATGATAAATGTGCTTTTATCCAATCAACTTCATATTTCAGTAACCTTTCTTCTACTTACCCATTACTTACCCTACCATTTTTTCTTCATTTTATTTGGGTGCATTTAGACTAGTAGACCCTTTATCATTCATTTTTCTTTTGAAAATCAAACTATCTAATTCTAAGCTTATATCATCCAAGGGCTCAGACTAAACTGATGATCTCCTTTTATTTTTTCTACCTATCTATTGATCTACCAAGATTAAACTGTTTGGTAAGATTTTATTCTCTAACTATAAACATAAAATTTAAAGCATGAAATAGTCAATATTAAGCAGTTTGACTACCATGGGTTGTGGCATGTATGACAAGCTGCACACAACCATTATTTTAAAACAGTAAATCAGTAAAATAGTAGTGGCATTTAGACTTGCACACTTTCATGATCTATTTTTGTTTTTTAGGGTTCATATATTTTCATTTTTTAATATTTTCTTATTCTTTTTGTCCTTTGATGTTTCTTTTAGGACATACCCTCTTTACATTTTTAAATTTTTAATATGGAAAACATTTGCAGAAATAAAAGGTATGTACAATATTACAAGGCTGAAACTTAACCAATTAAAAATTATAAATCCTATCACTATAGGACTCTAACGCTAAGCACAACAATGATTTCGTTTTCATAGTCGTCGACATATTCTCTAAGATGGCCATCATGGTGGCCTGCAAGAAGAGTATCACAACATAGGCCACTGAAAAGCTCTTCTTTGAGCGAGTGTGGGTACACTTTGGGATCCCACAGTGCATTGTCTCAGATCGAGACAACAAATTCTGAGTGAATTTTGGTCTAGTCTCTAGTCGATGCTAGATACAAAACTTACTAAGTCCATGGCTTTCCATCCCCAAACTGATGGACAAATAGAGGTTGTCAACAAGATGATCGTACACATTATGCACATGTACAACTCAAAGAATCCACACACGTGGGATGAAATTCTCCCTTATGTCCAACAAAACTACAATAGAGCTCTCCACATCTCAACAGGCCATAACCCCTTTCAGGTAGGGTTGGGATTTCAGCTATTATGTCCCATTGATATGGCGATACCATTTGCAGCCACTCAGGTAGATTCAACTCACATTCAGTCCGAAGACGAAAGGGATAACAAATTCATTGAGTGCATTCAACACATCTGCCAGCATGTCCATGATATATTGGATAGAGACAATGCTAAGTACAAGCAACGCCATGATCAACATCGAGTGTCGCACAAGTTCCAGGTGGGTGACAAAGTTTGGCTACATTTGCAGAAGGAGTGTCTTGCTGGACCCCACCGCAAGCTTCGCTCGCTCCGATATGGGCTATACACCATCACCAAGGATTTCGATGACAATTCCTTCGAGCTCAGCATCCCACCATTCCTTGGTCTACACCTAGTGTTCAATGTAGACCGCCTTCGGCCATACTTTCAACCATTGTTGGACACATTTGGCATTACAAAATAACTCACACCAATAGAGCTTAATTCAGACTGCATGAAATAGGCCACAACTAATTAGATCATGGATACAAAGATCAAGAACACTCACCAACAGAGGATACAACTATATCAAGTTATCAAAGTAGGCTAACTCCTTCACTAAGGCAAGTGGTTCACCAGGGACCAGGTTCAACAGAAATTTCCTCACCTCATGGAGGCTCTGCATGCAATGGGGACCATTGCTTTCTAAGGGGGGAGGAATGATCTAGGTGGATATTGGTGGCCACTCACCTATTCCACCTAGACCCTCCTGTCAGTTTCATTGTTTATTTCAACATTTACTATTTTTGGCAATTTTTGGGTCCTGAACTTTCGGAGCAGTTTTGATCCCCCAAACAACATTTTTTGATGTCCGTTGTAGGCCTATAACCATTAGTAGGGGCCTGCAGCAAATCCTGTAGTACTCAGAGAGACATTTCCAACAAGGTATCGTACGCGCCAAATGGAGATAATATGACCAAGTTACGACCCTGGGAAGTTGGCTGCCTAACTAACCCCAACGGGACCCACAAACCCTTGTTGTTACATCTCCTAGGGTTAGGGTTTTGGTTGTTTATGGTTTTCTCATGTTTTTCAATAATAAATAGGCCCTTGAGCCTCATTGTAACACAGTTCAGAGGCATGTAGCTACCACATCTCTTCTCAGAGATAAGCTACCATTGCCCGAGTTATCTTATTTCCATTTTGTTTGTAAGCATAGTTCAATATTTTTCTATTAATGAAATGAAGTGTTTTTCTGTTGCATCTTTTTATTTATGATTATATCTATAATTTGGAGCATTCATGTTTAAGTTCGGATCACACAAACCATGCTCTATTGGGCGAGGCCCAACTTGGTCCAGTTTTGGCCAAAGACTCCGCATTTTGAGGAGCGGAATGCCCTGAGTCCGTGAAGTTCTATTTACCGCGCGATTTCTAGGGGTTTTGTGGTGGGTCAAATCCCCTCATTTTGTAACAGGTATTAGGGTTTTAGCTCATTTTTTTGTCGAATCCATAGTATGTGGACCATGGTTTTGTAGTAATGAAACATATATAAGGAGATGTAATGCTTTGTTGAAAAAGATGACACATAGATGAATTGATCATATTTTTTGTCTTTAGTTTATATTTTGGGCTTTTAGGAAAGGATCCATAGCTGAGTACGTGAAGGCCTTGGAGAGTCTGCAGCTGAGTGCACAAACCACCTACAGCTGGGTGCACAGGTCGAAGAAGTTGTATGTGTTGAAGGATCCATCTTGATAAAGAAGAAGAAGTTTTGGCGAAATCTTGTGTATCTGTATTCATAATCTATATTCATATGTACTAATATGCATGCTTTTTACTTATTTATGTGAAAGAATACATGTTATATTGTTCTCTGAAATGTTTATATAATAAGCATAAATATGTTAAGTAAAGCATACACGTGAAGACTTTTATGTATGTGAAGTTGTAGATCAGTATAAAATATAAAAAAACACATGGGTACCACAGTGCAATATCCCTCCGGCGGCAGAAACCTAGTTCTGCAACCTCCCATAATTGCTTCGGGTGAGACTGCGATTTGCTTGCAGGTTGTTGCCAAAAGGGCCAGTGGTTAAGGGTTTTGTTGGTGCATGATAAACTTTGAACCTCGGTATCATTTGTTGGCTCAAGGGGCTTGGGCTCAGGTTCAAAGTGCATCATGCACTAACAAAACCCTTAACCACTGGCCATTTCGGCAACGACTTGCAAGGAGATCGTAGCCTCACCTGAAGCAGTTATGGGAGGTTGCAGAACCAGGTTTCTGTAGTCGTCGAGATTTTGTGCTTTGGTACACGTGTTTTCTTATATTTTATATTGATCTACATCTTCACATACATAAAAGACTTCAACATGTATGCTTTACTTCACATATTTGTGCTTATTATATAAAAAATTTAGAGAACAATATAACTTGTATTATTTCACATAAATAAGTAAATTATCAAGATGGATCCTTCAACACATACAACTTCTTCGACCTGTGCACTTAGCTGTAGGCAGTTTGCGCACTTAGCTACAAACTCTCCAAGGCATTCACGCACTCAACTGCAAAGCCTTTCCTAAAACCCAAAAATACAGACTAAAGATAGAAAATATGATCAATTCATCTATGTGTCATCTTTTTCAGAAAAACATTACATCTTCTTATATATGTTTTATTACTACAAAACCATGGTCCACATACTATGGTTTCGACAAAACAATGAGCTAAAACCTTGATGTATGTTACAAAATCAGGGGCATTGACCCACCCCAAAGGACCTAGACATCACGTAGTGAATTGAAATTTGTTGACTCTGCGCACTCCACTCCTCAAAATGTAGAGTCTTTGACCAAACCTGGACCAAGTTGGGCCTCGCCCAACATACCCCTAACACTCACATGTGACTCATCCTGAGTCACTTAGTTGTTGTGCCCCTACTATTTGCTGCGATGATCATGTAGGTGACATTATACTGCTGAAGTATTTCTCCTATCTATTTCTCCTCTTGGCACACTTCTTCCAACAATGCCTCTATGGTTTCTCTGACAATCTTTTGCAACACTTCTTTCTCCCTTTGTCGTAGCTCCGTGAGCTTACTGTTGATTGTCTGGGACAACTGAAAGGCCTCATCCTACCACAGTTGAGTCCTTTCTATCAAAATCTGCTCCTTTCGTTGCAGATCTTCAATCTGTTTTTGAAGAGTGGTTCCTTCCGTGATCCTTGCGAGCCTTTGCAAGACTGGTAAGGTCTTTACAATTGCCCAGATTTTGTCCAACTTCTTCTACTTCATCTAGATTTCCTCGTCAATTAGCTGAATATTTGGATCCTCGTGCAGTGAGGTCCAAGTCTGTCACTGTGTCAGGGATGCCTTTCAATGCATATTTCAAATCCTTTCCCCTATGCTCACATACTTCTGGCAGTGTGACTGGCTACAACCTCATTTTCAACTCAATAATCTTGAATTCATACTCAAACTTCATCTCAACGAGCTTATTCTTTGAGTCCCTTATCGCGGGGGTAAGCTTTGCAACCTTCTCTGCTAGTGACTCCTCTTCGTGGACCTTCACGTCCAGAATTGTGCTACAAGTATCTGTAATGAATTTTTCTAGTTGTTTTTGTTGTTAGCATTCTCCATCCCTTTCCTTTATCAATTGATCAAGCTCCTTCTTCAACAAAGCTCTGTCCTTCTCCACCTGAATGCTTAACAACAAAGTGCACTTTTCTCGCTCGTTAGCTCATCTATGATATTTTGATGGAACTCATGTAATACCTGAATCGACAGCGTGATAATGTTCATGTTGACATTATCCCAGTATTTTTCTCATTCTCTATCCTCTGGTGATTCAAACTGTAATTCTCTAGTTGGAACCTACAAAATACTTACTCCAAACATTATTTCTATTCGTCTCTTTGGATGTGGCAGCTGACTTATCTGTGCTGGTTGTCTGGATGTCTATGCTAGTACGTTTAATTCCATGATTCCTTCCTGCACCTCTGCCAAGATTGTTTTGTAGCGATCATCGAACTTGTCCCAGGTCTTAGACGTTACCTCCTGGACCTTATTGCCAATCTCGTCAATGTCCCCATTAGTGAGGAAAAGTGGTATTGTGCCCTTAGATTTGCTCGCCTTTTGTTTCTTCCTTGGGCCCAACATAGTTACTGTAGGTAGCCTCTTTTTGATTATGAATGGTGATTCATCTGTTGGATTTATGTCTCTAAGAGGGTCCTGGATATCTTGTTCCATTTCTGGCTTTGTCTTTGGCTCTGGTTCCTCTTCTTATTTCCCTTTGTTTGTCCCACTTGGAATGGCATGTTGCACAGTTCCCCTTACTGTTTTAGTGTCGTGTATGGTTGGGGTCATCCATTCGGCTGACCATTTTTGTATTACTATGAGTAGGTCATCTTCAGTGACCAAGTATGACAGAGAGTGCCATGTCTCCGTTGGATCCTTCTGTGCCTTAATGTAGACTTTGTGAAAATCAACCTTGAATGTTGCGATGTTTCTATACTGCTCATACAAACTAGGTGATAACCTAGGATACTAGTTCACCACCATGTGAAAATCCATGCTTAACAACACAAATAAAACTCTATTTTCCTATGCACGCGATGACTCCTTAGTATGCCACAATGAGGCATATTGCATTGTCTTCTTCCTTGGGGAAGTTCTGATCTCTACTCCTTCAGTTCCTATTTTAAGGTCTTTTCTTGGGCTGTTATCTTGTAACTACTTGTTTTTGTAGTGACCTCGGTGCCTTGGGGACATGGGTACATTCTCTGCTCTGGTTTGATGACCCTGGGATTCCATGACTCCTGATAGTCCTTTCTTTGCAAATGCTCTAGCAATTTACTCAAAGCTTCTATCAGACATACAACAACTCACTTCTCTTACACTTGGTTGCGACTTCTCAAACTGAATTCTCTAGACATCAAAGTGTGAAATTTGGTGCGGTACGGGGCCTTTATAACGAATTTGAATTTTGAATCTCATGATTGGCTTATATTTTTCTCATTTAATGTAGGTATGGTGCTAGATTCTACCAGGTGTGCTTCATCAATGCATTTCTCCTACACCTTTTAATGGAAACTTTCTTTTAACTGTAGCTATTTCCTTCAAATGGTCATATTTTTTCGGTTATCTTTGACAATCACGCAGTAATCTACTCTCCTTCGTGGTTCTATCGAACTTCGACATACTTCTGAATATCGTGCAGTAATCCTTCTTTGGCGTAGTTCTTTCAGACTTCAACATACTTCTGAATATCACATAGTAATCCTCTTCGGCAAAGTTCCCTTCTACAGAGTAGTTTATAGTCCAGTGCCCACTTTCAACTGTAGGTGGCACTAAGATTCTTTTCCTTTCATTTTTTAGTGTGAAGCTCCAAGGATAGAGTCATCCCTATATACCTTCAATATGCTACCATTCACTTTCCCTGGAATTAGCTGACCATTTAACATCGTGAGCTGAACTGCGCCACCATCAGAGACATGGTTGATGATATACGATCCTAACCAATGTGTCTTAAATTTTCATGGGAGCTTTGCAAATTTTTTATCATATAAGAGTACAAGATCTCCTTCCTGGAATATATTTTTCTTGATGTGCCTGTCATGCCAGGCTTTCTCCCTTGCTTTTTGTACTTGTTGATGAAAACCTGCTATAAACCTATCCTCTTCCAAAGCAGGCAATTGCACAATCCTCTCCTCCATTATATCAGAATCTACCATGTTTGTGAAGGCTGCAATTCTTAAACAAGGCACAAAGTACTCCATAAGAATGACTTCTTCTTGTCCATATACTAACCCAAAAGGTGTCTAGCCTGTCAATTTCTTGCATGTTGTCATGTATGCCCACAACACTGCTGGAATTCTTAGATCCTAATCATTCTTGTTCACATTACACACCTTTGTGAGTGCATTCTCTAGAATTTTATTGAAATCTTCGACTGTTCCATTCGCTTGAGGGTGTAATTGAAATTTCTCAGTTAATGCTTCAATGGTCTTATTCAAGAATTGTGATTCTTGGTCACTCATCAATATCCTTGGACACCCAAATCTAGATAGAATGTATTCAAAAATGAACTTCGCAGCAGTATCTGTGCTACAATCTTTCACTGGTTTTACCTCGGCCCATCTCATCAAATAATTATTTGCAGTGATTATGTCTCTTGCTTCAGTATTCTTTCCTGGTGGGTTAATAGGTCCAACAAATTCAATAGCCCACTTGTCAAATGCTTGCAACGTTATCTACGGATTTAATGGAATTCATCTCTTCTAGATGGCTTTCCTGTTATTTGACATATATCACATGCGCGACAAAATTCCTTTGCATCCTTATGTACTATGGGCCACCATAACCCAACTCTCAAGATTTTCTACGCAGTGGCCTTTCCTGCATAATGTCCACCTGCGAATCCTCCATGAGCTTCGACTAGAATACTCTGCCTTTCATGTTCTGGGACATATCTTCACAGTATTTCATCTGGTCCCACTTTGTACAAGTGCCCTGAAATCAACATGAAATCAACTACTTTTATCACTAAATCCTTCTTCTGTGGTGTAATGTACTCCATTGGCGCCATTCATGTGGTCAGAAATTTAATAATATCTGCGACCCTCATTACGAACAACTAAGCGTCAGGTAGGTTATCTTTGATACTGGTGGGTTCATCTCTTGTCTCCAATATCGATAGATGATCGGGCCCGACATTCAATATTCTCGGCTTGACTACAACCTCAAAATTATACTTCTAGAATAATAACAACCATCGCCATATTTTTCCTCCTAAAACAAGCTAATTGAACAAATATTTCAGCGTAGAGTGATTGATGAACATCTTAAAATGTGCTCCCAACAAGTAGTGCCTAAACTTTTGTAACGCATAAATCATAACTAACCCTTCTCTTTCTGTTGTAGTGTAGTTCTGTTATGCCTTGGAAAATTTCATGCTTGCAAAATCTATCGAGTGATCAACTTCGCCTGCCCTTGGTTGTGCTAGCACTATACCAACGCTATGCAATATGCATTGACATGTACATGAAATTCCTTATTCTAGTCTGGAAAAACTAAGATCGACGCATTTACCATCTTCTCCTCTAGTATATCCAGACTCTTTTGACAGTCTTCATCCCATTTAAATGTGACATCTTTCTCCAATAACTTCTCCATTGGCACATTTGTCTGCATATACCCCTTTATAATTTTTTTGTAATAGCGAGTGTGTCCAAGCGTCAAGCGCAGTTGTCTCACTGTTTTCAATGCTAGCAAGTTCACAATGACTGCTATCTTCGCGGGATCCACAAACAAACCCTGTTTGCACATAATATGCCCTAAGAGTATGCCACAAGGCACACAAAATATTCTTCAAGATAAGTGAAATCTTATGTTGCCTACATTTATCCAACATAAGCCTTAAGCTCGCAATATGCTTATTTAACAGCTCAAAGACTGTCCAATAATCAAAGTAAACTTCCAATAATTTCTGTATGTACTCCATAAATGCCGTGACTGTGACTCTAGAAAAGATGTTCGGTGCATTCTTCAAACCAAAAGGAATACTGTGTACTGAAATGAGCCCCATTCTGTTGCAAAATTTCTCTTATGCCTATCTTCTGGCACAATTCTAATATGATGGTAAACTAAAAAGCCATCTATGAAAGAATAGGCCTCGTGACCTACTACATTGTCCAATACTTCGTCTATAAATGCCTTAAGGAAAGGGTCATGCACACATGCATCATTAAGTTTCCTTAAGTCAAAAAATATTTTGATCTCTTCCTTAGTCTTCTTTTCTTGAACTATCATGGTACTTACCCATTCAAACTCTTCGACAGGTTTGATGATCCCTGCTGCTAGCATTTTGTCTAGTTATTCTTTCACTTTTTCCTTGTATTTTGGTTTCAACCTATAGGGTCTTTGCTTCATAGGCTTCGCGTAAGGTTTTAGATGGATTCTCATAACTCCTAAGTCCCCTAATATTCCCTTCATTTCTGAAAACTTCGTCGGGAATAGCTCCTGGTATTCATGTAGCAGCTCTGTGATTTTACTAACTGTATCTACATCCTAATAGTCTACAATCATCATGAACTTCTAGTTTTCCTCTGTCCCAATATTCACTTTCTGTGTTTTTATTGGTTGCATTATATCCAATATTACTGGTTATGGTCCAGTAACTTTGCGATGTCCTTATGATTTTGGTATATCAATATTGCGCGGATCTTCATCTTCTTCGACAGTGATATTATAACATTCCAATGCATTTTGTAATTATGCAGCCCAATCATGTTGCCATGTTGATGGAGCTTCATTCTAAAAAAAATTTACTCTGATTTCCTGAAGAGTCAAGTTTATACATGGGAAATCATCGTCAAAAATCAATGTTAGTATGAACCCTTCAACCAAATCTGTCCAGTTTGTAGTTCCATGTCGTAGTTCTGTTTCAAGATACCAATTCATAGGAATTGTTTCTAGTGTGTGGATAAATCCATGTACCCACTCTCGTTATGGAATTTCTTTCCAACCCAAAGTGCAATGATGAATATGCTCTCGGGGATCAACCTTACCATCACACTTTAATTTCTGTGTCGAATAGGCCAAACTTGATCCACATTAATCTACGACACTATTACCAATTTTCCATATTTCTTTTATGAGTACCCTACCATATAACATGTGTAGACCTCAAGTCTACATCCAAAGCTTGCAACCTCTGTTCTTATGGTATTTCTCTTTCATATGCTTCAAGAAAAAAACTTATTCTCTGATCCCATCATAATAAGGTAGATTACATACCTCAGAAGTTGTGCAGTGAAGTGATTTTATGGTAGAGACTTCGTATAACTTGTTCTGTCAATTTTCCAGTTCTTCCTTAGAATTTGAAGCACAAGAACTCTCCTATTACCATCTTAATTTGCCATCTACGGTAGGATTAATCCAATCCTCCTCCTTAGATGTTATTTGATAAAAATTGTCGACATCTATGTCGCAGTACTCATCCCGGACATGCTCTGTATAACACACTCCTTCTGAGGGGTCTAGAGGGATGATGACCCTCATATCATCTCTTTCAAACACCATTTGTCTCTTATTCAAATTGATTATCACCAAATTATCAAAATCCCAACCCAATCTGAGCAGCGCCGAATAAGGGTTGCAATCATCTGTAATTTCAATCACTTCGAAGTCTACAACGGTTTAGGCATCTTCGATGTCTACTATAACTCCAGGTAACCTTCCCATAGGGATGATATTCTGTTGGTTAGCCATCCTCAACTATATTAGCGACCATTGCAACTTTAGTCTTCCCATTGAATCCCAATTTTACTTAGGTAACACATTGGAATCAAATCCTAAATCCAAGATTACCTTATCCATATCATATTCCTCGATCTGCGTAGTTAATCACATTTCCTTCCCCGTTCTCTTCTTGTGTCGATATAAATTGTTTACTGCGCGCAGATCGCTTCGCGATACCTCTTTATCAGCGCAAGAGTCTATCAACTCCTAGAGTCCTTCAAGAGACTTTTGATTCCTCAAAATCTTCATGCAAGTCTGTAAAAACAACTTCAAAATACTTGGATCTAATTCTTGCGTCAAAGTAGACACTTTGTCGTAGTCCTTCTTTGGCATTAAATTTGGTTGCGCACTAGATGTTGAAGCCCCAACATCCATGAAGCTTCGCTTCACTCCCATGAAAGTTTCTTTTTCCTTTTGGATATTGAACCCAAGGACCTTTTCTATGGTCTTTCTTACCCATGACTCTTCTACCTTCTTCTTACCTTTATCATCTCTTATCGTAGCTCCACTCGTGGTTATGATATTGATGCACGGTTTAGCTTCCCTTGGCTTAATGGTCATCATTTGAATATTTTATGCGGGATGAAGGTTTCTTTTCTCTTGCATATTTTCGATAAGGATGGGACATTCTTCTATGGCATGATTAAAAGATTTGTAGTAGCTGTAGGTTGTAGTAGGGTTTTGACAATATCTTGCGAAGTGTCCTACCTGTCCACAGTTATAACATATAATATTGTCATGTCCTCGATCAGCCCCTCGTCCTCGTCCCTGGAATCCTCCTCGACCATCATGCTGGCTTGGCTCCTCACGTGTATTTCCTTCAACTTGTAGTCTATAAGCATTAGTAGTGTGCTCCATCATCAAATCATAACTTCAACAATTCCTCTCATCATTTCCCACCGACTTAAAAAAGTTGCCAAAAAACTACATCGGGGTCTGTACGTACTTTTGTAATAAATAAAAATCTTCATAGCAATGCTGACCTCTCATTCTACAAATCTTGCACCACAAACATGATTCGGGGTTTACTGGATTACATGCTCCACTTGCCAAGTAATCTTTGAACACATGGCATTGATCCTTATAGTGGCCCTCCGCTTTGCATTTTATACACCATACTTATGATCTGGTTTCTTTAATTTTCTTGAAATCTTGCAATTCCAAGGTCAAATTTGCTAGCTAAGTCTAAATTTGTTGTACTCCTACATGAGTATCTACGATCGGCAAGGCTTCCAGCTTCATGGTAACCTCCAATGCTTCGGCTTGAGTCACGATCTTCTGTTACATCAAGGGTGACCTAAAATGTGGTAGTAATGCAACAATAAACCATTATTTATGCTGTTCTAGGGGTATGTTAAAACTTACTTGTCCCATTAACACCTTGAATCATTGATCCAACTCCCACACAGATTCAATAGCCATCCGTTTGATCTCTTTAAGCTCCATAATGCAATGTGATTCTGATTTCAACTTCTTGAATTATGATACCAGTGATTTCTTAATATCATCCAATGAAGCAACTTGATTAGTCATAGAATACTTCATGTACCATGTTAGTGCTCTTTCTTGTAGCGTCGTGATGAGCTATGCCATATTGACATCTTCATCAATGATATGTCTTTCTTTCCATACTACATCATCTACAAACCATAACTGGCGAGGATCCTCTAATCCAAGGCCTTTAAAGATAGGTAGCTTAATGTCGATGCCTATTTTTCTTCTTGGGGGGTTAGGGGGAGGGGGAGGGGGCATAGTGAAATTATGGGGATGGGGATGAGGGGTAAGGAGAGTAGATGGTTGGGGAATCCCAAAGATGCCCTGATTTTTCTCAACTCCTTACTTTGACACACCTTCAGGATGGGAGGAGAAATATTGCGGGGTTGCGGGGTTACTTCCTTCTTCTTCACTCTCAGACCCACATAAAAAGGGACTATAGTCAGTCTCAATAAATTTCTTTGGTCCATTCTCTACTCTATATCACTTCCCATTTCGTGTAGATTGTCGTCCTAGTTCAAACTTATTCCCTCTTCATCCAAACGTTAATCTGACTGCATTTGTAGAATGCCCTTTTTACATAAAAACATTTTAATCCACAAATTCAAAGAATTAAGGTACTTACCTTGCGGACCCTTGAAAAATATTCGCTTAGCTTCATTGTAAGATACAGTCGTGTCTATTGCGAATTTAGTAACAAATCCTCCCAGGATACTGTCAATCCACAAACCAACCGCTCTTTAGATCCTGTTGTTAGTATTCCTGAGTCACTGTATCAATTCAAGGCTCCACGTAGTAGGCTCGTCGTTTTTGAAACAAGTCTTATGCTCGGTCAAATTTGATACCCATTCATATAGTTCATTAGCAAACCTCACGAAGGAGATATCATGTTGTTCTGTATAGAGATACTTCTGCAACCAGGCTTTTATTGACAATCGAGGATTTCTATTTTCCTGAACTGCAAATTATCGCTCTTTTTTTTCACCCCACTCCTGGATTTCCTTCTTCGACGGATGCAACAACATATCCCTCAAGTAGATCCCGGTCCCAAAAATGGAACCATTTGTTGGCTCAAGGTTCTTGGACAACTAGCCCTTTTGGTAACAACCTGGAAGCAGATCGTAGTCTCACCTGAAGCAGTTATGGGAGGTTGCAGGTGTAAGTGATTATGTTCATGTAACACATAGGAAGAAGAAATATTCATCAAATAACATGTCATTAAATGAGATGAGGGATGATATTTTAGAACTATAAACATGATATCAAGACTTGGAATGTGAACATGAAAATCTGAGGAAAATTAAGAACTGTGAAATAGATAATTTGAAGAAATAGATGTTGACAAATCTGTGCGAGTAAGTTGTGAAAATTTCTAGACTTGAAGGAACCCCTACTGCAGCAAATTTGAATCTACTTCACCTACTTGATTTTTAAATTACATTCATCAAGTTATTCTCCAAAATACTGAAGAAAATTACTTCTAAGCCTACACTAATTAAATGTTTAAACTCATGAAATAGAAAACAAAGCAAAGAACAAGATACATAGGACACACTTATTTTTGGACACAATAGTCCCCAGAAAAACCCAGTGCGAGAAAACCAGTGCAACAACTCTGAGGGTTTATCATTATGCAGGAGAAATATATGAATACAAGTCTAGGATGCTCATCTAGCAATCCCTTACAAAGAAAAAACACTGGTGGAAAATCTGAGTGAGTTTTACCTCACTTCACATGGCAGAATTTTGGTTGATCCGAAAACAAGACTGGCTAACCCCGACTACTTCTTTGCTGGCCCTGTATAGTCCTTGTGCCAGTGCTTCTGCCCTCTAAGTCAACTATCTAGGCTATTCCAGCAGTTTCCGACAGTTTTGACTTCTATGTGACAGGCATATTTCTCCTCTACGCAGTCCTTTCTGGCTTTGCATCAAGACTGCATGGGCCCAGATTGACCCAACATCAACTCTCCTGGCTATTGCATTGCCTCTTTGCAAGCTCTCGCCGCCTCTCTGTCAGTATTCTCTGGAAATTCCTTCTCCCAGATTCTCACTACCCCTGTGCTACTGAATGATCACTTAGTTCGAATTTCTCAGCTTCCTAGCCCCAGAAATCGAACTCCAGATCAATTCGTTCTCTCTGTGTGTGTTTCCAAATGAACCCCAAGCCTCCATTTTATACTTTTCCTATCGAGTCTTCAACAACCGAGTTTAAGTCTCTAATCAACAGCTAATATTAAAACATGACTTGATCCGCCTTCTAGATCATTCTCACCCATATTTTGATTAATACCCATTAATATTTTAATTTACTTAAGTTTAGACTCATGAACTCCATTAAAAATATTAATTATTTTAATAAAATACAATCCTACTGGAATTTCACCAAACGGTTTCTGGGTTCTTTAGAACTCATGTGCCTTAGCCTCTCCACAAATTTTTAAGGCTAGATCACTTTTGATGCTACTAAAAACTAACAATCCCTCTTAACGAGGAAAGTGCTCTAACAACAATGTCCACCTACATGCTGCTTTGTTTTTGAAGCAACTCCTTTCTGCATTGCTGCTACCACCAACACTATGTCGTTGCTGCTACTATACTACTTCCCACTACACTGCCACTGCCACTGCTGCATCTGCACTACATCTCCCTCTCAAACGCTACATCTGCTATGCTGCTAGCACATGCACTACTAACAATGCATCCGTACTGAAACTCAGTTGTTGAGAGAAGAAAATAAAAAACATCCAAAATTAGATGAACTTAACTGTGTTCAGCATAATACAATGAATGTCAGAATCTCACTATTGCTGGCCTTGACCCTCTGAATCTTCTGCGTTGCTGCTAACTCCTGCATTGTGCTATCTACACTGCTACCAAGCTTACTATGCGCTGATCAGTTTCTAGTTCCAAGTCACTGCATCTGTCCTCCAAACACTCCACTACATCATCTGACACTAATTCCATCTCTCTACTACTGAATCTTGGGCTCTCGTAGCAAGGAATTGATCCAAGAGGTGGACTCCTCAAGGATCCTGCCCACATGTAGTCCTCCCGACTACAACTCAATGTCGCCCCATCTCCCTCTTGGAGATGCGTGGGCACTCATGGAAAACTCATCCTCGTCAATATTTTATGAATTATCCTTATGATCATGTTTCTCATCCTTGTCCTTTTTCTTCAAAGGACACTGGGATGCATAGTGGCCCATATCACCACAACTGAAACATTTCACCTTCGAAATGTCCTTCTTTCACTTTGGCTTCTATTGTTCGTTCGATGCTAGAGCTGCATTCTCCTCCTCCTCCATATTTGTGCCACTCCCACTACTTCCACTGAGGTTGAACTTCATTGGGTCCCTCCTTAACTCCTCCTATTGAAGAGCCGCCCACATCTCCTCCCATGAAGGTAGTTTTTCTTTGCCCAATATGGTTTGGACGAAAAAGTTCCATTCATTCGAGACTCCATTCAAGGCTATCCTCACCATCGCAATTGACTGAGGAGTGGACCCTACTACAACAAGCTGGTCTCTAGTGTCCTGAAGACGTTGAAAATAGAGGTTCACCCCTTCTCCTTTCTGCATCAAAGTCCACTCTAACTTCTGCTCCAAATACATCTTCCGCTTTTCGGAAGAGCCTTCATATAGAGAAGACAAGGCTTCCCACATCTCTCGGGCTGTATCCTTGCCTTGCAAGTGTGAGATCACATGATATTAAACTCCATCGAGAATGAACCTCTTTGCCTTCCCCTGCTGAACCTTGTACTTCTTATTTTGATCATTCTCAGGAGGAACAACTACAACACTATTGACGTAGGCCTCGATATCATATTCCTCCATAGTAGCTAATATTCTGGTATTCCATATGAAATAGTTGGAAGCTCCTTCCAACCTGTCTTGATCTATGAGCCCATGTGATGCCATCTTACCCAACTGTCAAACTGACTCCTCTAGTCACTACTTAGCACTACTCAGCTGCTCAACAAGTGATAAATTCGAACTTTCTGGCGGAAATTTCTCAGAGGAGAAAATTCCCCTTCTATGGGTCTTTGTTCCTTTTCCAGTTGATTTCTCCCCCAGTAGAAACTATGCCCTTCAAGCACTAAACTAAGGCTCTACGTCACTCCCTTTACCTCTACAAACTCACGAACTAGAAATCATACCTCTCTGTCGTCTCACTCACAGAGAGATTTCCTTGGATCTGCTTTCGGCAAGGACTGCGTAATCCCTTCAAGGGGATTTGAATTGTTGCCAAGTGCAGCTTTCGGCCTCACTGTTCAACATTGGATTTTCTCTTCCTGTAATAAAACAATGCTCTGATACCATGTGAAAATGACTAGACTTGAAGGAACCCCTATTGTAGAAAATCTAAATCTACTTCACCTACTTGATTTTTAAATTACATTCATCAAGTTATTCTTCTGAATATTGAAGAAAATTAATTCTGCAACCTACACTAATTAAATGTTTAATCTCATGAAACAGAAAATAGAGCAAAGAACAAGATACATAGGACACACTTATTTTTGGAAACAATAGTCCCCAGAAAAACCCAATGCGGAAAAACCAGTGCAACAGATATGAGGGTTTATTATTATGCAGGATAAATATTTGAATACAAGTCCAGGATGTTCATCTATCAATCCTTTATAGAGAAAAAAAACTTGTGGAAAATCTGAGTGAGTTTTACCTCACTTCACATGGCAGAATTTCGGCTGATTCGACAACAAGATTGGCTAACCCCGGCTACTTATGTGCTAGCCCTGCGTAGGCCCTGCATCAGCCTTTCAGGCTCTGCATTAGTTTTCCCGGTTGTTCCGTTAGTTCCTGGCAGTTTCGACTTCTGTGTGACATGCATCTTTCCCCTTTGTGTAGTCCTTTCTGGCTCTGAGTCAAGACTGCGTAGGTCTAGACTGGCCCAACGCCAGCTCTCCCGGCTACTATGTTGCCTCTCTACAAGATCTCTCCGCCTCTCTGTAAGTATTCTCTAGAAAGTCCTTTTCCTGGATGCTCACTACCCCTCTGCCACTGAATTCTCACTTAGTTCGAATTTCTCAACTT
The DNA here is from genome assembly GCA_031772625.1 of Pinus tabuliformis. NCBI lineage: Eukaryota > Viridiplantae > Streptophyta > Pinopsida > Pinales > Pinaceae > Pinus > Pinus tabuliformis. Next base: position 1,012,179,284 of record CM062820.1, on the reverse strand, counting down.
CTTAGCCCTAGAAATCGAACTCCAGATCAATTCGTTCTCTCTGTGTGTGTTTCCAAATGAACCTCAAGCCTCCATTTTATGCTTTTCCTGTTGAGTTTTCAACGACTGAGATTAAGTCTCTAATTAATGACTAAGATTAAAACATGACTTGATCCGCCTTCTAGATCATTCTCACCCATATTTTGATTAATACCCATTAATATTTTAATTTCCCTAAGTTTAAACTTAGGAACTCCATTAAAAATATTTAATTATTTTAATAAAATATAATCCAGGTGGAATTTCACCAAACGATTTCTGCGTTCTTTAGAACTCATGCGCCTTAGCGTCTCCACCAATATTCAAGGCTATAACACTTCTGATGCTACCAAAAACTAACACAAGTGATACAGAACTATGTGTGCATTATATTTGTGGGCGTAATATGACATGGTGCATATATGGTGAGGTTGGCCATGATACGATGGAATTGATATATTTGGAAAGTATGTTTTTTTTTCCAAAGGAAAAAGCGAAACTTTTTATTAAGATTATAAAAAGTTTACATTGCACATGTTGATGCATCACTGATCATCCTGTGACCATCAAGTCTGATTTACAAAAATTGCTGCCTTTTGACTGTGGCCGGTTTCCTTTAATAAGCAAAACTGTCTCTGATTCTTCTTCTGTTCTTGCTGAACTGAGGTTCCTTTAAGCTAGTAAAATTAAACAAAAACTATGGACTGTTCAAAAAAGACTAAACAACAGAAAATCGGGTCTCCTCAACAAAGAGGAAAACAACCCGTTACATGTACAAGGAGTTTTGTAAAATGCCATATTACCGTATCTGAAAAATTTTTAGTTTTTGCATATGAGAAAAAAAGTTTTTTGTTATGAGAATTAACACAAAAAAAGATGCTGCCAGAATATCAGAAGAGTTGGTTATGAGAAGGCTGATCGGTCCTTCTGATTTGGCCTTGGTTATCTTCTACAATTTTCCAGCTGCCCAAATCCTGCTGTAGACTGTCTTTAGAAAGCTTGTCCGTTGTATCATTCCTTTCCCTGAAAATGTGACATAGAGAGAAGCTGTTAAAATATGATTTTAATCTCTGAATTTCTACCAGGATTTGTTTTAAGACTTGATTGCTGCATGTACTTTGACCGTTTACCCATCTGATCACATTTTGGGAATCTCCAAAAATCTGAATTGTGAGGGTGTGCCTTTGGATGAGCCAGCGTATAAGGAGTTTTAGGGCGAGCATTTCTGCATAGTTATTTGAACCTGTTCCTAAGCCCACAAAAGCTTTTAGGATGTGCGATGGGGTTTCATGAATGACTAAGCCTGCTCCTGCTATATTGTTTTGAGATGCACCGTCGAAGAAAGCCCAAGGGATTCCTTCTGTTATCTGCACTACTGGGGCATTTCTTTGGGAGTGGGATTCCTTTGGTTCAGGGATACTGGAAAATATGGCAATGCTCTGAATTGCTGTGATAGTTACTGGAGTTTCTTTATCCTGGAAGATGCTCCTGTTCCTGGCTATCCAAACTCCCCAGCTGATGATTAGAGGAAGGTTGCGCAAGTTCCCATTTGGATGTGAGTGCCACCACTTCTGCCATGCTTCTTGCATATTGTCGCCTTCCCATTCTAGCTTTTTGTTCAAAATATTTCCTGCCTCGCCCCATATCTTAAGAGTTAGCACTTAAGAAAAAGGTGGTTTATGGATATATTTGGAAAGTATGTTACTAATACATTGTGCAACATTGATGCATATTAGCGGGCATTGGCAACATTGAGGAATAGGAATACATGGCATTCAAAAACGTGTAGCAGAAGCTAATAATGTGCTGGCGACATGCGCTATTCTTTTATGGAAAAACATTACAAGTAGTATACATTACATACAAATCAATTACTCAAGATACGTTATATATGGAAAAAGATATACTGCAGATGACAGATAACAAGGAAAAGTTATTACATTGAGGTTATGGAAAGCAAATGAAGCATTAAAATTTTTCTACGCATGGTAATATATATCAGCCAACTTTTATATAGTGTATGCAGTGTGATGGAGGTCGATATATTGCAGGAGATATTACATTGAAGATATCGTGATTCTAAAATGATGGGAAAGCCGAACACGTGTCTTATTGTGGACAATTCAATGTTCTTGTCTATACTAAACATAAAAATATTCACTAGGAATTCAGGTGCAAAACATTGTGAGAGAAATCTCCATGCGAACGATGTAGGAGTAGAACACACAACAAAGAATTCCTTTTATTGACTTCCACCTGAATCATTCATCTCGAATTTCTGACGTGTTCTCACGCTAATTATAACCTAAATCATTGCATCCAAGTTAACACAAACTGCCACGTGAATCATTCATTTTGAATTTTCGAATTGTTCTCGCCCACTGGCTAGCTCCGCTATCTAAAGTGGGTAACTAGGTACTCCAATGGTGCAATGATAGTAGTAGAAGTAAAAGCATGCAGAAGTTTGGATGGTTCGCTTGATTCTCATCATTCTTATCAAGAAACCCTTCAAAATATCTGAATTTGGTGAATTGTTAGATTATTTCTTGGTGAATTTATCTGAAATTGACTGTTCGAAGGGATAATAAATAAATAATAACCAATCACAAGGGATTACGTAAAGGGCTTACAAGTAGTTGTGGAGATAGGGAGCAAAAGATAAAGTTTATCAATTAGTAAAGGACGCACTCACACTTTTTTTCCTTGGTTCAATCTGCATAATTTACAACTCCCATCCAACTTAAGATAATCCTGTACGTGGTTTACGTCATTCTCACAACAGTTGTACATATGGCAATAGTTGGATCGTTTCATTTTTAATGCTTTTCTTTATGCACACTGCATTCATATATTGGAGCAGTGGAATTCATTTAGGGAGAGAAATTTACTTATGGAGCAATTCATTTATATAGCAGAAATCATTTATGGAGCATTGATATATGAAGAATAGTTGATTTGGAAGAACATTTTCCTTGGAGCAACAATGTCGTGATATGGTTTTGTCTTTGTTATAATTAATATAATTATATTCAAGCTCCAATAAACTATACGAGAAATATTACAATGTAGTTAAATGTTCAAGAGAAATGTTGTACAAAAGTAGTATTTGCAAGTGCAACCTTTTTAATTGAATGGTTTAGGCTTGCTCTTATGAATTAGGGATGTGCCCTAACTTAACTTCATGTCTTTCATAGTTTGGAGAGCGTTAAATAAAGTTATTCATATTTTGGACAACAATGGTCTCTCTATTGGAGAGCATTGTTAGAACATATATGCATTCATATGGTTTGTAATAAGTTTTCAATATATTGCAATTGTTTTTTTATATATGGCAATGCATTCATATGAGTTGCAATATGTTTTCATATATTTGTATATTGGGTTGGCAATGTGTTCATATATTGATATATTTGAAGAGATATTACAGAGTTCTCAATATATTTCATTTGAAGCTTTCATATCATGTATATTCATGTCATGGCTTATATGTCAATATAATATATCATGTGCTCTTAATACCAACATCCTTTAATATCAAGCATTACGTTCCTTACATGATGGAGAGCATCAATTTATTTTAAGTGCACACATCCCAATCAGTGAGTTTCCATTTATCATGCATGCCATGCTTTCCTTACAAAGTGTTCTCTCAACAATATTATTGCAATGCGTTCATTCAACGAATTATTGCAATATTTTACAAAGTGTGCTCACAACAATATTTTGCAGTGCTCTTACAATGTTAAAACATTTTGTAGTGTGTTTGGAGCAATGTTTATATGTCATATGGAACAACATTCATTTTGGAGTAGTATTTAATCTGAAGCAACCCTAATTAGCCATCTAGAGTGGCATTCATTCAATGACAACATCAACATTGTTTATGCAGAATAAAACATTATAGGTTGTAGAGCATTAATGCATTGGTGACAGTTACACTGAGGACTGTTTTATAGTGAGTTGAAGACCATATAATAACAGAGAATAGATAAATGTGGATTGGAGGGCTACAAGACATCTGTAATCCCCATTGCCATTGCTGTCAAAGGGGGAGGTAAGCAAAGGTTGTTGAATTTGATTCTCAAGAAACATTGTTGCCATCAATGCCAAAAGGGGAGATTGTTGGAATTATTGTCATTGATAGAAAAAGAGAAGCAAAATAGCAAAAGGCAAGGAGAAACAACATAAAAGCAAATATGTGATGGCAAAGGAGCAACAACAAGGAAAAGATGTGATGAAAAAGGAACAAGGAAAGAGCAACAAAGTTGCAGTAGAATATGTGATATTGATCCTTGTATGTGTTGTGTCTAATGCTGATTTACACACTAGTTTGTTGGAAGACAATTGTTGTGATGCAAGGAAAGATTCCATGACTGCAATGGCAAGGCAAGACTCCATGAAAACAAAGGAAAGGCTAATGAGACAATGACATGAAGATGTTATGATGCAAGTCTAAGGCAAAGGTAAAGATGTTGCAGATATTATTATGATGCATTAATGGAAAATGTTGTTGTTGATCATGAAGAATGAATGATCAATTATAAAGTCATATGTTGTTCTTATAATGTTGCATGATATCAACATTATGTTGATGAATTTCATCATTACATTGGGTGGTGTTGACAGTGCTGGACCCTCCAAGATGTCAAGGGGATATCCCCAATAAGAAGTCCCAATTAGACCTTAGACTGCTTGGTGTAGGAGTCCTAGCAGTGGGTCGTAAAGTAATGCCTTGACCGCGATGTTGCACAGAGGCAAGTAAGATAACTCTTTCAGTAGCAAGGGTGTGATTGATGCAGCGAGACAAAGAAGGTGTATGAGAGGTTATAACACATAAAGTGGAGATGAGGGTGAAGGTGAGTTCCAGGTTGAAAGGGATCAGTCCCAACTCATCTAGGAACACACAACACAAAAGGACATGCACAGCTTCTGGCGGAGAAGTCCACTCGGATGCGGTAGTCACAACATACAAGGTAAGATAACATGTACAACACTCACGAATCAGTCCGAGACGAGTGCAATGGTTGTTACAACAAGGTTCATGTGAAAGATCTGTCTGGTGTCTGGCAGAGTAGTCGACACGGATGGGACAACATTAAAAACATATACAACACATTAACAAGAAGATTCATATAATTGCATACAAATCAGTTCATACACAAATACGTAAGCTAAACAACATATATCATTAAGGCAACCAGAGCAGTCCAACTACAATAAAAACATATGCGTGAAAATGTGCTGGCTCTTATTATATAAAGAAGTGTAAGTCATGATCATACAATACATCCATGTAAACCTTCTAGCCCCAACAGTGGAACATTACAGCCACATCCACCTGCTCCTCCAAAGAGATGAACTAGATATGTGCAGTGGAGAAGCTAAGGCGCGTTACGATACTATCCAAGCTTTATCCAAGATAGTCTTATCAGAAGCTTGGCTGACCAAAAGCCTCTACAATGAGTTATGAGGGACTATTTATAGCAAAGGGTGGGGTGACCCTTGACATTCCCCTTTATGATAGTTCAACTACCCTCATGGCTCTTCACCTACTCTATGACTGTTACATCCAACCATTGACACTTGACTTACACTTGACATGACTTAACATTACAATGCACATGTACTCATGTGAGACAACATGGCTTGAACAAGCCTTGCAAGACATCACTAGCACTTGGTTTGCTGTGATGAGAGCAACTATTTAACATGCTTGTGATGGTGAAGGTGGTGAGCTGATGCCAAGCTTGGTTGTCTGTGATGGTGTGCATGCATCTCATGGTGACATCTTGCTGAAGCGAACTCTTGCCTCCGTTGCAACCAGTGCATTAGTTCGACCCTTTCATCCAACTCGTCTGCTAACATGCGCATGGTCTTCTTGGGTACAGTTGAACCAAAAACACACTAATGCATAGTGTCCATGCTGATTTTGAAGTGTGTGTTGGTGGTCATGTGCATCAACTTGCCGAAGTACATGTTTAGCCCAAGTTGGACTTGCTTCTTGTCTTCGCCTTGGTGAGTGTGTTGAATGAGTTGGATTACATGCGTGCGCTCAATGACATGCATGCTATTGAATCCCTTGCATGCGATCAATGAAACTGCTCACCATGTCTGCTCTGTGTCAGTTGTTGGATGGATCCTTAACTTGTATGGGCACAGTTTCATCCGTGAGTGCATGTTGTGCCCACTAATGTTCCTATTCTTGTTGCAACTCATTCGTCTGTATGTGCAACTTCATGTTCTTCCTGAGTTGCTACTTCATCACATGAAACTCATTCTTTGTTCCATCTTCTGCCTTCATGCGATCTTCATGTCATGCCATCACTTCATAACTGGAGTCTTCAAAGTTGCTTTCATCATCAATGGACCTGCTTGAGCTTGCAACCTTGTTCCGCCTCTGTGTTGTCAACAACCCTCCTCTTGCATGTTGGTATGCTTTCTTCAGCTGCTGTTCATGATTCTTCTCGCTGTGATGCTGCTGCTGTCATATCTTGATGTCCTTGTTATGAACAACTTGATGTCTTCATGGGTAGGTAAGTCCATGGAAACTTGATCGACTGCATCCCCAAGTGTGCTCTCAATGCTGTCTTCATCTCTGCTCTCCTGGAAATCATTGTACTTGTATTGCTGAGAGGCATATGAACACTTGGGATACCTGGAGACATGGAAACACTCATGGAAAGCAATTTGTCAGTTGAAAACCAAAATGAACATGAGAACTGACTTGCAACATACTTGGGTGCATGATCGTGAAGGTTGCGAAATTTCGGCCGGGAGGTTGGGAGACCGACTGCCAAGACTGCACAAGGCACAACCTGTACTATTGGGAGATTGGATGAGTGTTGGAACTACACAATGCATAATCTAGTTTGGCTGTTGACTGCTGGGATTGCACAATGCACAATTCCAACTGGGAAGGACAACTGGCATAGGGACAAATTTGCACAATTTCTTTGGACAAGTAGCCACTATCCTCCAGAAATGCGAAAAACAGTCTTGGAGGCTAGTGCTGGGTAGGAATTCACAAATATGGAGAGGAAGGTGAGCCTTCCATCCCCAGATTGTGTAATGTAGCATTTATGAAGGCAGAGTCTGGGCCAAGGTTGGCCTGACTCGCCAACGGGAAACTGAAAGAAACTAAGACAATAAATGCATGGCCACACTAAGTGATAGTAGAAGTGATTGTCAGTGCATGCAAAATATGAATGAAAAATTCAAAACACAGATCAACATGAATGTGGGTGAGGCAGTTCGCTGATTGGGCAAATGACCATGCAAAACAATTTCATGCATGCAATAGCAGTGAGATAGCAACAAAAATTGAAAAAGAGCTAGGACAAGCTAGTATATATGTAAATGACAATAAGCGTTCAAAGAAATCAAGCAAACAATACTCCCACAAGCAAAAACATAAAAGTGACAGAAATGCAACATAAGGCATGGGAAGCGGGCTTACCTAAAACAACTGAGCTGAATGTGCCGACTGCTCCTAGATGTGATGTGGGATGTCAGAGCTGCAAGGTTGATGTGAGGAATGAGCTCTACAACATCCAGTTGATGAGTTTTGATAACATCGAGGTTGTGATGCGCATGCCATGAATCTAGGGGAAGCGACAGTTGGTGGGAGGTTTCAGAATTGCTCCTTGTATGTAACCTCCAACTACTAAACATAGATCCCTAAAACAAGGGATGCCTTTGCATGCTACCTTGGGAGAAGTAGCCCATGCATGCAAGTCTGTTTTGCTCAGTTCCGGAGGGAATGATCAACTCAGCTGCACATGCAAGAGACTGCTCGACTGTTCGGGAAAAATGCACATTTCTTGCTGGAATTGGGCTGGATGCCCAGGAGATTTGCGCAATTTCTGGGAAGAGCAGCTGACTGTTGCCCAGATTTGCACAAATTTTGGGTTGAGCAACCTTGCTGGGGAAATTTGTGCAAATCCTACTGGGAGTGTTGGTAGGCAGGATTGCGCAATCCTGGATCCCAATAGGTTGCCAAAGAGGATTGTGAAATTTCTAGAGGGAAGGCTGGTTGCCCTCTAGAAATGTGTAATTTTCAAGGGGAAGCTTCTCAGCCTGTAGCTGGACCAAGTCCAAGTGAACAACCTATGAGGGGAAGGGATCAAGTTGCGACCAATAGGCTGCCTTTGTGTAAGAAAGACACTGAAGCTTATGAACTTGACGAAGCAAGGCAAGCTACTGTGAAGGTTGGAAGGGAGGATCCAAAACGAGGCTGAGGAAAAATTTTGGAGGGTGGTTGTAGTCGCTACAACACTTGGCGGCACACTAGTAGAACCTAGCTCTCTGAATGGACCTTGTTCGTGAAAAGAAAGTCTAACACCTCCGGAAGTAATGTTCAGTTTTCAGATCATCTTGGTTTCACACTAACTTTATTGTAAGATGTAGAATTCTCCAAAATATTGGTCGATTGACACACATTCCAAGCCAAGGAAACACAGTTGTTTCGATTGGGGTTGAGGGTTATATAGGTGCACAAGCAGTATAGTCGTTAGAGTCTTAGTTTCATCTCTGGTGTTGCCCCATTGCCAGAAGGCTTGGACAACACCCTAGTGGAGTCACATAGGAACATAAGCATGGCTCCACTACCAGAAAGCCTGGTTAGTACCCAAGCAGAATTACTTGCATCACCTCCCTACACAAGAAGCCTTTCTCTTCTTTTGCCTTATTCATTTTTCATTTTTCATTTTGGACTTTTCATTTTCCACTATGCATAGCACTTATTCATTTCAAAGGTGGAAAAGGGATCCTGACTTATTGAGAGAAGAAGAGGTTGTTCTAGCAGAGAAGTAGTTTATTGTATCTCTGATGTGTCTGTTAAGTTCCCCCCCTACCTTACTCTACTTGACTGAGATGACAAGGGTTAACCCAAAAACAATCGACTAGAGAAGGTGACACTAGTTAGTGCGCAAGCGTTGCATTTACACCAAGGTTCATTCGAACAGTACATATTTTCCTTTGATGTATCATGGACTAAAAGTAACAAGCTCATCATATAGAGGCAAGATGATAGATACCCAAGTAGTGATAGCTATACAATCCCTCTTGTACTTTACCCAACTCGCTTCAAGAGTCATACATGGTTTCATGCAAAACTAACCTATGAATGAAACAAGCGAATGAACTAACAATCAACAAAGCAAAGCAAGAGCAGAAGAAAAAATGAAAGCGAAGCAAGTAAACAAACAAGCAAACAAAGCACGTAAGAAAACAAGCATGCAAGCAAACAATTGAAAGAAAACAATACTCCTACTCCTACACTAATGGTACATAGGCCTGATCACGTGAATTAATACTTCCAATGTAGCTACCACCGAATTGGTAGACCCATGTTGGTGAAGGCTTGGTCCGTGAGAAACCCAGTTGTGTGAACCAACAAGAAAGAAAGATATAACAATGAAGACAACCACACTTCGTGATTCAAAGTGCCCACGGGACATAAGTGAGTGCATGTGCATGACGGGTAGTCCGCGGACTTATCATGGTGCTGTGTGACACTACGTGCAACTTTGAAGCATAAGCACACTCTTGACTGTGACATGAAAGCAAACGAAAGAAACAAATATAACTTGCGTCGCACACGAATGCTTGCAATGTAAGACTCCTCCAATGCATGAGCAATGGGATCATGTAGTTCTAGTGGAGGAAGTAAAATCTAAGTGTTAGATTGATCTTGAGTGCATACAAATGAGTAATGAGGAGCCTTGAGTGTTTGAACAATTTCCATATCGGAAGCAAAACCAACCTCAAGACAATGAGGGCCTGACATAACCATTAGCTCGGGCTAAAGTGCCTCGACGATCTATGGGGTTTCAACTTCGTTGACATATGGATCTTCGTAGACAAGTGGCTTAAATGGATTAACAACGAGTGAATTAACATCGTGATCAGATGATGAGGTGAAGAGATCATGAAAACCAAGATCAGAAAATTCAGGATGTTGGTCGACATCCTCATGGTTTGATGAATCACATAGAGGGGTAGATGAGGAGGAAGGATGTTCAACCTCTATGTTTATGGAAAAAGCAGATGAAAGATCAAGTGGATTTCCAATGAATGATTGGTCCTCTACGTTGTTGGATGATGGGCTGACATACAGTGTGTCCTGCGAAAGATCAACAATGGGTGCATCCATGGATGAAGGCACACATGTGCAATCATGGATGGCAGGTTCACCAACGATGTTAGGAAAGAATGGAGGGGGATCAGACAGAAGGGATTCATCCTTCGCCGAGTGTTGATGCTCAAGCTCCCACTTATACTCTTCATGAATGACAACGCATGTTGGTTGTACAACACCAACTTCGTCAATGGGTTGTTCCTCGTTCACAACAAGTGAAGAGTCTGGAATGGATGAACACAAGACAACATGATTTGGAGGAACACCCAGGGCGAAGACGGAGGTCATAGAAAAGAATGCATATGAGGACTCGAAGGACCCACAACCAAATTTGCGTGAAAATTGATTGAAGTGATGTTGGGAGGGTGTGAAGGAGGAACATGTGTGTGATCATGATCCTCAACATCACTGGGCAGTGGTGGAGCTGTTGAATAAGAGGAAGGCAGATAATTAGTTGAGACAGTGCCCGTTTCCACACGAGATTGCACAGCTCCATCAACGAAGAATATTGAGCGAGGCTTGATCTCAAACTTTCTCTTGGGACGAGCATATTTCTTAAGGTAGTACTCGAACCGGTCCCAAAGATAAGAAAATTTCATCTGGCTCCTCGGAGCTTGAAACTACAAGTCATGGAAGCACTGCCAAAAATCAATAACAGATTCATGCGGAGCCCTCCGTTGCTGTAACAATTTCTAGTCAAGATGGTCTGGATCAAAATGATAGAACATGTCTTCAATAAGATCATAGAAGTGCTCAAATGAGTGCACGGTGTTAGCCGTTAGGCTGAGCACCCAACGAAATGGATATTCGCGAAGTGTGCATGTAAGTAGCAAACCGACCTGTTTGTAAAAAAACTCATCTTCCTCATGAATCATGGAAAGAAATTTATGTACGTGTTCAGGCCAGACCACTTCACCTTCACCATCATACATGTGAGTGGACAAGAGATCTAAAAGCTTCCCCGAGATTGCGACATCTTCATGATTCAAAAAACACCTCGGGGGAAGAAGAGTGAAAGACTCCATGAAAGATATGCAAAGGTTCGAAACTGGATGAGAGGACATAGCCTGTCATCAGGCCCTCCTTCTAGTTCCAAAAATGTTGATGGTGCTGGACCCGCCAACATGTCAAGGGAATATCCCCAGTAAGAAGTCCCAATTAGACCTCAGACCATTTGGTGTAGGAGTCCCAATAGTGGGTCATAAGGTAATGCCTTGACTGTGATGTCTCACAAAGGCAAGTAAGATAACTCTGTCAGTAGCAAGGGTGTGACTGATGCAATGACAAAGAAGGCGTATGAGAGGTTCTACACATAAAGGGGAGATGAGGGTGAAGGTGAGTTCTAGGTTGAAAGGGATCAGTCCCAACTCAGCTAGGAACACACAAAACGAAAGCACATGCACAGCTTTTGGCGGAGCAATCCACTTGGATGCAACAGTCACAACATACAAGGTACGATAACATGTACAACAATTAGAGACGAGTGCAACGGTTGTTACATCAAGGTTCATGTGAAAGATCTGTCTAGTGTCCGGTAGAGCAGTCGACACAGACGGGACAACATTAACAACATATACAACACATTAGCAACAAGATTCATATAATTGCATACAAATCAGTTCATACACAAATACGTAAGTTAAACAACATATATCATTAAGGCAACTAGAGCAGTCCAACTACAATAACAACATATGCATGAAAATGTGCTGGCTCTTATTATATAAAGAAGTGTAAGTCATGATCATACAATACATCCATGTAAACCTGCTAGCCCCAACAGTGGAACGTTACAGCCACATCCGCTTGCTCCTCCAAAGAGATGAACTAGCTCCGTGTAGTGGAGAAGCCAAGGCGCGTTACAATACTCTCCAAGCTTTATCCAAGGTAGTCTTATCAGAAGCTTTATTGACCAAAAACCTCTACAATGAGTTATGAGGGACTATTTATAGCAAAGGGTGGGTGACCCTTGACATTCCCCTTTGTGACAATTCAACTACCCTCATGACTCTTCACCTACTATATGACTGTTACATCCAACCATTGACACTTGACTTACACTTGACATGACTCAACATTACAATGCACATGTACTCATGTGAGACAACATGGCTTGAGCAAGCCTTGCAAGACATCACTGACACTCGGTCCACTGTGATGAGACCAACTCTTTGACATGCTTGTGATGGTGAAGGTGGTGAGCTGATGCCAAGCTTGGTCATTTGTGATGGTGTGCATGCACCTCATGGTGACATCTTGCTAAAGCAAACTCTTGCCTCCGTTGCAACCGGTGCATTGGTTCGACCCCTTCATCCAACTCATCTACTAACATGCGCATGGTCTTCTTGGGTATGGTTGAATCAGAAACACACTGATGAATAGTGTCTGTGCTGATCTTCAAGTGTGTGCTGGTGGTTAGGCATATCAACTTGCCGAAGTACATGTTTAGCCCCAGTTGGACTTGCTTCTTGTCTTCACCTTAGTGAGCGTGTTGAATGGGTTGGATTGCATGCGTGCGCTCAACGACATGCATGCTGTTGAATCCCTTGCATGCGATCAACTACACTGCTCACCATGTTTGCTCTGTGTCAGCTGTTGGATGGATCTTTAACTTGTACGGGCGCAGTTTCACCCATGAGTGCATGTTGCGCCCACTGCTATTCTTGTTCCTTTTGCAACTCATTCGTATGTTTGTGCAACTTCATGTTCTTCCTGAGTTGTTTCTTCAACAAATGTAAATCCTTATTTGTTCCATCCTCTTCCTTTGCGAGATCTTCATGTCATACCGTCACTTCATAGCCAGAGTCTCCAAAGTTTCTTTCATCATCAATGGACTTACTTGAGATCGCAACCTTGTTCCGCCTCTGTGTTGTCAACAACCCTCCTCTTGCATTCATTGCATTTGGTATGCTGTATTTAGCTGTTGTTTATGATGCTACTCAGTGTGATGCTGCTATTATCATATCTTGATGTCCTTGTCTACGAACAAATTGACGTCTTTGTGGGTAAGCAAGTCCATGGACACTTGATCGACTGCATCCCCAAGTGTGCTCTAAACGGTGTCTTCGTCTCTGCTCTCCTGGAAATCATTGTACCTGTACTTCTGAGACGCAGATGAACACCTGGGATACCTGGAGCGATGGAACACTCATGGAAAAAAATATATTAGTCAAAAACCAAAATGAACATGAGAATTGACTTACAACATACCTGGGTGCATGATAGTGAAGGTTGCGCAATTTCGGCTGAGAGGTCGGGAGACCCACTGCCAAGACTACACAAGGCACAGTCTATGCTGTTGGGAGATTGGTTGACTGCTGAAACTGTGCAATGCACAGTCTATGTTGTTGGGAGACTGGCTGACTGCTAGAACTGTGCAATGCACAGTCTAGTCTAGTTGCTGAATGCTGGGATTGTGCAATGTGCAATTCCAGCTAGGAAGGACTGCTGGCCTAGGGACAAATTTGTGAAATTTCTTTGTCCAAGCAGCCATCGTCCTACAAAAATGTGCAAAACAGTCCTGGATACCAGTGCTGGGCAGGAGTGTGCAAATCTAGAGAGGAAGGTGAACCTTCCTTCCCTAGATTGCGCAATGTAGCCTTAGTGAAGGCAGAGTCCGGGCCAAGTTTGGCCCGACTCACCGACGGGCAACTGAAAGCAACTGAGGCAGTAAATGCATGGTGACACTAAGTGATAGCAGAAGTGATTATCAATGCATGAAAAACATGAATGAAAGATTCAGCAAACAGATCAACATGCATGTGGGTGAGGCAGTTCGCTGGTTGGGCGAATATCCGTGCAAAACAATTTCATGCACACGACAACAGTGAGATAACAAAAAAAGCTAAAACAGAGCTAGGATAAGCTATTATATATGTAAACAACAATAAGCATTCAAATAAATCAAGCAAGCAATACTCCCACAAGCGAAAACACAAAAGTGACATAAATGCAGCACAAGGCATTGGAAGCGGGCTTACCCAAAAACAACTGAGCTGAATGTGCCGACTACTCCTAAATGTGATGTGGGATGTCAGAGCTGCAAGGTTGATGTGAGGAATGAGCTTTGCAGCATCCGGTTGAGGTTATGACGCGCATGCCACGAATTTAGGGAAAGCGACAGTTGGTGGGAGGTTTCAGAATTGCTCCTTGCTTGTAACCTCCAACTGCTAAACATAGATCCTTGAAACAAGGGATGCCTTTGCATGCTGCCTTGGGAGAAGCAACCCATGCATGCAAGTCTGTTTTGCTCAATCCTGGAGGGAATGGTCAACTCAGCTGCACATGCAAGAGACTGCTCGACTGTTGGAGAAAAATGCGCATTTTTGGCTGGGAGCTTGGCTAGCTGCCCAGTTGATTTGCACAATTTCTGGGTAGAGTAGCTGACTGCTGCCCAGATTTGTGCAAATTCTGGGCTGAGCAGCCTTGCTGGGGAAATTTGCGCAAATCCTGTTGGGAGTGTTGGTAGGCAGGATTGTGCAATCCTAGATCCCAGCAGGCTGCCAGAGAGGATTGCGCAATTTCTGGAGGGAAGGTTGGTTGCCATCTAGAAATGTGTAATTTTCGAGGGGAAGCTGCTTAGCCTTCGACTGGACCAAGTCTGGGTGAACAACCTGTGAGGGGAATGGATCAAGTTGTGACCGACAGGCTGCCTTTGTGCAAGAAAGACACTAAATCTTGTGAACTTGACGAAGCAAGGCAAGCTGTTGTGAAGGTTGGAAGGGAGGCTCCAAAATGAGGCCAAGGCAAAATTTTGGAGGGTGGTTGTAGCTGCTACAACATGTGGATCATTTATTTTTGCGTTCTAATATTTAAAATATGAGGATTTTGTAAACGAATGAGTGGAAGGCAAAGAGGAAAGCCTGTTCATTTCATATTCTTATGTGGAATACCAACAACCATAAATGTTTGCTTATAAAAATGTGTGAGGTTGCAAGTATAAAGAGTCAGAGAGTGGAAAAATGTGTGAGAGTTGATTGAGGTGTTATGCATTAGTTACCTGACACACATAAAGCTTATGTGAAGCAAATTTGAAGGGAAGAATAAGAAGAAATGAAGATGGAAATATGTAGAATTTATGACCAGGTAAACCAATACATTGTTGTTTCTTGTTTGTATCAGGGGATTATAGTCTCCTTTCAAGTTGTGGCTTGATAAATATCAAGTTGGAGCTAGTTGAGGTAGGAGCCTCTTGTGGGTTGTAGCCTGCGAAAAACATATGGGAGTTGAAGCTTCCTTGCATCCTGTAGCTTGCAAAAAAATTGAGGTAGAAACCTCCTGTAGGTTGAAGCCTATAGAAAATAAGATGTAATAAGGAGTAGGAGCTTGTCTTTGCATCACAACAATAATAATATCACGGTTTTCTCCTTTATGGGTTTCCACTTATATCTGGTGTCAATATGTGTTGTTATTACATGCTGGTGTGATGTTTTGGTTTGCTTATTACTTGTTGTTCACATGTTCAATTTGCTGGTCATTATTTGTTAAGCTGCTCATGTAATGTTTCAGTTAATGAGTTTAATGAAAATAATTTTAATGTCCATGAATGGACTAAACTAATTCACCCCCTCTCAGTTTAGTCAATTTTTCATCAGAATGTGCTAATAAGTTGTGATTTTTACCTTAATATACAAGAGATGAGATATATTACAAAATGGGAGAACAATTGATATTTTCAAATATTATACAAATCAATGACATCAATCATTTTATCCCAATACTAGCACTTGCATTCACAATCATCATCCTAAATAACTACATAACCCAACCATAAATCCATAACCATGAGATTCAATCTCCTTCCTATTTAGTTATCAACCTCAAAAATATTTCAACCATAATTACTCATTACAACCAAATGCAATATGGAAGAACTACCTATTTTTTCCACACATAGTCACATACAACCATCATTCCATGAGTAAAAAGACTAGTTTTCCCATAGCTTCTATGAACAAGGTATAAAAATACAATTGTCATAATCTTTATGCTAAATATTGATTTATCAGTAAAATAAAATTAATTGTCATAATCTTTATGCTAAATATTGACTTATCAGTAAAATAAAATTTAAACTCCTCACATTACCTTCAAGAATCCATATCCCTAAGTGCACATAATGTCTAGGCTTAATACAAAACTAGTTCATCTCATAACAAAATATAAGCTTTTCAATTCAATATATTTCCTGTGATACATTAAGCTTTACATTAACATGCAAACTACACAAGCCATCCTCCTCATCATTCATATTGCCGAATCAACTCACCAAAACTTTAAAGAAGAGAGTTTACCCAATATTTTGTAATTGCCAACATCATATAAACATCCCATCCTTGAAAAATATTATTAGTATAGATATATGTGTGGGGATTATAATTAGTTTATGTTATAAGGTACAGTTCTTATTTTTTAAGTTTAGGTTCTTTTTAATTTTTAATTTGACTAGATTAAAATCTATGGTATAAAAATTTGGAAATAACTTCGTAAAAATAGAAAGCTGAATTTCTCACTAATTCCCATAGTTATTTGCTGTATATATACATAGCTACTGCGACGACAAAAGTCTCCGACTTGTCGTGAAACAAAGAAAAAAAGCGCAACATTCCATATTATTCAAATGTGGAAAGGATGTCGTCTTCCGTAGGGGCGTGATCAGCCAGAGAGGTTTCCATGACTTCTTGCACAGAAACAACCATACTTCGAGCGCTGCGAGAGAAGTTTCTTTGGTGGTATTCCAGAGAGGGCGGTTGCATCAGCCCAAAGCTGTAATACAACGGGAAGTAGACCACCACAGTTGACAAGCAACACATGGCGGCGTCAGTAACGATGGCCGAGAACGTGCCCACGCACGATCTCACTGCGTGCCCACTTTGGCTTTCATAAGCAAAAGCCGCACGCCCCGCGGGATGGTTCAACAAGAACCGAAGCGCTCCGAGCGCACCCTCGCGAGCACCGGCGGAGCCGCAACCCCAGTCGTCGAGCCCCCGCACCAGCAACCTCACCAGCGCCTCCACCGCCCCACGCCTCGCGGCGCATTCCTGGTTTTCTCGCACCGCACAGAAGTCCCTCAACGCGAAAACGGTGCCGGCGACTTTTTCGTCTTGTTCTTCTTCGCTTGCGATGTAATCCAGCAGCACGTCGAATACAATCCAGTCGGCGTGATGGGTTTCCGGGACCACCACCTTGCGCGCAGCCACCGCCGCCAGCATTTCGACCACGAAATGAGCAACGCTGACGTTGCCGCCCGATGCGAAGTAACCGTTGCCCAAGTTGCAGAGAGCGACGGAGTTTATGAAGAGGTCGATCGCCTCCCCTATTCGGTCTGGATCTCCGCAGTCTCTGAGCAAAGCGATGTGGGCGACGAGAATGGCGTCGGAGGAGCGCGCCGACAATGGTAGGTCGGCGAAGAGGGCGCTGGAAAGCTCCGCCGCCACAAATGCCACGGTGGACATTCTGTAACCTTCCGCGTACTCGACCGCAGCTGCTTCTTCGAAATCTTCCGCTGCTATGATATTGAAGACATTATCTAACAATAACGCATGGCGCCTCAGCGTCTCCAAATTATTATCTCCATTTTCTGCCATTTTGTTGAATCCCTCCCCTAAATATATATTGCCATCTGTATTTACATTCTGTGGCAAAAATAATATTATCCTCTTCAGTGGCTACTATTGTAACCCTCTTCCCTTTATTTCCAGGGCATTGCCGTCAAGGCACCCGCTATTTCTTTTTCCCGTGTAATGGACGCGGCGATCCACTCTGGGCGGCTGTTCAGATCTTATAAGCCTTTAGAAAAAATACAGAAAATTAACCCAGCAATTTTTTTTAACAAATAAATTTTTGAGCCGCGGTAATAAATTAAATACACACAACTTCTCCGCGCAGATTAAAAGAATTATATATTTAAATAAATCACTAATCATGATAAACATGTTTCGGCCTCAACCACAGATTAAAAGAATTATATATTTAAACAACTTTGAAGGAATAGTTTAACAGTTCAAAAAGTAGAGGCATTTGCCAGTGTGAAAGTTTGCTCACCAGCTAGATAATTAGTCAATAATAGGTCAATGCTGTTTAACAATTAAATTATCAAATATTTTCTCACTGTAAACATGTTTTTTTGGAATAGGGTGTTTAACAATTAAATTATAAAATATTTTCACTATAAACAAGTATTTTAGAATATGGTGTTTAAAAATTAATAAGAACATATATTTTTCATTTTTTATACATATAAAAATCAATTTAAATTTTTATAGTTATTTTATTTTAAAATTAGCATAATCATATTATTATATATGGATGATATATATTTATTCACATTATTTTTTTTCTTTTAAAAGAGTTTTAGTTACACCTATATATTTATTAGGGATTCCAAAATTTTAATTTAATTATCAATAATTCTTAGATGGATAATAAAGATTTAATTTCCATAGAATATTTTAAAATATTCCTCATAATATACACAAATTAAAAGTTGAAATCTATCTCCAAAATATTTATGTTCTTTTTATAGTTTTAATTAAATTGATTAACTAAAAAAAATGCCATTTGAAAAAATGACAAATGAAGTGACTTATAGTTTTTTTTGCATGTCTTATGCCACTATATTGTAACAAAGCCTATTTACAAATTATGAATTTTAGTGAAGTGGAAATAAATCTCAATTATAAAGAATCTTGTTCCATGCTTTTTCAAATGTATGCATGTTTAATTTACATATTATTTTCTTTTTATAATTAATAATAATAATAAAAAAATAAAATAAAATTTAGTTAATTTGTAAGATTTTTTTTTAACTTTAGTAAGATTTGATATATGATGACTTAAGAGTTTTGATAGGTGTTTCTTAGCTATTTAATTTATATGGCTGAGCCAATACAACTATTCATTTTATAAACTCACTTATTAACATGATGTCATTTATTGTTTGATAATTTACATGGTAATTTCATAATTTTATTAGACAAATGTGAAAAGGTAAACATATATTCATAGAATTCTATTTGTTATTTGATAATTTGCATATTATTTTTATAACTATATTAGATAAATATGAAAATGCTATTTGTTATTTGATAATTTGTATGGTAATTATTTGATAATCTATATGGTAATTTTATAATTGTATTATTTAAATGTGAAAAAAATTGTATTATTGTCTAAAATTCAATACGAAAAAAATTAAGAGTATACCTCTTAAACTATTCAGATATATTATTTTTTCAATATTTCTAAAAATTCAGATGGAAAATTATAAATTTGACAACCTCAAAAGCTTTTTAAAATTGTTTATTGCAAATAAAATTATATACATAAACAAATCTTATAGTTTTACATTTAGAATAACAGATTGTGGAAATTTTTATATTCATTCATATAACCAACTACTTTATAAATTATATAATATGATGTATATTATAAATTATATAATATAATATTCAATATAAACTAAATTTTTATACACTCTATATTACACTAAACTATACTGAAACTAAATTTCTATACAAATTCCATATTACAGTAAACTATACTGATTCCATATTATCATATATTTTATGTTACTAACATTTTTTATTCTTTATAATATAATAAGATAAGTTTTACCATTTTATACGTGGTCAAAATAAAAATAAAAATAAAAATTTACCTGAAAAAAATCATAATTTTTTTCTATTTTTATCTAAATTTAATAAATATGTTTCCCCACATATTTACAAATTATTAATTTATAAATTAAAATTATATCAGACGCTGCTTTATTAACATTCTCTGTTAACCTATTTTTTTAAAGCTTTTATTGAATTGTCAAACGGTTCAAAGAGGAGTCGCACCCACAGCTACGAAACATACATGCCCACAGGAAGACTGAATTGTAGGCATAGAATGCAAGCCATGAGATTGATGTAGTGATCTCACGTGTTCAGAAAGTATGTCAGGACCAAACGATGGCGATAACAATTTGGAGCAGCTGAGGCGGCACGCGGTGCTGTTAGACAACGTCCTCAATATCGTAGCCAGGCAACCAACCACATCGCAACAAGAGTTGCTCGACTACGTGGACGATTACAGAACCATGATCGTGGCTTTCACGGCGCAGCAGCTGTCCAGCGCCCTCTACGCCGCCATGCCAGGGCCACCCCGCTCTTCGGACGCCATTCTCATTTCCTACATCGCAATCCTAAAAGACTGCGGAGCGGAGCGGCTCGGGCGCATGATCGACCACTTCATAAACTCCGTGGCTCTCTGTAACCTGGGCAACGCTTACTTCGCACTGGGCAGCAACCCGGAAAGCTATGTCGTTGTCCAAATGCTGGCGGCCGTGGCGGCACGCAACGTCACACTCCCCGTCGCTTACGAGGCCGACATCATTACATTCGAAGTATTGGTGGACTTCATCGGGAGAGCCGACACAAACAGCAAGAAGACGGCTCTGGCTCTGCGCGCACTCAGAGACCTCTGCGCTGTTCCGGAGAACAGAGAGTGTGCGGCGATGCGTGGTTCCGTGGAAGCTCTGGTAGACGCACTCATGCGAATGAGGAACGATTTGTACAGCGTCGGGGCTGCTAGGGCCTGCGAGGCCGCCCTAGGAGCGCTGCGTTTTCTTCTGTACTGTCACAGGGGCCGTGCGGCTTTCGCTTCCCACAGCCAAAGCGTCCACGCGATGAGACCATTCATAGGCACAGTGTCTGCGCCCATTACCGATGCGGCAGTGTTGTGTTTATCCACTGTTCTCTATTCCTTCCCATTAACATACACTCTGCAATGTCTGCAGCCTCACCCACAGTCCAATCCTAGTAACTTCTCCCGCATAGGGCAAAGCATTCTTTCGTCGCTCAGGGAAGCTGTACGTGCATATATTAGGGAACACGCTCCTGCCGAAGATGATATCCTCTCCATATTTCAATAATAATAGTGGTGGGTTGGTCTGTTGTTTTCTTTTTCACTTAGGGTTTTAATTTCATGCTATGAATAAAGGTTGAATATTAAAAATATTTTCAGAAAAAATCACATGTGAAAATTTAGGGACATTTTCAATTAATTAATATGATTTAACATCAAAATTAAATATTATCATTTTTATTAAAAATACAAAATTTATCATAATTTAATTATTAATTAAATATGGATAACCCCTATTGTTCACTGTTATCATAAAAAAATACTAATTGATTCATCACCTTTATTTAAAAATACACTACCTAAAATTAAAATAATATTTCATAAAAATAAAAACTTTTAATACACATTCTGTTTAAATTGGTTAGAATAATCAAAATCAAAATTAAATACTTTCAGTATGTTCTATCATGTTATGCAACCAAACTCGGAGGATTAAAAATTCAATTTGGATTTGAGATTCACAATTAAAACAATCTTCAACCTTTCGTTTAGTAGTTGTAGAGCGCTTTAAAATCTTCAAATTCCGAGAGTATTAAATAAGTTTGTTTAAATAAATTTAGATATTAGAAGTATTAAATGAATTTATTTATTTTTAATTTTTTATATTAATGGAAATCGCTATTGACTAGTGTTTTTACTAACATTAATTTTTTTTAAACCAGAAAAAAAACTAAAAAATATGTTTTTTAAAATTGTAAAATTATATTTTTATATATTTATTTAAGTATTTTTAATTAACATTAATTTTTTTTTTTTAATTTTTAACTCGGAAAAATTAAAAAAAAATATGTTTTTAAAAATTGTAAAATTATATTTTTATATATTTATTTTAAATATTTTCAATTAAATTTATTCATGTAGAAAATTTTAATTATTAAAATTTAAATATAAATTTATTTATTTTCAATTTTATGGAATGTAATATATTAGTCCAAAAAAAGCTGCTAATCATTATTTTTTATATGTTTTTTAAAAGTATTTTATATTAAATGTATATATGTAAAACATTCTAAAGTTTAATAGTAAAAAAAATTCAGATATAAATTTATTCATTTTCAATTTCATGAAATGTAGTATATTATTTCAAAACAAAAAGTAGTTAACCATTATTTTATTCATTTTCAATTTCATAGAATGCAATATATTACTCTTAAAAAAATAGTTAACCATTATTTTTTTATGTTTTCTTTAAAAGTATTTTCTATGTATATATATAAAACATTCTAAAGTTCAACAATAAAAAATTTCACATAAATTTATTCATTTTCAACTTCATGGAATGTAATATATTATTCAAAACAAAAAATATATTTATCCATTTAAAGGATGTATTTATTTTCTTTGCTAAAGATATATCTTTAAATTTTTTAAAGTAGAATAATTAGAATGATAAAAATTACTAAAAAAAATAAGTTTTGATCAGAAATAGAAATACTTCAGAGATGAACCACAATTAATTCATTAAAAGCAACGTGATAATATTCCAAAAAGTCCCTATTATTATCTGATGTTATCATCCAAATACTAAGTTGCATTAGAATTCCACCTTTGGATAAACTAGTTCATTTTTTACCTATTTAGTGATAACTTGGGAATCACCAAACACTTGTAAATTGTTAATTCTTTTTTCATTTGCTAGCAACAATACTAGTTTTAGAGCCATCAATTTTGCATAATTATTTGAGCCTTCTCTCAATCCAGGCTTAAACTTAATGGAATGATTATTTGCAAAGAATAGGATCTCCCATCCTCCACATATAGAAAAACTTCCTTGTAACACTATAAAAAAAATCCTAAACCCATGCCTCTAAATTGCCTAAGGACAAATTTAAATCTCCTCCCAAAATATGAGCCGGATCTATTTGTACAAGGCCTGTAGATGTTTATGAATAGAATGTCTTTTCCAATATCCTAGGAAAAAAGTGTCACCTTTCTTCTTGACTCAATAGACCAACTACTAGCATGTTTCATAGTCCTACTATTCCACCTTGTCGCAAGACCCCTTGATCTCTCAATACATCTAAATATAGAAAATTCCAACCTTCCAACATATCTTCTAACAATCTATTTATAAACCCCCCTTCCTCTAATGTTTTATATAGAAACACCACATCTAGTTTATTCTTTAAGGTCAATTATTTATTGCAGTCAACCCACTCCACTTACAATTAAATGAAAGGTAGATCTTTTAGCCATCCCAAATGAGGTGTTCATCGCTTTAAGAACTCTATCAATTGTCATCTATTTCTAGTGGTAATATCTAAAGTAGCTCTATCTTGTGATTTTTGAATAAAATATTTCTTTTCCATTCCTTTACCCCTAGGTCAATAGGTTACTCTCAAACCATATCCAACATAATACCTTTCAACATTCAAACCATGGACAATGTAACACCCCTACTTGACCTTTGGATTGTAAATGACACGTACATGTAAAACTTAGGTTGGTGAACTAGAACATATTAATGAGGCTAGTGAGATGATAATTACTTTTTAGGATTGGTGTGCCCATATACATGTGTGTGTATAGGATTTGAGGAAAGTGTGTCCGTGTGTATCTTTTTATATGTTTGAGGCTAGAAAGCCCGATGTTATAAATATGTTTTCTTTTGCATGATAATAAACACATTACAACTGTAGACCGAGTTGGATGAAAAGAGTATGGGGGCTAAGACTCCATGGGTATAAAAAGGGGCTCACATGACTTAATAATCATAAAAGTGCACATGCTTATTATAAAAGTCCATTAAGTGACTTTATGAAGTGCCAAGTGTAAAAATAAAATATAGGTACATAAAAGAAAAGAGTTGGTACTATGAGGCAATTAGTTAGTGTTGTATATCCAAGAACATAGGAAGAACTCTTGGATCCACAATGCTCTAGACATCCTTGTCAGGTCGAGTTATGTGCCTTGGAGGTAGTGGCATAGCCTGAGGGATTACAAGTGCATAAAAGGTGTGCACTACTTGGGTATGGATTTATGAGGGATGTGAGCTTAGAGGTTGGAGGTTATTAGGATTTGATGTGAGGGCTTGAAGGGTACTTGGAGACCCCATAGGTTAGTAAAAATTTTCAAAGCCATATGACTTAGATAACATCCCCGTTTGGCTGAGTAAGACACCCTAGAGGTGGTGGCACAACTTGAGGGACTGAAGTGCAAAGAGGGGTGTGCAATACTTGAGTGTAGGTTGATGGGGGATATGAGCTTGTAGGTTGGAGGTTGTTGGGGTTTGGTACATTGGCTAGTTGATGGTACTGGACATGTACCTAGATTTGGGTGAGTTGTTTCCCCATGGAGTTGAAGCCTTAGCTCGAGGGTGGCTTGTTGGTGAGAGAAAATAAACATCATGGTTTATTGCTGGGAGGAATGTATGAGGCTTGAAGTCAGTTGGTCATATTACCAAATAATTTATAAGTTTAATTAATTATGTATTAGTTAATTATGTATCTTCACATGTTAGTATGTGAATTTATAGTTGTTATGTGTATGAAGAATAAATCAAGAAATTTAATGCCTGTACATTTATAATGCATATAGGCATGCATAACACACATACAACAAATAAAATGAAAATGATTTCTTGTACAAAAATAGGTTCTTAGGTGAATGGCACAAAGATAGGCGTCAGTTGAAGGATGGAGGCATTATTGGAATGAAAATAGTGGAAAAATGGTCAAAATGTTTTAGGAAGTATCACTGAGTATGGGTATGCTTTCTTAGGTGGCTAGAAAATAACTCATTGGTGACTAACAAAGGTATGGGGACATTACAATTGGTATAATTACAATGCTTAGGCCATATAGGTTGAAAACCATTTCAGGCAACTATTTGACATAATTTGTAAGGATTAGAAATGGGTGAAACTATCAACTCAAGAGTAGATCCACCAGTAGGATAAATGAAAGGGGTAAATTTATGGTTTCTAGCTTGGAATTAGTGAAGCAAAGGGTGAAATTTAACATTGGAAATGATAAATCCCATAGAGGCAAAAATTATAGAAAGTAACCATTACTAACGAAAAAAGGAAAAATAAAATTTAAAATTTAGAAAGATTTATGATGATGTTAGTGATGAGGCAGCAGGGTCTAGTGGCAGATAAGTTGGCAGATGAGGAGGCCAGGTGGCATTTGAGTTAATAGATGAGGAGGTAGGTGGAAGACCATGGCACGACCGAAAACCATTTGGTGGATGTAGTGTGTTAAATCATTGTTCTTTTCAATGCATGATGCACACCACAACCATTGATCACAATAAATACAAGTTATTTGATCTGACAGGTGCTCTTTGCCCCATTAACAAATCCACAAATTTTTACTCGATGTGAATTGTGGATTGTTGATGGATAGGGATCTCAATCTTTAGATTCAACATAGGTGTAACTTTTCGTAAACCTCTACATATGTTGTAGCATGATATAGATCTTGGTTGTAAGACCATACATATCCCAACCATTAGATTCATCAACGATGTAAATTGTTGTAAACCTTCATGTATGTTTCAACATGATGCAGATCTAGGTCGTTGGATCAAGGAAATCTCAACCATTAAATTGATTAGGTATTCAACTCATCATAAATATATGCACATGTTTTAGCCGAATGGGAATCTAGGTTGTTGATCTACCTCAAGATCAACCATCAGTTCTGTGACATAGCAAGTCACTTGTTATGTGGAAAAATGGGGAATGTATCTTGCATGTAGATATATCAAATCAATCACTACCACATGGAAGGACTGAATTGGATGATGGGTCCGAAGTGGGGACCACCACACAAATAGGGGAAGCTGCATGCATGCTAAGTGTTTGAGAGAAACCATGTAGGAAATTTTGTGTCCAATGGGAAATAAAAACCCAAATATGTACAAGTAGTTACTTTCCAATGAAACAAGGGTACAAAAAGAAGGTTGATATGTATGAAGACAACTACAGGCGAATATCACTGGTCCAGGAAAGTAACACAAGTGAAACTATAGAAACATTTAATGATTTTTTTTCTTATTTCTCAAGTCATCCACTTGTAGAGCATTTTTGAGGGCAAAACAACGTTTTTAAGTAGTGAAAAACCATGAAAATTACTTGTACCAGTGGTACAAATTAGTACAAGCAATGTTTAAATCTAAAAAAAAAAGATTGATGTGAGCTTTCCAATGATATTTTACAATTGCAAAAATAAGGCAGTATGAGGAAATTATGATTAAAACCCTATGAAGGAAAAATAGGGTATGTAGTTAGTCCAAAAGTGTGTAACTCAACAACCAAACTTTAGATTGGGGCACCAAAGTAGATAGTGAAAAGCTATGGGACTGTAGAATCAAACCATGAAGTTAGATTTGAAAATTTGATTACATTAATGTTGAGAAAATTGGAAATAGTGTGTTGTGATAGAACATGGAAAATTGAGTTGAATGGGCCAAAAATTTCAAAGACCAAAAATATCAGTTTGAGACTTGGATTTGGAAAAGTAGATAGCATTGGAAAATACTGAGAGGGGGGGTGAATCAGTATTCCTTAGAAATTAGCATTTTAAAATATTTTCAAAGCATTAGTTGATCCTCAATTATTATTAATCTTTATGCAGTAATAACAGTAAATAAAAGAACATAGGAGGCACAAAAATTTTAGGTGGAAAACCCCCTCTGGGTCAAAAACCACCGAACGCTTTTCTAATAAATTCTTTAATCTTCATCCCCAACTGAAATGAAAGTAACAACTTCCTAGAATTCTAGAAAAGAATTCTTCTCTAGCTCCCACTAGAAGGACGCCCCAATGCCTTGGTTTCTTCAGTAATCAACTGAACGGATGCCCCAACACCCTAGACTAACCTACCACCCTGAAGTGTTCACAGGCTCCAACCTGTAGGCAATTTCATGCACCTGCCTAGCACCTCCCTACCACCCTATCATGATTTAAATGAGACAAGAGTGTGGATTCCTGTACCAGGGACAATGATCCATGACACAATATGATTTACAATGATTTTTACCGAACACCCAATCACACTATGACCTACAACCCAACCATGACATCATCCCAATAGAGACTCCTATACCTCCCAACAATGCCTTTTCAATTCTAGGTAGATTGATTCTTTTACAATAATGACTCTTCCAATGATGACACTTTTACGAATGACTCTTTTACAACTTTACAATGATGACCCTTGGTGTTGACACTTCTTCACAATATGTAGATGGTTGTCATGTCTTCAAAGGATGTCTCATTGACTCTTGGCCTTGATACTTCTTCACAATATGCAGATGGTTGTCATGTCTTCAAAGGATGTCTCGCTGCAATGCCTCCTTTGATTTGATACTTCATCTTTTGAATTCTTACTTGAATTTTTACTTGAATCTTCTTCTACCTGCATGCAAAATTTTCCCAGTGAAACCAATCCCAAAAAAAAGCAAAATACCCTTCAACTTATCTCTACCTACAAAACACATGTAAGTGCATAATAATGAATAAATACAAATTAAAATTACAATGCGTACCTGAAGTGTGCTTGTCACTTTTGTTGTTGACTTGTTGCAATAGTAGAAAAAGACTCCCACTCTTGATATAGGCTTGGACTCTATGCAAGACTGTATCCAAAACTAACCTAAAGATATATACAATAAAAACTGATGACAAACCCTAGACTTGTGATGGACCAAGTTCTAAGTACAACAACATAGACCATTCCATCAACTATGACAAGACAAGTAACATGAACTTACAAAATCATATAGATTTAGAAAACTTGGTGTAGCATCAAGAATATGTAGCATAAAATGTGTAGTATCAAGAATAGGACATCCGAAAAACTAATTGTGACATATAGAGACATAGAGATATAACCGAGACACTGTATATACTTATGTTGCCTTGCAAAAACATATGTTAGAGATGATACTCAAAATTCAAATGTAAACACTAATCATACATACATTGATGTAGGAGACTTACCCTTGATTGTTGATGTGTGGTCCTTACTTTAGTGATCCTTGAATGCATGTATTTTCTTGCCTTCTAGGAGCTCGATATTGAATCTGTTGTATCTATGTAATTTCGGCTTTCCAGGGTCTGAAATTTCATATTGTGGTAGCCCTGTAAGTCCTCTTTCCAACCCCACATGTTTGATCAAGATTGGATTCTTCAAGAAATATTTATGTCTAATCTCCCATGATGACCTGATTATAGACTGGTTCAGTAGAGCGAACTTGTACGAAGTGCCACGTGTCACTGTTGCGACCTTAGGTCCTGAAAATACTACTAAACAAACTATAGTGCATCCTATTTCTATTAATATTTACTAAATTTGAATCCAATTCTCAGAGAGAAAGTTATGACGATTTTCCCAACGTCACCTGTTTGACATGGAATTCAGGAGCCTGCAAAATCGAAACCTCCTCAGATCATATCTCTGAAAATATAGCGAACCATGATCAGAAATTCGGTCACACAGTTCATCAAGATTTTAACTCAATTGGGTTTTAATTTTAGCTTTTGAAGCTTCTCAACAAACAAGTTATAGCGAAAATTCCATGATGACCTATTTTAAGCCACAAAATCCTTACAAGAGGAGGATATGAGCATCATTATTTATATGAATGTCTTGAATTGAGAGGGTCCTCAAAAGTGAACGTTGGAGGGATTTTAGGAGCAAAATTTTTTATTATTAATTATTGACTATTCAATGACCACAACCAATTATGAGTGCCATGCCACAACCCCATAGGGTTTTAGCCCACTAACTGGGGTTACTAACTTCAAACACAAATAAATCTCAAACCGTGAAGAACTGGGAGGCATACCATATATTAACGGAAACATATCAATGAGTAGAATCCATCGAGAAGATATTTGACACAAAATGATATGAATTGTCAAGTCAAAATTACCTTGAAATATCGAGGTAGCCCTTGGTGCTGCTTGGGTTGACATCAATGACAACCACTGATCAACAGATAGTCAATAAAAATCTATTGGAAAAGAGAACATGTTTATCAACCTAGAATTTTGATTTGAGATAGGAAAAATTCCAAAACTTTTAAAACAATGCTACAAGTGGCCTATAAGGTAGGACCATCATGAGGACTAGGAGTATGGGGAATGCTTAGGGGTCTTGCAACGATGTAAAATATGTCAAAGTCATGAAAATTAGCATGGTTGATGTTAGTATAGAGTCGAATAAGAATGTAAGGGATAAGCTCAAGGATCGATACTTGGAGGAAACCATGGGAGCCTCAAAATGGAAGTTCTCAACTACAAAGTGGATAATGAGGGGTTGATAAGGGAACAACGAAAAATTAATACTCAAATTTTATAGAGCCTAAATAAATTATAGATGAATATGGACTAGAGATATGATTCTAGGGAGGAAGAGGAACATGAATCATGAGTTAGGGGAAAGGATGTTGGAGATTCAAGGCACTCTAAGAGTGCTATTGGGAAGCATCATCATGCTTAAGGAAGTTAACCAACAGAGATTATCTTTCTTTAGAATTAGAAAGTAGTTTGAGCATATTAGTTTGACTTGAATAGTTTGTAAGGAGAAATTAGGAAAATTAACCTCCCACATTTAATGGTGAGCACAATAAGGGAGAGGAGGCTAAAGAGTGGTTATTAGAAATGAAAAGGTACTTTAAGCTACATGATTACTCATCCAAATTAGAGGCACAATTTTTCATCTAGAACTTGAAGGGGAAAGAAAATTTATGGTGGAAGCAACTCAAAGAAGTAAATCATTTGGATGAAAACAAGATCTCGGGGAGGAAATTTAAAAAGTGCTTCCAAAGGAAATACCTATCTGAGCAATATCATGAGAGGAAAATTTATGAGTTTTTCGAACTCAAGTTGGGGAACATGGCAATGGAAGAATACTGCCAGAAATTCATTGAATTGTTGAGGTATGTAGATTTTATTAGGGATGAAAAGTTAAATATATATAGATATGTGAGTGGATTACCACTATTATATTTGTGACAATATTAAATTTGATGAATTAAGGACTTTGGGTGAAGCTATGAGGAAGGTAGAGTACCTATATAAGTAGAGAAAAAATAAAGCAACTTTCCAAAGGACTTGGGATGACAAGAAAAGAAGCAAGATTGAGAAAAGGAAGAAGGGGCTAAAAACTCTCATTTTTGATGAACAATTGCTAGGAAAATCAACAAACTCATTGAACCTATAGTGAAACATAGGGGGTTGATTCCTTTTGTAAGAGGCCAAGGTTTCATCCCATTAGATGTTGGGGCTATGGAGGAGAGCACTTGTATAAGGGTCTCCTTAACAAACAAGGAAGAATGGGGAATATAAATCACATCCAGGGAATTGATATAACGGAAGGCATGGGTAGAAGCATGCCCAAAATATATGCAACATTGGAAAATTGGTAGGTCAAGCATCATACACACATGATAAAAGTGGGAGGTAAGTTAAATAATTAGCCCATTTCCATTATGTTGTCGCTGCCTCAACACCCTCCAAAAGTTTGACCTATGCTCAATTTTAGAGCCTTCCTTGGTATTTTATATTGTCATCGCAAACATTGAAACTCATTCCATGCATTTTCTTGAGGTGTTTTGGTCCCTTTTGCAAGATAGGAGAGAAAATGTCTTTTCACATGTTAGATATCACACAATGTGTATAAGCATATTATGGTGGTTTCATGAGGTCATATTTGTGTAAATGAGTTGTTCTAACCATGCAAACATCCATCACACTCATTTCCGAAGTTTGAAGCACTGCCACACAAGTGTCATCATGGTCATGGCAAAGTGTATCTTTAGTGTTGCACTCGTCGCAATTTGTCGTAAAGTTTTCACATTGAGGGAAATGCATTGTTCATGTGTTCTGGTTTATCTATGTTGTTGTGTCATCAAGTTTTCTAAGTGTGTGATCACAATCAAAGTCTTATCACTATTCACATCAGTCTCACCGATCCCACACTTAGCCATTTTCTAAAAAGATTCCCAACCAAGAAACCTAGATTCACTCGATCTCCCTAAACTACACATTGTGCAGTATTAGTCCTCTAGATGTGACCTTGCCTCTTGACACTACGAATGTGCATTTACTACCTTACAGGACTACTGCACTGTGCAATTCCAGTGCTCAAGCCCCAACCTTGGCTCCTAGAATTGTGCAATCCATCTTCCTAGCCTGGCCTCAATTGCGCATTTCAAAATATATAGCCTCAAGTTCATCCCTT
The DNA here is from genome assembly GCA_031772625.1 of Pinus tabuliformis. Lineage (NCBI taxonomy): Eukaryota > Viridiplantae > Streptophyta > Pinopsida > Pinales > Pinaceae > Pinus > Pinus tabuliformis. The sequence goes on along the minus strand of CM062820.1, from coordinate 1,012,148,024 downwards.
GAGACCCTAAGCTATGAAATTTCATAATGCCCCAAAATCCTCTATTTCCTGGAACTGCGCAATGTCTTGATCTAGTGCCCATCGTCACATTGACCTCTAGAATTGTGCAATTTTCTTCCTCAACCCAACCTGGGTTGTGCATTGTGCAGTCTCAAGGCTTAAGGTTCACCCCTGACTACTTGAACTGCGCAGTCACTGAGCCACTCTCCTAGCTTATTACCAGGTTTTAGCTTAGTTAATGGATCAATATGCACTATCTTAGACTAGGGGTTTTTCAGACTAATGTCGTCTCATCATGAGTGAATTGTAGATGGAAGTACCTTATCACGACATGGTGAGATGATGAAGAAGGAGATGAAAAAGGGAAACAAGCTGAAAGAAATCTTTGTAGCTGAGTATGGAAGCTGATCAACCAAGAGAAAGAAAAGGGACACTAGTTTGTGATCACAACTCAAGACTTGATATCATTGAATATTCCTTATCACCAAGCCATGCAGAGGTGGAAGGAAAATCATTCTCAAGAGGACACTAATGAAACGCAAGTGAAACTACAGAAAAATTTAATTATTTTTTGCTTATTTCTCAAGTCATCCACTTGTAGAGCATTTTTGAGGGAAAAATGATGTTTTTAAGTAGTGAATAACCATGATAATTACTTGTACCAGTGGTGCAAATTTGTACAAGAAATGTTTAAATATCAAATAAAAAAAGATTGATGTGAGATTTCCAATGATATTTTACAATTCCAAAATGGAGGCAGTATGAGGAATTTATGATTAAAACCCTATGAAGGAAAAATAGGGTATGCAATTAGTCCAAAAGGGTGTAACTCAACAACCAAACTTTATATTGGGGCACCAAAGTAGCTAGTGAAAATCTACGGGATTGTAGAATCAAGCCATGAAGCTAGATTTGAAAATTTGAATACATTATTGTTGAGAAAATTGGAAATAGTGTGTTGTGATAGAACATGGAAAATTGAGTTGAATGGGCCAAAAATTTCAAAGACCATAAATTTCAGTTTGAGACTTGGATTTGGAAAAGTAGATAGTCAATAAAAATCTACTGGAAAAGAGAATATGTTTATCAACCTAGAATTTTGATTTGAGATAGGAAAATTTCCAAAACTTTTAAAACAAGGCTACAAGTGGCCTATAAGGTAGGAAAAACATGAGGACTAGGAGTATGGGGAATGCTTAGGGGTCCTGCAACCATGTAAAATATGTCAAAGTCATGAAAATTAGCATGGTTGATGCTAGTATAGAGTTGAATAAGAATGTAAGGGATAAGCTAAAGGATTGAGACATGGAGGAAACCATGGGGGCCTAAAAATGAAAGTGATCAACTACAAAGATGATAATGAGGGGTTGATAAGGGAACAATGAAAAATTAATACTCAAATTTTATAGAACCTAAATAAATTATAGATGAATATGGACGAGAGATATGATTCTAGGTAGGAAGAGGAACATGACTCATGAGTTAGGGGAAATGATGTTGGAGATTCAAGGCACTCTATGAGTGCTATTGGGAAGCATCATCATGCATAAAGGAATTCAACTAAGAGAGATTATGTTTCTTTAGAATTAGAAAGTAGTTTGAGCATATTAGTTTGACTTGAATAGTTTGCAAGGAGAGCTTAGGAAAATTAACCTCCCACATTTAATCGTGAGCATAATAGGGGAGCAGAGGCTAAAGAGTGGTTATTAGAAATTAAAAATTACTTTAAGCTACATGATTACTCATCCAAATTAGAGGCACAAATTTTCATCTAGCACTTGAAGGGGAAAGAAAATTTATGGTGGAAACAACTCAAAGAAGTAAATCATTTGGATGAAAACAAGATCTTGGGGAGGAAATTTAAAAAGTGCTTCCAAAGGAAATACGTATATGAGAAATATTATAAGAGGAAAATTTATGAGTTTTTCGAAATCAAGTTGGGGAACATGGAAATGGAAGAATATGGCCAGAAATTCATTGAATCGTTGAGGTATATAATTTTATCAGGGATGAAAAGCTAAAGATATAGATATATGTGAGTGGGTTACCACCATTATATTTGTGACAATATTAAATTTGATGAATTAAGGACTTTGGGTGAAGCTATGAGGAAGGTAGAGTATCTATATAAGTAGAGAAAAAATAAAGCAACTTTCCAAAGGACTTGGGATGACAAGAAAAGAAGCAAGATGGAGAAAAGGAAGAAGGGGTTAAAAACTCTCATTTTTTATGAACAATTGCTAGGAAAATCAACAAACTCAGTGAACCTATAGTGAAACAAAGGGGGTTGATTCCTTTTGTAAGAGGCAAAGGTTTCATCCCATTAGGTGTTGGGGCTATGGAGGAAAGAACTTGTATAAGGGTTTCCTTAACAAACAAGGAAGAATGGGGACTATACATCACATCCAGGGAACTGATATAATAGAGAGCATGGGTAGAAGCATGCCCAAAATATTTGCAACATTGGAAAATGGGTAGGTCGAAAATCATACACACATGATAAAAGTGGGGGGTAAGTTAAATAATTAGCCCATTTCCATTATGTTGTCGCTACTACAACACCCTCAAAACTTTTGGCCTACGCTCAATTTCGGAGCCTTCCTTGGTATTTTATATTGTCATTGCAAAAATTGAAACTCACTCCATGCATTTTCTTGAGGTGGTTCGGTCCCTTTTGTAGGATTGGAAAAAAATTATCTTTTTGCATGTTAGCTATTGCACAATGTGTGTAAGCCTATTATGGTGGTTTGATGAGGTAATATTTGTGTAAATTAGTTGTTCTAACCATGCAAACATTGGTCACACTCATTTCTGAAGTTTGAAGCACTGTCGCACAAGTGCCATCACGGTCGTCACAAAGTGTATCTTTAGTGTCGCACTTGTCGTAAGTTGTCGTAAAGTTGTCACACTGAGGGAAATGAATTGTTCATGTGTTCTGGATTATCTATGTACTTCTTTCATCAATTTTTCTTAGTGTGTGATCACAATTGAAGTCTTATCACTATTCACATCAGCCTCACCGATCCCGCACTTAGCCAATTTCTGAAAAGCTTCCCGAGCAAGCAACCTAGCTTCACCCGACCTCCCTAAACTACACATTGCACAATATTAGTCCTCTAGGTGTGACCTTACCTCTTGACACCGTGCAATGTGCATTTCCTGCCTTCTAGGATTGTTGCACTGTGTAGTTCCAGTGCTCAAGCCTTAGCCTTGGCTCCTAGAATTGTGTTATCCATCTTCCTAGCCTAGATTCAACTGCGCATTGCATAATATATAGCCTCAAGCTCATACCTTGAGGCCCTAAGCTATGAAATTGTACAATGGCCCAACATCCTCTATTTCCTAGAATTGCACAATGTCATGATCCAGTGCCCATCCCCTCAACTTGCCACATTGACCTCTAGAATTGTGTAGTTTTCTTCCTCAGCCCAACCTGGACTGCGTATTGCATAGTATCAAGGCTTAAGGTTCACCCTTGACTAATTGAAATGCGCAATTACGCAGTCACTGAGCTGCTCTCCCAGCTTATTACCTAGTTTCGGCTCAGTATCATTATGCACTATCTTATACTAGGGGTTTTTCAGATTGATGTCGTCTTGTCATGAGCCAATTCCAGATGTAGGTACCTTATCACGACATGGCGAGATGATGAAGAAGGAGATGAAAAGGGGAAACGAGCTGAAAGACATCTTTGTAGTTGAGTATGCAAGCTGATCAACTGAGGGAAAGAAAAGGGACACTAGTTTGTGATCACAACTCAAGACTTGATATCATTGAATATTCCTTATCACCAAGCCATGCAGAGGTGGAAAGAAAATAATTCTCAAGTAGAAACTCAACCATAGCAGAAGTAGTAGCATGACATTGCCACATCATCAAGTTGTCCATGTCAGTAGTGTCATGTCATGATTTGTCACAAGCCACACTATTATGGTGGATTATGTAATTCATGTTTCGAAAATTCATTGTAAAGTGAAATTCCAAAGGACATGTATGGAATATGAAGAGTCATGTAAAGTTGAAAAGTCATAGGAAGTCAAACAGTCATGAGGGTAGATGAAGAGTCACAAGGAAGGTGAAGCATCACCTCCTCATTGTTATATATACACCCTCATTATAAGAGAAAATGACTTTTCACCTTGGATCCTCTCGCATAGCATTAGAGAGACAAAGCAGTTCTTTTGAGGAGCAAGGAGTGGCTCCAATGCTCCATTATTGGAGCTAGTGGTGTTCACTGTATACATGTGTCCTGGAAATTTTACTTAATATCAGAAGCCCTATGGATAAGACATTCTTCAAGCATGGATTATGGATATTTGTAAGACTATTATGTGAATGTTTCTAATTTGTTTTTGCTTTTAACTGTGCTAAAGTAGTTGAACTATTTCGGTTATTTTGGTACTTATCACATTGAGAATGCGTTGTAATTGTTATCACTGCTGTCACATCCTCATGGAATATTCTGCTGGATATCAGAAAAATTGATCCAAGTGGATTTTGGTGGCCACTCACCTATTCAACTTAGATCCCCACCACTGTCTCTTTTAGTTTTTCAATTTCCTTAATTGTAGCACAATTTACTATTTTTGGCCGTTTTTCAGGTCCTGAACTTCCAGAGTCATTTTGAGGCCCTAAATGACATTTTTTTTGGGAAAATAGGGGCCAACATAGGTTTCTAATCATTCCTAATCACTCGAAAGTTGTAGTCGTCAGATAGATCTTTCTAATGAGATATTGTGTGCGTCAAACAGAGATCATGTGCCAAAGTTATGACCATGGGAAGTTGATGTACCAATTTACTCAAACGAGGTCCATAGTTTTGGCGCTTCATCTCCTAGGGTTAGGTTTTTGGATTTTTATGGTTTTCCATTGTTTCTCAATAATAAATAGGCCTTAGAGCCTCAGTGTAACACAATTTAGAGGCATGTAGCCGCCACATCTCTTCTCAGATATTTCCATTTTGTTTGTAAGCATATTTCAATATTTGATATTAATGAAATGAAGTGTTATTTCTACTGAATCTTTGTATTTATGGTTATATCTGTAATTTGTTGCATTCCTATTTAAGTTTGAATCAGTGATATCAAAGTGATCTGCCCTTTCTCTGTTTTTATTTGCATGTCACCAACAACGTCGGGATATAAGGAGTTAGGGTACGAACTGGTCGAACCTTTGCAAGACCAACCTCGCAAATCCGAACAGCCTCCCATGGAAGAAGAGAAGAAATATGAGGGGGCAAGAGATCCTTTCAAAATCTTGCTCGAAGAAGCCCTCGAGTGACAGAGGAACGCGATGATGGACAACTTTGCCCAGATCCTTTAACGACTACCCAAGGGTGACGCATCTCCTTCCAGTAGCTACTCTGGAAGTACCACACCCTTTAAGGTACAAGTTAACTTTTCCATCCTCATATTTGAGGGTCAGATAGATGTAGACTCCATAGATAAATGTTTAACTCTAATAGAAGGATATTTTTCTATTCATGATTTTTCCATTCGGGAAAACATTACTTTTTCACTTCTCAAAGCCCCCCCACATCTAGGAATGGTGGGAAACCTATTGTGAGAAGAAGGATGAAAGTACACCCTTACTATTTTTGAGCACACCAACTTGGAATTCGTTCCGGGATGCCATCAAGGAGTAGTACTACCCTATCGAGACCTATGAGGATAAATAGATAAAGTGGACCATGATGCGAGAGGGAAGGGACTAAGACATGCCCGAGTTTACAAATGTTTTGTCATACCCTTCAGACGAAGTTGGGTATTAAGGATTTTAAGAAACATTTGGTACTCAAGTATCACAACTGCCTACACAGGTACATCCAGGATGAGATGGATTTCCCAGACATCTCCTCTCTCGGCACAACATACTGATACGTTGTCAAGATTGAGTAGAAGTTTAAACAAAAAAAGTGATACTTTGGGTCTGCAAATTCGAAGCAAGGGAAAGGCACCCCCAAACCGTAGAGCAAAGGGAAAAGCCAAGGCGGGGCGACCCAAGATAACCCGCCAAAGCTGCAAAGAAAGAACAACACCACAAAGACAAAGAAGGACATGGGAAAGTGGTGTGAGGTCCATAAGAGCTCCACTCACAACACAAGTGAGTGTCAGGCCAAACAGTCACTCGTGGTCGAGATGAAGGCTTTCGAGTCAGATGCATGTTCTGACTTTGAGTCAGAACTCGATAAGGGGAATGAAAAAGGGAAGCAGATCATTGACATGGAGTCCAGTGCCATTGTGGCCACCACCAAGACACACAGTTGGAGCTCCTTCCTAGTCCAACTAGTGAAAATGACATATGTATAGTTAGTAGTAGTAGTAATAGTAGTACTAGTGTAGAACATAGTCCTTGTACATATGACTTTTGGACATTATATTTTGATGATTCCAAAACACAGGAGAGATCTAGAGCTAGTTTTGTTTTAGTAGACCCACGACAGAGGAAACATATGATCCCCAGTTGCTTGGAATTCGAGTGCACGAACAATACCGCGGAATACGAAGCGCTCATATTAGGTTTGCAAAGAGCCATCAACCTTAATGTTGCAGTTCTCAAAGCAGTTTGTGACTTAGAAATTGTCATACGACAGGTACACGATACTATACACTATGTGTCACCTCTTTTGAAAAGTTATCAACAAGAGGTATGGCGTTTGATTTCGCATTTCCAAGCTTTTAACATTATTTTTGTTCCTAAAATACAAAATGCAACTGCGGATGCATTGGAAAATGTTGTTGCTAGGTTATCACCGCTTAGGGATGGTATTTTGTAGAAATTATTTATAAACCACCCGTCCCTGAAATATGACTAATTTGCACATTTTCAATGATGACCAACAAATTCTGCATTTTATGGCGAACACTGATGTATTTAAGGATGCAACTATCGACTAAGACAAGCACAAGAAAGTGTTGTAGGATGTAGCTTGTACAAACAAAGATAACCCCATGATGAAAGACATGGTATCATTGGAAAAGCTGTACGACTTGAAAAATCGCTTTCGAGGGCCAGTCAATGTGAAAACCCATAGCTCAACGCTGTCGCATGAGAAAATAAATTTGGGAACATTAAAGGATCCAAAGTTTTTCAATCTTGGTACTTGCTTCACACCACAAGAGTGGCAAACTTTAATCTGATTATTCAAGTAGTACCAAGATGTATTTGCGTGGACATATGATGAGCTTAAAACTTATGACATGCGAATAATCCAACATGTGATTCCAATCAAAGAAGGGACCAAGCCTTTTCAACAAAAGCTATGGAAGGTATATCCGACGCTTGAACCTTTGATTCAAAAGGAGTTGAGGAAATCGTTGGATGCTTGGATCATATATAAAGTGTGACATTCTACTTGGGTATCAAACTTGGTCTTGATTATAAATAAGTATGGGGAAATCCGCTTGTGTGTTGATTTCCGCAACTTGAACGATGCTTCGGAAAGACAATTACCCTGTGTCGTCTGTGGAACAGATACTATAAATAGTATTGGGGTCAGAGATATTTTCTTTGTTTGATGGCTATTCTGATTATAATCAGGTTCTAGTCTCATAGGTTGATAGGCTAAAGGCAACATTCCACATGAATTGGGGTACATTTGCATTTAAAAGAATGTCATTTGGGTTGATCAACATCGGTGCAACATTTCAACATGCCATGGACATTAAATTCCGTGGACCATAATTTGAAGTGAAATTTGCACCATGAAATTCACACCATGAGGCCATGGACTCTTGCCAAAATTTGAATTTACATAACTTTTGATTTGTAGAGAGTTTTTTAGACTTCCATGTACCATTGGAAAGGTCTTTCTAAGGCCTATCCATTTCAGTACTTTGTAGGATCACATGATTCAATTCATAACACTTAAAATTCCTTAAAGCAATAGGACTCCTTGTATGATTAGAATATTAATTGACATTACTGAGAACACATTACACAATTAGTATCCCATTCAATTCCAACAATCTCCCTTGGCATGATCATCTCGTCCATGCACCACGATTGACATCACTGCAATAAGGTTGGCATCAATGCCAACACAACAATTCCAACTTCCATCATAACAATATCAATAATATCTCCCTTTGGCATTGATGACAATCTCCCACAAGCACAAGTTGTGATTGATATCTCTCTCTTGTTTTGACATCAATGGTAAAGGGATACATCCATCTCTCCCCTGATGTTCATTTTCATTATAAACAACAAAATTTTGCTCACTCTCCCCCTTGCAAGCTTATCTCTCTACTCAATGGTTTTTAGCCAACCACATCTCTTTGGTGAGTTACTTGAATGCCATCATCCAATATTAGCTGCAACCACATTGATTTGCAATCATGGCCAAAGACACCTGTAAAACAAGTATTAGTAAACAAACCTCTTGATATTAGATTTTCCTTCTACTTCTCCAAGGAGGAAAAACTTCCCTCTTTGACATTAATGTCAAGGGATCATAATGCCTACAATAAAGAACAAATGTCCTTGTGGCTTCTTCTAGCTATTGATATTCCCTAGAGTATTGGATATCTTTGATATGCTCTCCCTGAACATATACTATCTCTCTTAACTTTTCAACCAATTTTTGACACTCTATGGCTAACGAATTTGCTCATGAGGACCCAATGGAAAATCACTCCCACCTACCAATACATTTGTATACCAATCATAACTGCAAATGCTACAAATGCTACTAATGATATAAGCTTTTCCTCACCCTTCCACTCTCACTACTGCTTGAGTGATTGTGCTCACTCCTCCTGAGAATACTAACTATCATCTTTTCTCCCCTTGAGATCATGCCACTCCGAATAGGGACTGGTGCTAATAAAAAAATGACACCAAGTGTAACTATGATACCAGTTGTTTAATTCCTAGGAAAACTCCCATGATTTCTCCTCATAAAAGAGCTATCTATTATACAAAAGGTTGCTCCAACTAAACCAAAGAATATAAATGGACATAGCGATACCAATTGATAACTAAGGAACATGTAGAGAAAAAACAATTGTTTACATGAACTCATGATTGTTAGGCATATTCAAATATACTACTTAAATGAGATTAGAGCATGTCATAAAATATTATCAAACCTTTCATTTACAGAGCATTCAACTCTTCCTGAGACAAATGGATGAGGCCTTCTACTACTAAAAGTGTAACTTCCCCTGATCCTATGCTCTTCTTTTTTTGATCTCTTTACATCTTCCTTCTTTCTTTTGCTAGAGAACTAATATACTATACCTGATTTTCACTTTGGGCCCCTTATCACTGCACTCTTTTGTTGCAACTTATCTTCTTATAAGATCAAATGTTGATGTATCAACTTTTCCCCTCAGACCACATTGTATTTATTTTATCTTTCTCCTGCAATGCTTGTTATATAAATATAAATGAATTCAATTGTGTAACAAAAAATGGAACTAACATTACCTCAAATATTTAGATGCATCAATTTGTACATCTCTTATTGTTTCCTACATCTAATTTCTTTGGCTTCCCTTGAAGCCATTCTCTTCCTTTTAATGAAGAGAAATTGAGGACTTACTCCCTCTGAGTATATTTTCTCATTTTTCCCTCCATACCTTTGTATTCCAAGCACTAATGGGAGAATCTCCTTCCAATTTCTTATTTAGCCTACTTATGAGTTCGTCTTAGCTACACAGGGCTAAATTTCACTTCCCCTCAATTGTTTCTTCACCCAAATCTTCTTCTTTCCGTATAACTTGATTTGAAAAGAAGAATTATTTGGGTTGATGTTGCTTTTTCTTGCTTGATACCTATGATTATTGTAGTTGATATTCTTATATGGTTCCACCATTGGAATAAGATGATCATTCCTCTTAATTCTATCATGATTTTTCTCGAGCAAATATTTAGCTCTCAACTTGTTCCTTTCACCTCTTTTCATGCTTCTTTTACATTGAGCATTGAAATCAAACTCAAATTCCTTTTTCATTTTACATCTTATATTTAATGGTCAAGTTGCTTCCTTTTGCTGCAAAATCTGTGAGGGATGCCTCATCTTCCCATATTGGAAATCTACTACCTTGTGCCAAAAAATGCGATAGTTGTGACATTAAATATGATTTAATAGGAGGTTAAAGTAATTGTGCTTACTAATACCATTATCACCAAGTCCTCTCTTGAAGCTATCAATATACTCTTTCTTAGGCATCTTATACATTCTTGGGTTGTTGGTACCCAACACAACTTGATTTCTTGCATGCCATCGACACTATATGGATTTATGATCAAAATTGTTGCAAGAAAAAAAAGAATTGAACCAAATTTGATACTTGGGAGAATTTTTCCTTTTACGATCTTGTCTTTAAGGAAAAAAGGACATCTGTTGGTTCTTCACTCATTCATAGTGGTTGGTGGAATTGTTTCCTCGAACAACTCTTTGTTGCTACTCTTTTTTAAAGTTGTTATTAACTTGACTTTGCTATTGTTTATTATTGTGGTATTTTTTTTGTCTAACGCTACTTTTGGATTTATTTTTGGTTGCCTTCTTATTTTTTATTTTTGTAGCTTAGGAGGTACTCCAAGCCTTGGGGATCGAGGGTTTGGAGGTTGGAGCATCACAAAAGAACTTGTGGGCATGAAACCCAAGCCTATGGGTTTTTCACCCAAGATGGTGGGTGCAAATCCATGATGAGTTTTGGACATGTGATGTTTTGAGGTGATAGAGGATCCCATCAGGAGCATCAAAAATCACTCAAATCTAAGGTATATAACTTGAGATATGAATTTTCTACTATAATTGTGGGTTAATGTGGCACCTAATGGAGGTCAACTTGATGAGTTAGAGTACCACAAGTTGTTTGTTGATGCCACATGAGTTTTGTATAAATAGAAGTGAGTGGAGAGGTCATTTTCACTCATCCATGTGTGCGTCTCTCATAGAAAATCATCCATGAGGCACCCACAACTCTAAGAAGGGAGGCCAAGGCTAGAAAGAGGATTGTTTTGGGTCTTTTAGGTGGCCGAAGTAGAGCAGAAAGGATCCTCCATAATTGGAGGTCATTCTAGGCAGATTGGTGGCATGTTTGTGGGTGTTTCTCCTAACCAAAGGCTATCACAATTTTTGTTGTGAAGTTAAAATAAGACGTACACCTAAACACTAGTGTGTAGGTGGTCCCTAAGGTTGGGACTATTTTCCCAGTTAGGCCCTAGAGGTATTCCCTTACATAGGTGTGGCAGGAGGCCTATTCGAGGGCTGGTATAAGCCCATATCGACAACTAATAGGAGGAGGGGGTGTTAAGGGTGAAGCCACAACTAAGAAGGAGGCCTGAACGTGAGGAAGGATTGTATTAGCAATGTAGTTGTAGCCCTAACCAATAGTGCAAACCTACAACCATATATAACATCCCACAATATGACAAGGTATGTGGTTTATTGATGGTTTCATGGTGAGCTGGTGCTAGTTGGATGTGTCCTAAATTAGGATAGTTGGTGGACATATTAAGGAGTAGATTACATCAGTAGGTTATGTGTCATGTCAAGAGGAGAAAAAGAAGGATTCAGATTAGGTATGGTTGTCCTCTTGAGTTGATGCAATTTGCAGGTGGGTGGGTTTCCTAGGAGAAGTCTGTTGGCATCCAAGAGGAGGAGTTTCCTAGATGATTGGATTCCCTAACTAGGAGAAGATGCTAAAACAAGTATTGGTCACTCGTGGACTGTTAGAGGGAAACATGAGAGTGGACCAAGTGTGGAAATGGAATGGGAATTTATGGTCTGTTGGAGGACAATGTGATAGTGTCTAAGGTTGGATCCCAGTGTGCACCATCTTCATGGACTTAGATTGTTTCTAGAGTGGAAGAAGTTGAGCTCAAGGTTTGATCAACCAAAGTAGTAGTTGAGAAGCCCTAGACTTGTGTATGGAGAAGGAATTCTACAACAGATGATGGGAAATCCTCTTAGCCTATGTTCATTGTGGGAGATGGATATCTTGTAGTGATAGGTGGCAACCCTTTGTGACCTATGTTGGTCTTCATTACAACAACACAGGAAGACTATAGTGGGTTGAAGTCCCTGAGTAGCTGAGGAGTAGCAATGGGAAATTGTGATTTGTTCACAAATGGATTTGTGAACAACTCAACAAGAGTCTCGATGTGTTGTGCCCTTGATGGACTAAGGCAGAAATAGTGAGCAGATTGACAGTCGAGGTTTAGTGGCCAGATGGACTTGGAGCTTTGATAGAGGTAGGAGTTGCAGATCGGGAGCCGAAGGACCAGGTAGGTATAGGGTATGTTCAAGGCAACTATGAGGAGCTCTACATCAACTGGACGATCATAGTATCTTGTTGAGGGCAGATTGGTTGTCGATGGATTGACGCCAAGCCCTAGTTTTGTATCTTCTATCAGTGGATGTATGAGGGACATTATCCATGGTACAGGAGCCCTAGATTATTGTATTATATGTTTATTAATATAATGAAGTTGGGTTGAAAATTGTAAAAAGTTTTCCATATTTTATGCACTAGTATATTTACTGTTGTTTATATTCCGCTATGCAAAGTAGTATCATTGTGATTCTTGGTTTGGTAGCATCAAAGATTCTAAGATTCTATCTTAGACCCAAGATCATGGAAAAACATCACTTATTTCCTCTGAAAAGGAAATCTAGAGTCTTTACCTTCTACCTTCTTATAGTTGGATTCTTCTCCATATCCAAGCCTAGTCTTGATGAGAGGAGATCTCTGATTTTAAAGAGAGAGTCCATACAGGTTGGTAGAATTTATTTTGTTTGTGGAAAAAACTGTGAACAATTATTGAAACCAACGTTTCGGACTAGCTTAGTGAGTCCATCATCCGGGCAATGTGATTTGTATTTTGAGAAGAGAGAGCATGAAATTATGGAGCTATTAATAGTTAATTGAAAAATTATTCGATATTTTTCTTTTAATTGTCGGCTTACAATGACTAACTAATTAAAAATTATTTCTTTATTAATATATATATATATTTATTATTAATTTTAATTTTATTTATATATTATTATTATTATTATTATTTATTTTTTGTAATTGATTATGTATATATTTAATTTAATGTATATATATATATATATATATATATATATATATATATATATATATATATATATATATATATATATATATATATTATTTTTATTAATTATTAATTATTATTATTTATTTATTTTTAAATATTAGTTTATATAATTAATGTGTTTGTCTTAAGAAAACTTAATAAATATTAATCTAGGAAATATCTAAAAGATTAGTGTTTAAGGATTAGTAATAGATTATATAACTTAATGTATTAATATAAGCAATTAAATAATTTATTAATATATTAGTATATTGTGAATTGTTTATTAATATTATCGATAATATTACTGATGATGATGATGATGGTTAACGTCCGTTGAGACCAAATAATGGTCTATCGGACCTAAAGAAACAAATTATCTATTTTGATTTAAGATTTTATTCCTATGCTCAAAAAGCTTGGAGAGAAGCCTCCCGAGCTCACTATAATTTTGACATTGTAAAAGGCTAGGAAGGTCAGTATTGTAACAAAGATTGTGAAACTGAGATCTAATGTGGTTATATGCGGGGCACTCTAAGAGGAAGTGGTTTTCATCCTCGATGTTCCTATTCTCACATATATGGCAGATCCTTTCCGTCCATGGCGTTTTAGGAACTGCCCAACGACCTGTTTCACTATGGAGCTCATGAGAATTCGTTCTAATCTTTGCTATATTAATTTTCTTCTTTGAGCTAGTTAAAATAGAGAGATACTTTTGATCTTCTAGGGTGGGGTTGATGACCTTCTTATAATAACTTAATTTTCTTTTAGCCGCTAAGTCTTTCTCACACCACATTTTTTCTTTGAACTTAGAAGTAACAATATCTTTAATGTTATTTATGTTTTGCAGTGCATCATTTTCGTTGATCTCCCAATAGTTTAACCAGGCCCTTGTGTCTTTATGCCACCCTCGATTGAGCCTTAGGTGGTTTTGGCTAGCATTTAAAGCTAGCTTAGGAAGTCTATGATCGTCTATGTTACTGATTTTGTGCTTGTACAATAGAAACCTAAGCATAGCTAGGCTCTCAATAGGGGAAAGACCTGCTTCTATAAGGAGAATAGGATAGGGTGTATTACTTTTAATTTTCAGGTTATAAGTTATAAAACGCTTCTGGATTTGCTCAATCTTTCTCCATGATTCTCTGGAGATGCTGCAACCCCAAACCTCACAACCATATAAGATAACAAGAGTGACTAAAGTTTCAAAGAGGAACTTCTTTTTATCCCACATTACAAGGTTTGCTATTTTACAATTATTTTCAAGACCAAAGTAAGCTTTCCACCCCCCATTAATCCTTTTCTCAAAGCTATGGTTCCAGTTGAGCTTGTGATGAATATCAATTCCTAGGTACTTGTAAGAATACACTTCCTCCAAGTTATTATTGTCATACATAAAATTAGCGTAAGTGTCCTTCTTGGATTTGATAATCATAACTTTTGTTTTGTCAGTGTTAACAATCATACCCATGGTAGAGCAGAAATCCTTAAGAAGCCTGAGTTGCTTATTAAGATCAGATGGGCACCTTGCCAAAATAACAATATTGTCAGCATAAAGAAGAAGGATGACGACTATCCCAGCTAAGATCGTGCCATCACATCCTGCTTCCTCTAAATAGCCTTCGAGCTTATCGATGTAAATACCAAATAGGGTAGGGGAGAGGGGGCAACCTTGTTTAACTCCGATGTTACACTTAATATCTTTCGACCACCCTTAATTGCTCTTTAGCTTGGCAATTACATTCTCGTATAACCTTATAGCGGCATCTCTCAACTCGAGAGGAACCTTTAGCTCTTCTAATCTATTCCAAAGGTTGTATCTAGGAACCGTATCGAAAGCCTTTCTGAAGTCCACAAAGCAACAAAATAAATTGGATTTATCATTACGACATTCCTCCGCAATGATCCTAAGCGTAACAAGGTGGTCTGTTGTTGAGTGATGCCTTCTGAAACCTGCTTGGCCTTTAACCCGCTTACCTTCACTTTCAAGCCATATGCTTAACTTTTTTTCCAAAATACTACCATATAACTTGGCTAAGAGAGGGCTGATCATAATTGTTCGATAATTAGAGGGGTTATTTGTATCCCCACTTTTAAAAATAGGGATAATGAGGCTCTCAGTCCAAGGTTTAGGGAACCCTTGCTTGACTGCTTGATTGAAAAGCTTGTGGATGTGGGGGATGAGGACAGGACCTCCAATTTTTAAGATTTCCGCTTGGTAACCTTCAATGTCCTTAGCTTTCCCATTAGCGAGGCGATTAACCCCAAACTTAATGTCTTCTAAAGAGAAAACTTCTTTCGTTGTGAGAAGGGTTTCCAAATTATCCATGACATTTGGAGATTCATAAAGCTTTTTAAGATAGGAATTCCAATCATGAAGAGCAATTTTATTATTATCCTTAGTCTTCCTAGTTAGAATCTGCCTCCAAAATTTCTTAGGAGCTACCTTAGAGAGGTGTAAGAGATTCTCCTGTCTTTGACGAATGTACTGCCTCTTTTTCCTTTTAGTTAGGGCTTTGTATATTTTTTATCTTGTCCATTTTAAGAGATTCATCAACAGCTTCCTTAATTGCTCTCCTTGCACTTTTACAATCTTTGTCATACCATGGATTGGTTTTGCTATTTCTTTTATTATTTGAAACTTCAATTGAGAACTTGTTAATATAATATGAGAGGTTTGTAGTAAAATTATGATAGAGGTCTTCTATGTTGTCTATATTAGATAAAGGAAGCAAATTAGTTTTTAATTCATTTAGAAAGATATCATTTTTATTTCTATCAAATATTAAGTTCTTTTGGCTATAAGTATTATTTTCTATGGGAACTCTATGCATGACAAAATTGAGAGTTATAAGTAAAGGCCTATGATCAGAGTCAGGTTCGTGGTCGTTTAAGATGTCAAAATTTATTATTTCGTTGTATAATGGGAGATCGGAAATAACATAGTCTACCACGCTGCTACCAAGTTCATGGATGCAGGTCATCTTGCTAGAATTGGGCCACTTCTTTAGACCGTTGCAAATTATGAGATCCTGAGCACTACAGAGCTTGACTAGCTCCGACCCAAACAAATTTTCCCCGAGATCTTCAGAGTTCCTTTTGTACCTGCTAGCCAGAGTAGGGTCTTCGTCTAACCAAAGAGGATTAGGGTTGGAATGATTGCTTAGAATAATAGCTTGGTTGTTTGAAGTTTGAGCATTAAAGTCACCTATTAAAAGGATATTACCGTCATTCCTTAGGCTAGAAATATCATTCTCTAAATAGCCCTATGTTACTAATATAGCCCTATAATGTTAATATATTAATATCTATATAATATAATATAATATATATTATATTAATGAAGTGTATTTAATTAATTAATGGATTAATACCTTAATATCAAAATAATAATCTATTAATTTATTATGGAAATGTATTAATAAATTATTGTGTTAACATTAATATGATATAGTAATAAAATAGTAAATTAATATTAATGAAATACCCTAACAATTTTATTTAATTATTATTATTATTATTATTATTTATTTATTTATTTATTTTATTTTTATTTTTATTTTTTTATTTTTTTAGAATTCAATGTTATGAATTTAAGTTCTTTGTTATGTATTCAATACTATACTAGTAATGTGCATAATCTTAAATTAATAGTTTGAAGGTTTATATATGTTGACTAATTAAATTTTGTTTAAAAGAGAGTTAAATTTTAATTAATTAATTAATTAATTAATTTATTAAATGAATGTTTGTATATTTGTGTTTACTGTTTTTTAATTTTATTTAATAAGGTTTCCAGGTGTTACTTAATTTTAGCCCGTCATCTCTATTCATGTTGTTGGAAGATTTTTCGATTTCAATCGCTTCTTTCACTCTTCTTTTTAAATAATGGTCTTCCTTGTGAATTAATTTAGCTTGTTCCATACAAATATAGTGTGAGGAAGAACATGCATGCTCTGCTAGACCTGATTTTTCCGACCTGTTTCTTGTAATATCATTAATGTGTTCTTTTAACCTTATGCCAAAGGATCTCCCTGTTTCACCTATATATACTTTTCCACATGAGCAGGGAACTGAGTATACTCCCTTGTGATTTTTTGGGTCTATTAAGTCCTTGGCTGAGTCAATCATGTTTTTGATGGTGTTAGGGGGCGTAAAGGCAACCATGATGTTATGCTTAGAGAGAATTCTGGCAATTTTGTCTGTGGTTCCTTTTATATAGGGTAAGGAGATTCTAGGGTTTTCAAGAGTTTTTCTTTTTCTTTTTTGGTTATTGGTTGTGGAATCTTTAATTATTTTTTGGATAATATTTTTCTGATAGCCATTGTTTATAAAGACCTTGTAGAGGTGGTTGAGTTCTTCTTCTAAATGTTCAGGGTCAGAGATTCTAGAAGCTCTGGTAGCTAGGGTTTTGATGACACCGACTTTTTGCTTAGGATGGTGGTGGGAGTTTGAATGAAGATATTTGTCAGTGTGAGTTTGTTTCCTGAAGACCTGGTGGCTTAGCTTGCCATTTTTCTTGGTAAGTAGGACATCTAGGAAGGGGAGGTGGTTGTATTTTTCAATTTCAATAGTGAATTTTATGTGTTCAGAGAGGCTGTTTAAGTGTGATAAAAATTCATTAAGCTTATCTAATCCATGGCTCCATTTAGCGAAAATGTCATCTACATATCTTTTCCATTCATCAGGGGTAAAGGGAAAAGATTTAAGGGCCATTTGTTCAAAATGTTCCATATATAGGTTGGCAATTAATGGTGATAAAGGAGATCCCATGGCAACTCCATGAGTTTTCTCATAGATTTTCCCTTTGAAACTGAAGTATGAAGATTTAAGGCAAATGCCTACTAGCTCCACAGTTTCCTGGTCTGTGATTTTCTTCAATACCTCTATGGCTTCATCTATTGGAATAAGAAGCGGAGTCTTTGATGTAAGAGGGAGTGTTTCCAGATAAAGGTCTAAGTTTGTTAGCAAGGTACTTTGCTAACCAGTAAGTAGGTGAACCTATAGTGTTCACAATGGGTCTCAATGGAACTCCAGATTTGTGGATTTTAGGCACACCATATATTCTGGGGATGATGGTGTTATTGGGTATTAACTTGTTCTTAATAGTGGAATCAAGAGAGGAGTTTTTGATTTTGTTACTAACTTGGCGAAAGATTTTGTTGCTGGGGTCCTTGTTAAGAATTCTATAGCAGCCACTCTTGTTAAGGTGTTCTTCCATTTTATTATCATAATCTGTCCTATCCATAATAACAATGGCATTTCCTTTGTCTGCTTTTAAAATTATGATGTCTTTGTTTTTCTTGATGTTTTTTAAGGCTTTGGATTCTTCTTTGGAGATGTTGCTAGGAGGAGGTCTGGCATTTCTGAGAATTCTGGCAACGTCCTGTCTTATTTCTTCAGCAACATTTTGATCTGTGTTTTTGATGATGACTTCAATGTTTCTTATGATGTCATTTACAGGAATTTTGTCCGGAGATAAAGCGAAATTTAGGCCTTTTTCTAGCAGCGATTTCAGGTTGTCATCTAATATCAGCTTTGAGAGATTGATTACAGTTGAGTGTCTAATTGCGTTTCCAGTTTTGTTTACTGAAATTGTCGAGTTTGTGGCAGCAGCGTAGGGCGCTTTGTTAATTTTCTACGATGGGGGGTAATCGGTGTAGGTGGCAGCGAGGGTAGAGCTGTTGTTGCTGGATTTTTCTGCCAAAAAAGGTTGCCAGGGTCTGGATCACGAGAATCAGACTGCGCTGTTGGGATGTTGTCCGGCTACATGATGGTGGAACGGTGTTGAGCAGGAGGGCTGTGCTTACGAGATTCAATCTGCGCTGTCAGAGTGTTGTCTGGCTGCGTGATGGTGGCATGGTGTTGAGCAGGAGGGCTGTAATCACTGCTTTTTTTCTGCGTGAGAGTCTGCGTGAAGGTTTGTTGAGCAGGAGGGTAATCATTGTCTATTTTCTGCGTATATATAGCACTGTGGAACGGACTGTTGGACAATGTCTGCGTGATGGTGGCACAGTGTTGAGCAAGAGGGCTGTAATAACTGTCTATTTTCTGCGTATGCATAGCCTGCCTGTGGGACGGACTGTTGGAGAGGTTTCTTTCTGTCTGCGCATTTATAACTGGGCTGTTGGAGAGAGCACAACAAGCATTGGTGGCTAGATGCGTTGTGGGGGGAGAATGATGTTGGGAGGGGCTAGGCGTGGCCAAGACTAACACCGAGCTGGAATAGTTGGGTTTTTGATGCACCTGAGAATCTCATCCAAGATATTTGAACTCTTTTTAAGCTTATGATATTGATACGTTTCTTCGACAACCTTTTCTAAGTCAGGTATCAATAAAGAAAATATATTATTCTTTTTAAGATACCCCTTTATGAATATTTAGGCCAAGGGAAAGATATGTTGCTAAGGCTTTAATATGTTTGGCTTATTTTTTTATATGTAATTTTTTTTTTTAAATACTAATAATGTAATTGCGCCAAGAGGTGCTCTACAACCCATTATGGGGGTATATCTCATGTAAAAACATAAACATAAATGTAAACACATCAACATTTAACATTTAACATGTAATGTTTAACATTTAACATTTTTAATCTAATGTTGGTCCTATTTAAAAATCAATCTAATTATTATTATGTATAAACACAATATAAATTTAAAATATGAATAAGTTTACGAACACTCAAAAAAGAGGTATCATAAATAAATAAAAATATAAATAAACCATAGGTATGGTAAACAAATAAAGCCTCTTTTTATACTTACTCCATAAACCTCTTTATATTTACAAAAACTATAAAAAAAAAAAGTTTTATTTAGGTGCCTATGGGCCAAATACCATGGGACAAATTATTATTAATACCATGAGCCAAATACCATATTTATAAAAGAGGTATGGTAAATAAATAAATATAAAAGAGGTATAAAGAGTTATGGTAATTAAATAAAAATATATCAAATAGGATTAGAAATCAACATCTAATTATATACCAAGCCTATGGGCCAAATACCATGGACCAAATTATTATTAATACCATGCAAAAAAAACATTATTAATCCTAATATTAATATTACAAGATCAATATTAATACTATTATTAAATCTAATATTCATATTAATATATTATAATATTAATATTATTAAATTTAATAACTTTGGATTAATACAATGGATGTTGGGGAGAGGGGGTTTGGGATCAATATTTAGAATCAAGCACGTGAATCCTTGTGGAAGGGTGACAAGGAGGGTTATCAGTATCCCCCGAGGGGAATCCGGTTAATGGACAAGCCTGGAAAGGGAACTGATTGCCCAGAGAACCGAAACCACCCAAAAGGAAAGGCGTGCGAGTCCCACCTTGTCCCACGGATCCCAGAGAATTGGAATACTTCGAGATGGTAGGATCCAAGAAACCGAAGACAATAAGAGCCAGTAAGAGGTGCCAGATCTAATGGAAGGAAGCACTACTAAGGGTTTAGACCAAAGCTTGCACTTTAGGTTAAATTTGTTATATTATAATATACATACATATATATATATATATATATATATATATATATATATATATATAGATATATCTATATATATATATATATATATATATATATATATATATATATATATATATTAACTCTAGATATATATAAGAGGGAAGAACAAAGACATAGAGTGATAGAGGTGGAGAAATAGGGGGAGTGACAAGGGAGAGATGGAGATAAACTGAAGGAAAGGGGGAAGGACGAATGAAGAGAGAGAGAGAAAGAGAGAGAGAGGACTTGAGAGAGAGGAGGAGAGATGGAGGGATATAAAGATGGAGTTGGAGGGGGAGATAGGGAGGGAAGAAGAAATACATAGAGAGTGAGAATTGGAGAGAGAGAGGAAGTGACAAGGGAGAGATGGAGAGAGAGTGTGTATATTTAGGGGTGAGATAAAGAGACAAAGAAGGAGAGAGAAGGAGAAAGGGAAGGATATAATAACACAGTTGGAGAGAGAGAGCGGGGGGGGGGGGGGGGGAGGGAGAGAGTGATGGGGCAAGAGAGATGATTGGAGAGAGAGAGAGAGAGAGAGAGAGAGAGAGAGAGAGAGATGGGAGAAGAGAGAGGGAGGTAGGAGAGAAAGGGAGAGAGAGGAAGAATGAGAGAGGACTTGAGGGAGAGGAGGAGAGAGGGAGTGATAGAGAGACGGAGTTGGAGGGGGAAAGAGGGAGGGAAGAAGAAAGACATAGAGAGTGAGATGTGGAGAGAGAGAGGGAGTGAAAAGGGAGAGATGGAGAGAGAGTATGTATATTTGGGGGTCAGATAATGAGACAAAGAAGGAAATATGGAGAGAAGGGGGGAGAAAGAGAGAGAGAGAGGCATATAGTAACAAAGTTGGAGGGTGAAGAGAGAGAGAGTGAGAGAGGCAGGAGAGAAAGGGAGAGAGAGGAAGGAAGAGAGAGGAAGGAAGAGAGAGAGGATGTGAGAGAGTGGAGAGAGGTAGGGAAAGAGAGATGGAGACTGAGGGGGAGAGAGAGGGAGGTAAGAAGAAATACATAGAGAGAGAAAGGTGGATAGAGAGAGAGAGGGAGTGATAAGGAATATGGAGAGAGAGGGACAGAGGACAATAGGAGAGAAGATATATAGAAGTGGGGGAATAAGAGAGAAGGGGAAGAGAGAGAGAGAGAGAGAGAGAGAGAGAGGAGGAGAGAGTGATAGATAGATAAATTGGAGAAACAAAGTGTATGTTTTGGGGGTGATATAGAGAGACAAAGGGAGATAGAGATATCGATGTAAGGTGATGAGAGGGAAGAAGAGAGAGATGGAGACAGGGAGGGAGGGATAGAGAGATTGATAGATATGGAGTGAGAGAGCATGTGAGTTTGGGGGGGTGAGATAGAGAGACAAAGAAGGAGAGATGGAGGCAGATATAGATATAGATGGTGGGGGGAGAGAGGGAAGAAGATTTATTTCACTATATGCATTGATTTTAATGTAGATGTTGATTTTTAATGATATTTGATTACTTGCACTAGATGCATTGATTTCAATGTAGATGATTTCTAATCCTATTTGATTACTTGCACTAAATGCATTGATTTTAGTGTAGATGGTGATTTCTAATCCTATTTGATTGCTTGCACTAGATCCATTAATTTCAACGTAGATGTTGATTTCTAATTATATTTGATTTCTTACACTAGATGCATTGATTTCAATGTAGATAATTTCTAATCCTATTTGATTGCTTGCACTAAATGCATTGATTTTAGTGTAGATGGTGATTTCTAATCCTATTTGATTGCTTGCACTAGATCCATTAATTTCAATGTAGATGTTGATTTCTAATTATATTTTATTTCTTACTCTAGATGCATTGATTTCAATGTAGATAATTTCTAATCCTATTTGATTGCTTGCATTAAATGCATTGATTTTAGTGTAGATGGTGATTTCTAATCCTATTTGATTGTTTCCACTAGATGCATTGATTTGAGTGTAGATGTTGGTTTCTAATCATATTGGCTTACTTGCACTAGATGCATTGATTTGAGTGTAGATGTTGATTTCTAATCCTATTTGATTACTTGCATTAGATTAATTGATTTAAGTGTAGATGTTGTTTTCTAACCTTATTTGATTGCTTGCATTAGATGCATTGATTTAAGTGTAGATGTTGTTTTCTAATCATATTTGATTGCTTGCATTAGATGCATTGATTTCCATGTAGATGTTGATTTCCAATTTGATGTAATTGGATGTATGACAATACATTAATTTTAAAGTGATTGGATTAACATTGTACATTGATTTCAGTGTAAGCACAAAAAATTATTCACAATGTACATTAATTTTTGTGTTATGGTAATTCAACCTATTGATATTGGAGAGCAAGAGAGACAAGGTATGATGTTTACTACAACAGTTCGAGCTAAAGATTTAAATGGTTTACGATTTTAACTGTCATGCTCATATAATAGATATGAAAATATAATAAAAATAACAAGGGTGACAATAAGAATAGTACAAGAAAATAGTTTGAGATTGATCAAAATGAAGACTATTTGTAATTGACTACATTCTTATTATTCACATTTTCTATCATTAAATACTATTACATTGTCACTTTGCATTCAAAAATTTTATTTCATCATTTTTCATCATTAAAGTTATTAACAATATTTATTATGTCAACAAACTCAGGTAACTAAGAAAATTTAAAATTAAAATAACAAATCTCACACATATTTAAAATTATTATATTAATATTAGATGTATTTACATATTATTGATAAAATTAATCATATGTTCGATAGATTTTCCTTAGCCACACACTGAAACTAGCCTACATCCATCTTAACTCCTAATCTATCAAGTGTCGAGAGGGATCAAATATCTAGAGGTGCAATCCTTTCTTCGAGTTTTACACTCAAAAAGAGGTTTACACCTATATTTAATCCCTCTTTCTTTGAGTTTTACACTCAAAAAAGAGGTTTACACCTATATTTAATCCCTCTGGAAGCTTGATAGATCCTGAATTAAGATGGGTTAATATTTTGTTTTTTATTATATTTATATATATATATTAAATTTATTAATAGTAATTCTTTTAAAAGTAAATTATTATTTTACTTATATTTAATATATTGATTTTATATTTAAATATTAAATAATTAAATTAAAAATAAAATAAAGAATATTTAATTTATTTAATTAAATTAATATATATATATTTTTTCTCCTCTTCATGGTAAAAAGTCCTACTTTTCAATGGATTTTATATTTGGGGTTTTGTATCAATAAGCTATTTCATTATGGAGGTGAAGTTTAAAAATGGTAAGGCCAAATATGATTATAATTGTATTAATTAATTTTGAATTATATTGGTTTACATATGGAATGATTATAAATTAGTTCAAACTTATTTCAATTGTGGATCTATGATGTGTTTGGAGAGATTAAATATTTTTTTACTATTAAAAGAGTTTACACTTCAAAAGATTTAATCCCTCAAAAGATTTAAGATGGATCTAAATTGGTTTCTATTATGTGATTTCTACACAAAGACTTTGCTTAATTATAATTTATTTAATTTTTAATTTTTAATTTTTATATAATTTAATCGATTCAAAATGTTTTAATTAATAGTTATAATTATACTTATTATTTATTTATTTAATTAATTTCTACATCTTCATCATGTCCAATAAATGACTACCATCGGGGAAATTGAAAGAGTGACATCACATCAAAGAGAATGAGTGACTTCACATCAAAGAGAATAGGTAACTTAACATCAAGTGTTTTAACATAATCACAATCTATCCAAAACCCAAAAAACTTAATTTAATTTTAATTTTATACAATTTAGACTAATCACTATAAAATATCATGATAAAACACTACAACATTTCTTTTAATAACAATTACATTTTAGCTTAATTATTATGTTTAAAAATAAAAACATATAATATTTAATAAAATTTATTACAACCAAAACAACATTTATAATCCCAAAAAAATAAAAATATTTAATAATCAAACTTTTTCGCATATTAATTTCAAAACTGAAAATATAACTTAATAATCATATATCTCTTTATTAATCAATTTATTATAATATAAGATATAACTTATTATTGAAAAGTTGTTAAAAAAGTTGTTAAAAGCCAACCAAGCATCACTATAATTCTTTCCAATTTTATTAAATTTTTTATTATAACTCTATGCAATCTTATTAAAATGGACATCAAGCCAGTGATTAAAATTTACATAAAAAGTGGGTTTATGTATGTCGTTATCAATATATAAAGCATATTTTATCATTTAAGATTAATCTGAAACATTTAGTTGAAATACAGAGGATCTATCTGATCACTGATTCAAATTTTATGAAAATATTGAAAGGTTTACTTGTAGGCGAGACACAAAGTGCAAACAGAGGAAAACCATTTCAAGTATTCATACAAATGGATTCTGTAAATTGCTCCACTACCAGACATGCGAGCACAACATCAAATGAATAGAAAGGAGGAAAGTTAAATAGGCACAGGGCGAGACACATCGCCATACGTTCATACTTCTGGGGTCTCCGAACTTTTAATCAAACAAAATTCCTCCTCTTCCTCCCGATCTATCAATATAAATATGAATCAAGCAAAGGCCAACATAACTCCTCATTAAAAATATAAATTGTTATCATGGATCCTCATCCTCCCCCGCCTCCGCCTCCGCCTCCGTATCTGGCATTCTTTTCCGCCTCTGGTTCAATCAGGATGTATCGAGGGCATATGGATTATCTCCGACTTCTTCTCTGTTTATGGGCTGGATATCTCCATGGATATGCAAGTTTTCTCGCCTGGATTTGTGTTTTGTCACGCGGGCTATCTTATCACCGCCGAACATGACGATTACCACCGTTGATGCGCGACTTGACTCACCAAAATGCGAATTATCATCCGTTAATATGCACATTATCACTCGATACGCGGATTATCACCGCGGAACATGCCGATTACCACCGTTGATGTGTGAAGTTAACTATCCAATATGCGAGTTATCATCAATTGATATGCGCGTTATCTCTACATACGCGAATAATCACACGATACGCGATTTGTCAAGGGATACGCGAACTATAACCATTGGATACGCGATTTATCAATCGATACGCGGATTATCAAGTCTTAACTACTCAGATACGCTGGTTATCACCGCATGACATGCGGGTCAACTTTGCCGTTTACACGAGTGTTTCCGACCAATTTGCGGTTAATGGCCACCAAAAATACCAAATATGTGGGTTCTCTCTCCGTTACGCGACCTATCACCACAATATGCGAATTATCAGAGCTGAATACGCGAATTATCAGATGATACGCGCATTATCAATTGATACGCGAATTATCATCAAATACGCTGGTTATCACGTGTAGTATATGCCATTTATCACCGGAAAACGGATTATCACGGCAGTGCCAGGTTATCTCAACGCGGGCCAATGTGATGTCCACGAGATTTGGAAATACGGCCAATTATCATGTGATCTCCATGAAATATGCAAATTATCTGCGCTCAAATTATCAATGGTACTGATCAAATGAATTAAGGCTCCGTCCAATATATGAATTACGTCATGGAAACTCGACAAGGAAGCTGCTGGCCTTCGTCGTTAGGTAAACATCGAGTAAAACGAAACTAGTGAAGCGAAACCTTATGTTCGGCCCGCTGCGCCTTTTATTTTATTGCAGGGGCGCCTCGAGGTAGT
Organism: Pinus tabuliformis; assembly: GCA_031772625.1. Classification (NCBI taxonomy): domain Eukaryota; kingdom Viridiplantae; phylum Streptophyta; class Pinopsida; order Pinales; family Pinaceae; genus Pinus; species Pinus tabuliformis. The sequence continues at coordinate 1,012,121,727 of CM062820.1, read as the reverse complement.
TCTTCCCACTTTATCTTCGGCCCACTGCGCCTTTTATTTTATTACAGGGGCTCCTCGAGGCAGTTCTTCCCACTTTATCTTCGGCCCGCTGCGCCTTTTATTTTACTACATTACAGGGGCACCTCGACATAGATGGGCAGGATTGGCGACATTACTGGAAATGAAGGGCAGATCAGGTGACACTGCGCTCTTGTTAACTGAACTACATTAACTGCACGCGTGCGTAACATTCTTTACTCATTTCCCTAAATGCATAAATTCTTTTCTTTCCCTAAAACAGTATTGGTGTTGTTCGAGAGGGTGACAATGCTATAAAGGTGCGAGCTGAACGATGCAAATATACGTTTCTGAATGTAACCACGGATACATTTTGAACCACTTCCGCTCAAAAATATTTTCGAAGGAAATGGATTGCATTATATATATATATATATGTTTGGGGTCATTCTATTTAATATTTATTTCGAACCAAACTTGTATGTCTGGATTCCGAGAGTAGCAAATCCGAAAGTAAAGCAGATTGTTAAAGTATCAAATTCCATGATATCATTACAGATAGGTGTTGGTATCATAGAATATATAGGTATATTTCAGCAGGATAGAAAGTTCGTATTTTCTTCGACGTGTTTAATTTGTGTGCATTTCTTTTTCAGGCATCTTACTATCCTTTTGGTTTAATTTGTAGTTAAATTCTTTTTACAATATAAATTTTAGTGGTGTAATTTATAACATTTGAGTCAGTATTTGAGTATTAAATTGATCTATCATTAAATTATTAAAATTTTAAGATATTGTAAATTATAAGAAATAATATGTATTTTTTTTATTAGGATAACGTGTAACATAGTGTATATGTATGGATAAACATTAGCAAAATGTATCAGAGAGTCCTAAGACCATCTTTTGACATCATAGAACTATAGCAAAAAGAATAGTATTATAAAATGAGTGGGCAATGAGAACAAAATGCCACAAGAAAAGTCTCGAGAATGCTTTTCTTTGATATTCATAGAAATATTGGTAACACTTACTTGAAGAGGTCATCATAGCCTTCTTGTAAGCATGGAGGTCATTCCCACTAAAAAAACAACACTTATGCTGGTGTTGACCCACCTATGGGATGGTTTGCAACGACTGTCTTGTTGGAGCAAGTTTGCTCCTTCTCCATATGGTTGAAAGTGTTGGGACAACCTCGTACCTTTTCCTTCTTTTTTTGAAACCCAAGATATTTAGGGTTCGTAGGCTTGGTACCTTGACAAATCAAGTTTCCATTATCCCAATTGTTTGCCGAGTTGGAGGAACCTAGAGGAGGGGGTGGAGGAGGGAATTGAATTCCTCAAGCACGTGACATGACCCTTAAAGTAGAGCGAGCCTCGACTAGATGGAGATATATGTCAAAAATTCTTCTTTCCCTAACACACATGACCTATTCCCGATCCCTCTAACAAGAAAGTAAGTTCTAGACTTCCTCATGACCATTGCTAGAGTTCCTAAGATCTTACGTGTCCATAAATGTGACCAAGTGTCTAATATATCGCGGAAAATCTTCATCAAATTGTTCCACCCCTTGGCCATTCCATGGTGGGGGACGTTGATGGCCTCTTTCTTTCCCTCCTCTCCTAGCACATCCCTGTTCAGAGATGATAGCTATCATGTAAGAAAAATCTCTTCCCTCAGTGCCGAGGCCATCAACCTTCACTACTTTGCAAATGCAATAGAGAACAACCACCTACAGAGCAGTTTGAATGTGGGAATGAATGTCACCCTGACTAATAATGTTTGAATCCATGTCCCAAGTAAGGTATGTATGTTGATTCCTTTTCCATCCACCACCTTTCCCTCTACATCGAATGTGATCTACAAGGTTGAATCAACACTATTACCACCCAACCTCGTTCATTAATTCTCTAGATTGAGTTGGCATGTGAGGCAAGACAAGCATAGTAATTTGAGAGGGCACCCTAATCTAGGGTTTGTACAAGGAGTATTATATAAGCTTTCAAAATAAATTAGTTATGATGATAGAAGTTCTAGAATGTTTTCTAGGAGGAATTAAGAGTACAACTAAATTATTATATAAGTTACTTTATAAGAAATTTGGAAGAAGTAGATTATGTGTACATTAGATATGAACCTATAGATCTAATTCCTACCTAGAGGAATAACAAACTAAGGGAAATTAGAATTTCTAATCTAGGATTGACCTATGCTTGAAAGTAATCTTAATGCAATATAAACCATCTAACATATTCAAATTGAATTTTCAATTGTTGAAGATGCAAGAATTTGTAATCACAATTGAAGATTATTGCAAACCTATAATTAATATTTAAGAGAATTTTCATTCATTTAATTTCAATTAAAATTTTGAAATAGAAAAGAAAAGGCTACTACTTAATCAGAAGGAGATAAAAAGAAAAAGAATGATAGGTTATTAAAATAAGTGGAATTCAAGTAGTCTTCCTAAATGCCTTACAATAGTAATAGATGGGTGTGGAAATTTGAAAGCCAACTAGTTAATGTGAAGGAGATCAAAAGAAAAAAGATGATAGGTTTTTAAAATAAGTGGAATGCAGTTAGTCTTGAAAAAAACTTTACAATAGTAATAGATGGGTGTGGAAATTTGAACAAGGATAAAAAATTGAGTGTAAAGCTTGTGGAAGAAAAAAGATAAGAGCATCATAGTGGATAAGTAATAAAAGATACTTAAGAATAGAGCCATATGGATATAACGACAATACCAATTATTTTCTTAGACATGTAATAATGGGAACAACATGAACTCATTTTGGAAAATTGACAAAGGAAATGATAGTTCCACAAGACGTTGTCAAAGGAGTCAATTTCTTGTAGGAACCCTATGGTTGATATAATTATCTAAGTAGTATGGCTATCCAAATCATTTACTAGACTTGTAAATAAGAGAGAAAAAGAGGTTCTAAAAGAAAAATTGAAAGAAATTTTATAGACATTTTAAAAGGATAATATGGCCACATGGCCTTCCTATATAATTATTCTTAGGATTTTTTCATTTCTTCGAAAATTACTTAAAGAACAGGAGATTATAACACTACTTTTCTAAAATTTAATCCTAAAAAAGAAATGAAAACAACCTTCAGAAAAATAAATCCAATATCCTTATACAAATCCATCTATAAAATTATCTCAAACTTTATTGAAAAAATAAAGAAATATGTTTTATCAAAGAAAATTTATTGCGAATAGTTTGATTTTTTAGAGGGAATGGAAATCCACAAGACAATTGGGATCACATAAGAAAATATTCACTCAATCAAGATTAGGGGTCAAAGATAAATGGTGATTAAAATGGAAACTCTCGAAATCATATGACATTGTAAGATTGATTTACACTAGACTTATTATTATACACTTATGTTTGTTATTTGGGTGATGATGTATATTACTTCACTATCTCTGGATCATAATCAATTAGGTGACAAACTGATGCCCTTGAATAGGGAGGGGTATTACATAAGTGTTCCCCTCATTGATTTTTATATTCTTTTTAATTTCTAAAGTTCTAACTAGGTTAATAAAGGAGGCTTCAAAAAAAGGTTCTTTCAAAGTGATAATCATCGGAACAACATATAACAAAACATGACTCTTTTTTATGGTTGATGTCAAAAAAATAAATAATGGGACATGAAAATAAATTTAAAAAGTTGGAGGTATATTGAATATATTTTGCAAAGAAACTCGTAAGATTGTAAATCCTAAATAATCTTCTATCATTGTGGGGTATAACTATGCAAGAAAAGGATTATTTTGCTAAATTATTTGTCTACCTATTTATATAACTACATGTTGGCGGTGTTGAAAGCCGCAAATAGGGAATGAGGTATCCTCAGTGTGAATTCCCACTTGGAGCCCACACAATTCGGAGTACAAGTCATGACTAGTTGCCAAAAGTGGTGGTTTTAAAGGTAGGCCTTGGTTGCAACAAACACATAAGATGAATTATGCATGACTTTGGTGATAACAAGTGTATGACTTTATCTGAGAGTGTAGCATATCAAAGGTTCATTCACATCAAAGGGGGGCATTGTGACCCCCTTAAAAGAAATTAATAATATATATTTTAAAATAGGCACACAAGAACCGTTAATTAACCTGCAAAATAGTTCACAAGATAACAGCTAAAATCATAATATAGAAACACAAATTCAATGAGAACATACTAAGGTTAAAAAAATAGTTCATTAACGTTAGCATAGTGACAACACATATATTGCAAATATATAAAGAATATTCTTACAACATTCACAACATATACATGAGGATGTGGTAGCTCTAAGAGCTTCTCACTAAGAAAGTGAAAGTCCCAAGCATACAATTAAATTGATGTAGTAATAGCCCCAATAGTGGACCATGAAGCCAAAACTTGCTTCTCTTAAAAGAATGATACTATTCCTATTCTAACAAGAGAAGCCAAGGCCTCAAAATCTGTCTCCAAGCCTCTTTGGTTCCAATCCATTCCCTTGAGTTATGAGGGCTTATTTATAAAAAATGAGATGACTCTTCATCTCCCTTTGTGACATTTGGACTTCCCTCATGACTCTCTTACATATTTTGTCTTTTAGTGACTAATCGCTTTTCATATTCCACATTAAATTATTTGGACTTCCATTTACATTTATTTCAAAGTAAAAAAAGAAAAGAAAAAACCCATATGAGACAAAAATGGGTAGAGCCTAATAAGATGAAATAGATGTTAAGTTTGAGTTTAAGGAAACTGTAGCCCAACAACTTCAACTTGAATACCTTCGATTACATAGCGATTCCAAGCTTTGTATTATGCGATGATATCCTCCTACTTTGCAATAATTTTAAGGTGCAAGCAAACTCTAGCTTCCATTGTATCAGAGTAGATAATTTTGGAACCAGATTGAGTGTCCTTCTTCAACAAGAAAAACATAGTGTTGATCTTAGGAGGGCCACCAATGTACTTCTGCATAGTATGCTAGTCAATCTCTAAGTCTGCTTTGGTGGAGATCTTCTTAAGCTAGTCAAAGTATTCTGTAACTTCTTGCATGCCTGCATTTCTTCCTTTAGCCTATGTGAATGTGCCAACTGAGGGAATCTTATGAATTTTCACCAAGGAATCCACATTATTGTAAAATCGTGCATAAGAGGATACGATACTAGTTATAAATGCGTTAAGTTATTTGTTGTTATGCATGAGCATTATGAGCTCTGCCTTTTCCAACTCATCTTATTGCCTTATCTTCTTAACCAGTTCCGGTGGTGCACCTATATATTTCATTCCCCATTCATGAATCACAATGATAGTTGCATCGACAACTTTTAGAGATTTTGCATTATCTTGTGATTTCTTCTACATGTTGTGCCAGGGAACACATGCCTTATGCAAGGTGAGAAACTCCTCATAAATATTCATCATGGTGTCTCCCAATGCCTACACCTCGCTAAATATGGATTCCTGGAATTCCTTCAAATAGAACTGTGTGGAAGACTTTTGACTATGTGCTTGGAGTTTCTCTACCCATTGTCTTGTATCTGTCAAGTCCTTTGCTAGTTGTTTTTTCTCTTCTATCAAAAAAATTATGTTAGAATTTGCAGCTCCTACAAAGGCTAAGTTGGTTGTGGTGATGGTTTATGGATTCTTCCTAGTGTCTGTGGCAATCTCCCTCTCTGTATTGAAAAAACCATGATGTATGAGGCCATCATGGAAATGTTTCTTTCTCTCTAGCATTATATATCATTGAAGCTCATCAAAAGTAAAGCTTCAAATATCCATGACTGGACTGTCATCTAAAGGAGAAATATCCCCTTCATAACCTAAAGCTAGCACATCTTTGGAAGGAGGCAAAGACTAAATGATGATCTGATTTGTGTTAGGAATGAGATAAATATCATGTTTCTACTACCCATGTTTTACCTCCATATCTTGAACAACTATAAGCTCTTGAATCTCCTGAGAAAGTCATTGATCTTGTTGTTATTTGTTTTGATTTTCTTGTAGCTCATCTTTCTTTTCTTCTTCTTCTTGCTTAAGCATTTATTCTTCTTCCTATTTCATTTTGAATCCTTCTTCCCACATCTGCATTTCTTATTGTTCCTCATTTTTTTTTCCTTCTGCCTTTTCTCTTCTTCCTTCCTCTTATGCTCTTCTTCTTCTTTTCTGTTATGCTCTTCTTGTTTTCGCTTCCTATTTCTCCCTATTTCCATATCCACTCTCAAGATAGATGAGTTTGCTTTAAATTTGGGGCTTTGTACCTCTCCTAGACTATGAGCAACCTTAATTTTATATTTAATGCTCACTGGGTTGCTCTCCTTTGATTTCCTTGCTTCCAAAGTGATTTTTTGCATTGAGAATGCATGTGAAGGGCTTGCATGTTCACCTAGTGTTGGGAGTGTATATTCACTTTAACATTTCTTGATATTTTCCTCCTCTGGCCTGATAATATCCCAATGACCAAGAATAATGTAGCTTGACACAATGTTTCCAAAAAATTCCCTTGGGTTCGTACTAATGGTAATATATGTAGGTTTTAACCCCGTATAGAAATTACCTGCATATGAATTCTAAAACACATAAAATAAACAATGCGAGAGCATAACACATAAAACACATATACACAGAGATTTTTCCTTGGATCCCAAAACCGGGACTACCAACTTGATTTTTCATTATGTTCGTTTCAATGTTACAATACACATTTATACATGTCGAAGCATCCAATACCATGGATCGAAAACCATCGCGTCCAATACCATGGACCAAAAACCATTGCGTCCAAAAAACATGTGCGAAAATCATGCACAAAACCATATGTGGGTCCCCCCAACCTAACATAGGTTCCAAAACCAAAATTTTCCGGGGCACTGCCTCGGACTCCATAAAGTGGGGTTACGGGTACACCTCAAACCACATGTGACCCCCCCTTTAACCCCCCGGTTAACTTCGTGGACTAGTTGTGGAAAGAATATAACATAACCCAACATTCTTCCACTTGTTGTTTTCTTTCCACAGGGGGCCACAAGAGAGCTTAGTCATTCTTCCAGCCCTGAAGTGCCCATTGTCTCTCTACACCAAGAGAACTTCTCAGAGCTCACAAATTTTGTCAATGCATCTGCAATATTCTTCAAAGTGTCCACCTTTACCAGCAACACCTTTTTGTCTTCTATCATATCCCTCACAAAGTGAAATTGAACATCAATGTGCTTTGTCTTTGAATGATATGCGGGGTTATTTGCCAATAAAATTGCACTTTGGCTGTCACAGTCTATCCTTATAGCTTCCTGTACTAACCCCACCCTTGAACACAATCTCTGCAACCAAACTGCTTCCTTGCTTGCATGAGTGGCTGCCATGTATTCTACTAGTTGATAGTGCCACTACAGTTTGTTTCTTACTCATCTAATTGACTGCACCTCCAAATAGGTTAAACACATACCCACTTGTAAATCTTCTCTGATCCAGATCTCCAGCCCATTTTTCATCAACAAAGCCACGAATATCCATCACTCTGTCCAATCCTGGTCTTCCTTGGTAGCAAAAATCATAATTGCTAGTGCCATGCAAATATCTGAAAACCTACTTCATTGCTATCCAATGCTCCTTCCCTGGTTTTGACATAAACCTGCTCAAAAATCCCATTGCATGTGCAATGTCTGGTCTAGTATAGACCATTACATACATTAGGCTATCGACTGCACTTGCATATGGAACATGGGACATGTCCTCTTCCTCTTCCTGTGGCTTGGGACACTGTTCAGCAGATAACCTCACACCTACAGGAATAGGAACCTTCACTGGTTTACTATCCTGCATATTAAACCTCTACAGTATTGTCTCAACATACTTCCTTTGGTTTAACCAAAGCTTCCTCTTTTCCCGATCTCTTTTAACTTCCATGCCCAAAATATAGTTTGCAGCACTAAGATCTTTCATGTCGAATTTGGAGGACAATTGGGTCTTCAAATCTTGGATAATTTCTTTGTCATTTCCAACCAGCAACATATCATCCACATACAAGGCCAGATAAATAACACGGTCACCAATTAATTTAAAATACACACAGTGATCTGCTTTGCTTCTGGTGAAGCCAAGTCCTCGTATAAATGTATCAAATTTCTGATACCACATCCTTGGTGTCTGTTTTAACCCATACAAAGACTTCTTTAACTTGCATACTAGTTATTTCTTACCCTTCACTGCAAAGCCTTCTGGTTGCTTCATGTAGATCTCCTCTTCCAGATCCTCGTGAAGAAATGTCGTCTTCACATCCATCTGTTCTACCTCAAAATCAAAAGCAACAGTAATAGATTAAAGTAATCTAATAGAATTTACCTTGGCAACAAGAGAAAAAATATCACCAAAATAAATTCTCAGCACCTGGGAATAACCTTTTGCTACCAACCGGGCTTTGTATTTCTCCACTTTTCCTTCTACATTTATCTTCTTCTTGAACACCCATTTGTTGCAAATGGGTTTCCTTTCAGCTGGCAACTCCACTAGATCCCAAGCCTCATTTTTGTGCAAAGATGCCATTTCATTAGCCATGGCCTCTTTCTAGAGTTTTCCATCCTCTGAATCTACTGCTTCCTTCACAGTTCTGGGATCGTCATCCATAATAGATAAATAAAATTTGAACAGAAAGAAGATGGAATATACCTTTGTGGTTGCCTTCTTTCTCTAACTGATCTTCTCGCAACTGAGTTTGTGGCTCTTCATCTTTTGATTCCTCGTCTGCTGTAGAGTCTGATTCTTCCTCCTTTAGCTCAAACTCTATCTTCTCAAGTTCCTTTGGTTGGACTTCATGTTTAATAACATTTTCCGCCTCTTTGAACACCACATCTCAGTTATACACAACCTTCCTTGTTATTGGGTTCAAAAGATTATAAACCTTTAAACCATCCTTATACCCAATAAAGATGCACTTTTCAGATTTACTATCCAACTTGGTTCATTTTCTCCTTTGGAACATGTACATATGCATCACATCCAAATACCCTCAGATGTGAAAGAGAGGGTTTCTTACCAGTCTATACCTCTTGTGGAGTCTTATCCTCCAATGTTGATGAAGGTGACCTATTGATCAGGTAACATGTAATATCCACCGTCTCTGCCCAGAATTCCTGTCCTAACCCGACACCACTGAGCATGCTTCTTGCCCTTTCCATCAACATTTTGTTCATTCTTTTCGCAACTCCATTTTTTTTAGGTGAATATGGAGTAGTCTTCTGTCGTGCTATACTACACTTCTTACAGAATTCTTCAAATTCCTTGCTGCAAAACTCTCCACCATTATCTGTCCTCAGCACCTTTATCTTCTTCTCTGTCTGATTCCACGAGAGCCTTAAATTCTTTAAACCTGTCAAAGACTTCAGATTTCTTCTTAAGGAAATATATCCATGTATTCCTTGAGAAGTCATCTATAAATGATACATAGTACACAGACTTACCCAGTGATGGAACCTTCACAGGTCCAAACACATCACTGTGCACAAGCTCTAATATCTATTTCGCCCTCTTACCATCAGAGGGGAAACTCACTCGATTCTGCTTCCCATATACACAATTTTCACAGAAATCAAAATCCAGAGAGCTATTACTCATACCTTCTACCATACCTTTACCATGAAGTATTCGAAGGCCTTTCTCTCTAATATGTCCAAGACTTTGATGCCAGAGCATGGTCTTCTCTTCAGAGACCACTAGATTTTCTTCTCCACTTTCAAGAACCATAGAACTGTTGCACCCATCAACAACTGTGCTACCTTGCAGCTTGTACAGAGTTCCAATCCGAACTCCCCACATCAATACCAGTGCTCCCTGAACCATCTTGGAGGTATCCTTCTTTTTACACCTGCATCATCCAACTTGCTTACAAAAATTAGATTTCTGGCCAATGCAGGAATATGTAGAACACCCGGAAGTGTTCTAACTCCTCCACCTTGCAACTTCAACTTTACCTTTCCGCGACCAACGATTTTAGCCTTCCTGTCATCCCCCAAGAAGACATCACCATCATCATATTTCTCATACTCGCAGAACCACTCTCTATGGGGAGTGAAGTGAAAGGATGCACCTGAGTCAATCAACCATGCCTCATGATCTACATGTGTACTTGAAGAAGCCAAGTACACATCCCCACCTTCATCTGAGGTGGTTTTTGCCTCTGCAGAAGGAGCCTCATCAGATCCATTTCCTTTGTTAGGAGCTTTAGATTTATAGTCCATTTTGAAGTGGCCTTCCTTTTTGCATTTCCAGCACACCACCTTTACAGGTTTTCCTGGAGATTTAGATCTCCCTATAGATTTAGATCTCCCACTCGATGACTTATTTTTGTTTCTGTTCTGGGACCATCCTTGTATAGACAAGGCATCACCATTCTGACTCTCCATATTTTTCCATCTCATCTCCTCCATTAGCAAGGCTGAGACTATTTCATCAAACTGCAAGGCAGTTGCATTTCTACGTATTGCAATAACCAAACTATCCCACGAATCTGGTAGAGAACACAACAAACTAATGCACTTATCTTCATCTAAAAATTTAATATCAACATATGCTAACTGACTTACCATAGTATTAAATGCATTTAGATGCTCTGTCACCAAGTCTCCATCTTTCATCCTCAGGTTATACATCTTTTTCCGCAGGAACAATTTATTCACCAAAGACTTAGATTGGTACAAAGTCCCTAACTTGTCCCACAAATCCTTCGCCGTAGCTTCCCCTGATACATTCAACAATACTGAATCTGAGACACACAATCGTATTGTGCTCTTTACCTTTCGATCCAACTTCTTCCATTCTTCATCAGACACTCCTGTTGGTTTAGTACCTGGATCTTCTGCGATCCACTGATCTTTATCCACCAACAGATCCTCCATCTTGAGTTTTCACAACTCAAAACTCTGACCATTAAATTTCTCGATCTCTATCTTTCCACCGCTCGCCATCTTCTTTCACCACCAGAATCGATCTCGCAGATCTCCCATTGAACAGGGTCTACCACAGGCTCGAGCGAAACCCATTAGAAACAAAGGCGTCCCCTTGAAGCCAAAACAACTCCGATACTAAATGTAGGTTTTAACCTCGTATAGAAATTACCTGCATATGAATTCTAAAACACATAAAATAAACAATGTGAGAGCATAACACATAAAACACATATACATAGAGATTTTCCCTTGGATCCCAAAACAGGGACTACTAGCTTGATTTTTCATTATGTTCCTTTCAATGTTACAATACATATTTATACATGCTGAAGCATCCAATACCATGGACCGAAAACCATCGCGTCGAATACCATGGACCGATAACCATCGCGTCTAAAAAACATGTGTGAAAATCATGCACAAAACCATAGGTGGGTCCGCCCAACCTAACATAGGTTCCAAAACCAAAATTTTCTGGGGCGCTGCCCCAGACCCCATAAAGTGGGGTTACAGTTACACCTCAAACCCCATGTGACCCCCCCTCTAACCCCCCGGTTAACTTTGTGGGCTAGTCATGGAAAGACTATAACACAACCCAACAATATATAGTGTGGAACTTGAAGTTCTCCAATTTTGTGACTTTATCTTATGCAACCTTCAGATTCATGATTATGTGAGATCCCACTTGTAGATGAAAGGTGGGCCAAGGAAATTTATTTTTCCTTTGCAACACTGCTCACAACCCTATGAAAATATGATACACAACTTCTTGCATGACAAAATGATATGTGGCATACCTCAATAACAAAAATGAAAATGCCTCAGACCACTGAACACCTAGAGGTAAGTGCCATTTGGAGAGGCCAACCAATCAACAACCTCTGATATTGAATTCATCACCTCTTGAGACATGCAAGGAGGTTCTTCTTCAAAGATCAGTCGATACAAAACAATGAAGAAATAATCAACCAACTTTCCAATAACTCCTTTGTGACTGCACTCTCCTAGTATTTTGTAATATATATGGACAAGAGGTTCTTTAGGTACCCAATTCCAGCTCTTACCAAGAAAGGCATTCAGGGCACATATACCATCCAATATATAGCCAAACATATAGGACTTTCCTTATTTAACATTGGGAGGATTCTTCGCCATGTTTGCATTGACTCTAAGCTACTTGGCCAAAAGGTCAGACCAATTAAATATCTTTCCCTCAGTGATAATTTGATACAACATGTACACCCATCCTTCATGAAAGGAATCAATATCCTTTTGTACATAAATCTGACAACATAATATAATAAAATATTGGAACATTGTCCCGAGAATTTAGTTTTATAAGTATTGCTAGGTGTCTAGAAAAAATTTGTTGGCTCTTTCACTCAATTCTTAATCACATATTTGGTGCTCAAATAGTTTGTAATAACATATAAGTGTGAATCCATATACTGCTTGGGATTAGGTAAATCATACATCCATTGAAAATCATGATCCATATTGGAAGCAATATGATGTCCACTGAAACTATTGAGTAGCGTGTTCTTAGTATCCAGGCCATGTAGGATGCACTTGATAACATTTGCACAAGGAAGAATGAGAACTTGCATGCTTCCTTGTGGAAAGTTGATCGCTAGATAACGATATATACCTCTATGTATTCTAGACCTGCTTTGTATTCTTTAGCTGTAAAAGCATCTTTAACCATGTTCCAAGTGATCTCAGAGTCCTTTTCAATGATGAGCTGATTATCAGAACGAATATGCAAGGTAACTTGACGACTCTCAACCACCTCATCAGTATAGCTCTTTGTTCTCTCATTTGAGGCTGATCTCTTAGGAGGCATGATGATGCCTGCCAATGGAGAAGAGATGAGCTAAAAAATTGCAATACCTGTAACAAGAGAGGTAGTATGGAAAACAAGTTAGATCAAGCAGATCATTCCATTAGTCAAACATAAAGCGACAAATCACTCATCGATTGCGTAGTTGTTGGGCTTTAGGAGGTAGACTTATGACTGGGATTACCTAGTGCACGGTGAGGAGAGGGACTGCGTAGTTCCAATAGTCAAGGGAGAGCTTGAGGCTTGAAACTACACAATGTGCAGTCTCAGCTGGGCAAGAGAGAGAAGAGGGTACATAATCCACGATATCAATGGCCAAGGCTAAGGGCTGAGGCCTGGAACTACGTAATATGGATATGGACAAGCTAGTCAATGCATATTGCACAATCTTAAAGGTCAAGGAGAATGCTTCAGGCCTGAGGATGTGAAATACGTAGTTGAGTGTGGGAAAAAAATAGTGAGGATTATGCAATTTTGTGAAGGAGAGAGAGAGAGAAAAAAACTTCGATATATGAAGCTGGGGTAGGAGAAAGTGTAGATCAGCCTTATGATAGATTATATTAGTGAATAACATGGCCCAAAATTGTTCATGAAAAAGGAAAAACAAGCATGCATAAAAAGTCCCAGCAGCGGAAATTGTTGGTAGGAAACAAGCAAGAAGGTGATGCAACACTTGAAAAAATTGAATGATGGACTAAAAAAACACTTCTACAAGATAATATTAATACAAACACCATGTACCATGAAAATAAATGGGAAAAATAACACTCATAGAAGCAAAAGATACAAAATAATGGCAAAAAACAACACACAAAAAACTTACCCAGAAAAGCATTGCAAACCAAGTTGAAAGCCCCTTGATCTGATGAGGAAGGCTAGAGCTCAAAGTTAAAGTGTGAAAATGAGTTCTAATAGCATCTATTTTATAGGTTTCTCCCCATAGGGCTAGGCTTAGGGTTTCTGATGGACATGCCTAAAATCAAGGAAGTAGTGACACATGTTGTTTAGCTCGAAATATAAACATTATGCCACATGTCAAGCACTGATTGTTCACTCCTTATTATCTAGGGATGCACATTTTATTACTCTGAGAAATTACAAAGTCTCACTTGCAAAGGCGACTATGCAATTCCTAGCAACAAGGGATTACATAATCCACTAGCTTAGTGAAATGTGTAGTTCATACTCTAAAATAGAGATTCTGTAGTTTGCAAGCTTACTGTCTGCTAGTCTTCAAGGTTGTACAGTTTTGATCATCAGGACATTGCGCAACTGGAAACCTTGAGGAATTGCGTAGTTCTAAGAGTCAAGACCTGGAGTTGCTGTAGGATCAGGGAAAAAGTTGACTTGTGTTTGGAAGATGTTTATTTGTCTTAGAAAATACTTATTCATCATCAAGAGAACCTAATGAGCTCATCACAAAGATTGAATGCATGGATAAGTGATAAGAACACAGGACAATTAAAAGGAATACTTGATGAGAGTGAAAGATAAGTTCTTATAAATAGAAGGTAGGCTCCAAAATAGAAGCGTAGGAAAATTTTTGGAGTGGGGTTGTAGTAGTTACAACACTTGGTGGCACACTAGTAGAACTATAGCAGTTTGTATGGGTCTAACTCTGTAAGCCAGTTCTATCTCTTCAGGAAGTTGTAGAAATTCTTCTCTCTACACATCTTGTAGAGAAACTGTAGATTAAATTGATTATGCAATGTACTAAAGAAAAATACTCAATCTACTTCTACTATCAAACTTGCGGAAGCTTAATCAATTTGAGCAAGATCAATCGGAACACATATAACAGAGAAGAAGAAATCATACAGAAGAATACTCTAGGGAAAGCCTCAACTAATAACCCCACTATCTGTAATATCATACAAGTGGAAATATCTCAGGATTACACAAAGCTTTAGCTCTCAAGCTATCCAACTCTCAATACAATCCCTCACTGCTGCTCATAGACATAATAGACAACACATATGCCTTCCTTCAGTCCTCCAAGCCTCCTATTTCCTTGTGCAGTTTCTCCTGGGTCCTCCAACTGCTACCTATGTGATTCTCACCTCACACACAACACTGACCTCTGAAATAACTGCACAATCCTGAAGGAGTTAATTCCTTCTGCATGGATGAGTTTCCTTTATAGGAAAATTCCTCCAACTGATAGTACAATGTCCCTATCTTTAATCTCAACTGGGTCTTTCTCTGAATTGACATGCATGAGTTATTTATGAGAGAATATTCAGTTATCTGGAGAACACTAGTTGCATGCATGCATGCATTAACTGACTAAACTGACAATTAGTTCCTCAAACTATTTGGAACTAGTTTAACTGGACTTAACTCAGTTAACTGAGCTAACTAATTACAACTCAAATACAACTCATCCTTATCTCCTTAATTTAAGGGATAACTGTTGCATGACTTCACAAAGACTTCTTGTTTGAATTTCTCCAACTAATTAACTCAAGATGAATTAATTAATTATTTTTCAAACAACTAGTTAGACTAAATTCGAATTTCAATTCTCAATTTTGATTCAAGGACAAATCAAAATTGGAATATATCCTGAAATGCTATTTATAGCAATGCTACTTTTAGCATTTCTATTTTTTCTATTTCCAACAAAGTTGGAGTATATCCTGAAATGCTATTTTTAGCATTTCTTGTTGCTATTTTCAACACTCCCTCTCAACAAGAAAGACATTCAACTCGAACCCGATCTTGAACTTTTGGAATGTTCTGCATGCAACACTTCTCTCAAGTTTTGCTGCTCCAACAACTCTAGAAACACAAAAAATATTCAACTTGAATTGTTGGTAAGGTAAATCCCCTCTGCGGACAGAGGCGATCCCACTAGCCTATCACAGAACTAGCCACAAACAAACCACGCTGCTACGCAAGTTCCTAGTTATGCATCAAAGGTGAATCAAGAAGACTAACCTGGAGTCCAACGCTATGATTGAAGCAGAGTTGATATCCTCGCTCCCTTGCTCCAACAGATCATAAACGAACACCTGCACATGCAAAGGAAGAGACAGATACCAACATAGAAACTACCAAGGCACAACTATATTTCAGTCAGAAAGGAAATAAATCAACATATCACCATGACAGATAATGAGATTGGAACTATAATAGCAGTCTCTCATCAATTAATAAACAGGAAAAGTTACAACCATTGTTCTGACGTCGACCCTTCTCCTGGCTGGGCGAATAACTATATGTGTCTTGACATGCATCTCCTCTCCGGCAGCATAACCTCTCTAGCACTCACTAGCATTCCTCCAAGAACTCAACATCTAACACTCCATGACCAATAATCATCACTACTATAACTCAATCACCAAATCACTAGCATAACACTAACACCAACACTCTAGCTTGTCCAATGCATAATGACAAGCTTATATAGATGGAGAAGGGAGGAGGATGCAATGAACCTGGACACCTTTCGCGGATTAGCAAAAGCCATAAAGATGGATAAAGCTCGACAAAAGACTGATTTTTTATCCTTAGAAAAGCTCCATGTAATGAAGGAAACAACAGTCGGATGTGCATTAAGGCAAAAAGCACGACTAAATTTGGTTGGCGCGACTGTTGCTCTAAGACAGAGCGCCAATGGTCGCGCCCCCTTTTGAGGATCTCCATCATTGGCGCGGGTAAGATATTGTGGACTTGCGCCAATGGAAAAAGAGCACTTTTTAGGGATGATCTGCAGAAGGTGTCTTCAGGGAACATGGAGTACATACTCAGGGGAACATAATGTAAGTGTTTTTAGACTTTGTCACTTCTTATAACTCCCGGGATGGGTCCTCCAAGGTACGACAAGAGGAGTAACAGGGATGGTGACAAATTACTGTGTAACAGATGCCCCCTAAAGCATGAAGCCCGAGAGGTGGAGAGGGGTGAAATGCTTTACAAAAACACACACATAAGAGCACATATAGTTACTGCCGCCGAGGAGCTGTATTAAGAGACATGACTGATAGTTCAATTACATGATGTACATGGTATGGTCGCAGCCATCCATAAGAGAGTACATAAATAATCTAGATCCATAGCATGGACGCAGCCATCTGGTTAGGATCAATGATTTGACTCAGGTATGGTCGCAGCCATCCAGTGAATGAGTCAAGTATCAAGAATCACGCCTGGATTACAACAGACACAATCCAGGGTCTTGCGCTCCATATCGACCCGAACAATAGTACAAGTCCAAGCATGTGAATATATGAGCTGAAGTCGAACATGCATGAACATCGCCTGATTACCAGTCAATAATGGAAACTGTTAACAGACGCGAGAGGTACCACCAATAATGACAATGGCCCTCAAGGTACTATAGGTACAATCTACGGCGTGTGAATCAGTGATCTGAAGTCGAACACTCGTAGAATCATTCGATCGGAGGCCAATGATGAAAACCTCACGTCGAACACGAAGAACCTGCCATTGAGGCATGCAGGCTCCAAGGCACCGGAAAGGAGTCTCTAGATCAATTCCCTGGATAATGAGTTGAAGTCGACAGAGAGTGACCTTGATCGAAGGTGGGCCATAATGTTTCCCACATCATCAACACGAGACAGAGAGATGAAGTTGTGAATCAAGATTGTGCGAACTATCA
Source organism: Pinus tabuliformis (assembly GCA_031772625.1). Taxonomy (NCBI): domain Eukaryota; kingdom Viridiplantae; phylum Streptophyta; class Pinopsida; order Pinales; family Pinaceae; genus Pinus; species Pinus tabuliformis. The sequence continues at coordinate 1,012,104,328 of CM062820.1, read as the reverse complement.
GAAGGAGGTTGTTTTTTCAGAGGTCACCTTCTCTTGAACATATCGGCGGCACATTAACGGAATTGGCAGTATTTGACATCAATGTATCAAAGGTCATTATGACGAGGCAATGAGTGAATGAGAGGTCAAATAGGGTACCCAAATCCATGGAAGTGAGTGAAAGATATGAGATGAGATATCCCCACCCCGGACACGAAAGCAAAAAGTGCCATGTTCAAGAGCGACATACTGCCGTTACGGTAACAATTATGGTTCAAAATTTTCTTTTCCCCCCACCATTTCTGGTGAGTACCCCAGTTATTTTTAACAAGCTTGATGGGGATAGCATATGCTTGTATTGTGATAAAATCCGATGTCATTAAGTTTTAACGAGTCTGACAAAGGAAGAACTCGGCGTCTTTTCATGTTTAGAGAGTTTGAAAAGACAGCAGAAAAGGAAACTCCAGGGATGTCCTTTTTCGTAAAGTTGTGTCTCTCGGGCCCGAAAAAGTATAAAATAATACCCGAAAGAACCGCCCGATCATTACGATCGAGGAGTACTTTTCATGATTAGTGACTTCGACCTGAAAAAGTAAAAAAGCGGTCAAAACCACGTCGTTTCGTAACCACTAACGAGTTTGAAACGACAAAAACCCAGTAATCTTTTTATGTTTTAACGGTCGACAAAAAGAACTTAAAACGACCGCCCCTTATCACCATTTAACGAGTCAAGAGGAGCGACTCGGCAATCTTTTCCTCTTTAAATAGTCAGAAAAGAGCTGAAAGCGGACCTCCATTTTTATTTTCTTTAACGAGTCAAAAAGGGAAAAATACTTGGCAATCTTTTCATATTTTACGAGTCAGAAAAGAGCGTAAAGGCGACTCGTCCTGAAGGAACGAGTGGTATAAGGGATAGCAACTGGTTCCGGTAATGGTGGAACTCACTTGAAATACATAAAGGTTAAGAGGCTGGCTAATAAGACCACTCATCGCTGCGGTTCCTCAGGAAAGGAGAAACAACCAAGTGAAAGCATACGATCGGCCAAAAAGATGGTGGCGATGGAATGAAACAACCAAGGCTCATCTAGCAGAATTTTAGCAGATAAAAGGCAATCACGGGATGTAAATGGGTTCATTTTTACACAAGCTTGAACCATGGAGAACTTTGCTTGTTAAAAAAAAAAAATTTTGTTGCATGCCTCCAGCATGATGCCCCCAGCATGATCATACAATATCGAGGTACATGCCCCCCAAGCTTCATGGCATTCACGAAGAAGACCAACCTGGAGTCCAACGCTATGATTGAAGCAGAGTTGATATCCCCGCTCCCTCGCTCCAGCAGATCATAAATGAACACCTGCACATGTAAAGGAAGAGACAGATACCAACATAACATCTACCAAGGTACAACTATATTTCAGTCAGAAAGGAAATAAATCAACATATCACCATGACAGATAATGAGATTGGAACTATAATAGCAGTCGCTCATCAATTAATAAACAAGAAAAGTTACAACCATTGTTTTGACGTCGACCCTTCTCCTGGCTGGGCGAATAACTATATGTGTCTTGACATGCATCTTCTCTCCGGCAGCATAACCTCTCTAGCACTCACTAGCATTCCTCCAAGAACTCAACATCTAACACTCCATGACCAATAATCATCACTACTATAACTCAATCACCAAATCACTAGCATAACACTAACACCAACACTCTAGCTTGTCCAATGCATAATGACAAGCTTATATAGATGGAGAAGGGAGGAGGATGCAATGAACCTGGACACCTTTCGCGGATTAGCAAAAGCCATAAAGATGGATAAAGCTCGACAAAAGACTGATTTTTTATCCTTAGAAAAGCTCCATGTAATGAAGGAAACAACAGTCGGACGTGCATTAAGGCAAAAAGCACGACTAAATTTGGTTGGCGCGACTGTTGCTCTAAGACAGAGCGCCAATGGTCGCGCCCCCTTTTGAGGATCTCCATCATTGGCGCGGGTAAGATATTGTGGACTTGCGCCAATGGAAAAAGAGAACTTTTTAGGGATGATCTGCAGAAGGTGTCTTCAGGGAACATGGAGTACATACTCAGGGGAACATAATGCAAGTGTTTTTAGACTTTGTCACTTCTTATAACTCCCGGGATGGGTCCTCCAAGGTACGACAAGAGGAGTAACAGGGATGGTGACAAATTACTGTGTAACATGAATCAGAATGATTCCTCTTTCATCAAAGTCTCTGACTGCTATTGCCTCTATCGACTGAAAAATCTGCACCTCTGTGCTCTTCAGTATCTGACTACTCTAGCCTCTGTCACATTGATCTTTGACTGCATCAATCACACTGATTCCTCCTGCTGTATCCGTGCTGCTGCTGGTCCTATCTCCCAGCACTACATCTGCATTACACCTCCTCTCATCATGTTGCATCGTGCTGCCCACTGCTGCACTGCAACTCAGTTACTGAGAAGTAAGTAACTGATCTCCCAACTAACCTCCTTGTTGGGCTAGAAACACCCTCTGATGCTAAAGCTCCCTCTGCCGCTCCATCCACATCTATCTCTACCCACTCAGCCAGTCTTGCTACTCCTCGTTGGGGCTCCCATAGCAAGGTCTAATCAAAGAGGTTGGGTACCTCAAAGATCCTGCCCCTATTTCAGCCTTCTTTGGACTATCACTTCACATCGCCCCACCTCTCACCTAGAGGTATGGTTGCATGTGATCCCTCTACCCACTTGGCTTGAAATTCCACCCTACTGGAGGTCTCTGCATGAGTGGATGCCTCCACTCGATCTCCTCTCAGCTTCTCTAGTTGTGGCTGCTCCACAACCTCCTAAAGTTGCTTCACCAATTGTGGCTCCTCCACAATTGTCTGAGACTTCTTCTGGCGCTGCATGTTGAGAGGTAATGTACTCTCCCTCTCAACCACCAAGTCTCTAACATTTGCCTTGCTCCTCAAGGCTTTGCATGCATCTTGAACCTCAAGAGCATACAGGTTTTGTACTTGTGAACCGATCTATTTCACCTAACCCATGGTGATGTGTCTAAGGAAAACCTTTCCCTTACTCAAGACAACATCGTAATCAATACCAAGTTCTTCTTCAGTCTAGGCACATACTTCACATCTGTCAAGGTGATAGAAGCTCCATGCTCCCTCTGAAAAGAAACCGTGCCCACTCCAGAAACACTATACCTTTCATCGTCACCCATCTCTATGAGTATATTGAGGTCTTTCTCCTCCAAGGTACTGAATAAACTCTTATCACCAGTCATGTGGAATGAGGCTCCACTGTCAAGAAACCAACCACAACCCATCATCGATGAAACCATGCATGCGATGAGGGTAAAATCCAATTCGAACTGAGAGGCTAATGCCTCACCTTCCGATCCTTTCTTGGACTTCTTCAATGGGCAATTAGTTGCATAATGTCCCATCTTGTGAATTCAGTTTGCACCTGCAACCCTGAACTTCAAACTTCAAATTCTTCTCAGTAAACTGTTCACAGCTATGATAACCTTTGTTCTGATACCATGTAGAACTTTTTCTACAAAACCTCGCTCTGATACCATGTAGAAATTCTGCTCTCTACACATCTTGTAGAGAAACTGTAGATTAAACTGATTATGCAATGTACTAAAGAAAAATACTTAATCTACTTCTACTATCAAACTTGCGAAAGCTTAATCAGTTTGAGCAAGATCAATCGAAACACATATAACAGAGAAGAAGAAATCATACACATGAAACACAGAAGAATACTCTGGGGAAAGCCTCAGCTAAAAACCCCACTATCTGTAATATCATACAAGTGGAAATATCTCAGGATTACACAAAGCTTTAGCTCTCAAGCTATGCAACTCTCAGTACAATCCCTCACTGCTGCTCATAGACAGAATAGATAACACATATGCCTTCCTTCAGTCCTCTAAGCCTCCTATTTCCTTGCGTAGTTTCTCCTCGGTCCTCCAGCTACCACCTGTGTGATTCTCACCTAACACACAACACTGACCTCTGAAATAACTGCGCAATCCCAAAGGAGTTAATTCCTTCTGCATGGATGAGTTTCCTTTATAGGAAAATTCCTCCAACTGATAGTACAATGTCCCTATCCTTAATCTCAACTGGGTCTTTCTCTGAATTGACATGCATGAGTTATTTATGAGAGAATATTCAGTTATCTGCAGAACACTATTTGCATGCATGCATGCATTAACTGACTGAACTCACAATTAGTTCCTCAAATTGTTTGGAACTAATTTAACTGGACATAACTGAGTTAACTGAGCTCACTAATTACGACTCAAATACAACTCATCCTTATCTCCTTAATTAAGGGATAATCTCCTTAATTTAAGGGATAATTGTTGCATGACTTCACAAAGACTTCTTGTTTGAATTTCTCCAACTAATTAACTCAAGATGAATTAATTAATTATTTTTCAAATAGTTAGTGAGACTAAATTTGAATTTGAATTCTCAATTTTGATTCAAGGACAAATCAAAATTGGAATGTATCTCGAAATGTTATTATAGAAATTCTATTTTTTTCTATTTCCAACAAAGTTGGAGTATATCCTGAAATGCTATTTATAGCAATGTTATTTTTACAATTTCTATTTTTAGCATTTCTTGTTGCTATTTTCAACATAAGTATTATTCATGTCATTGATTACCATAGCTTCTTTACTTAGCCTGAGTTAAATACATAGTTCCTTTGTTCTCTTCATCGAAGACACACTAACAAAATCAAGTCAAACTCAGTTGTTTTGGTTGGGGACAAAGAGTGTATAGATATGCAGGTGAAAAGGATGTCAGTCTTAGTTTACATATTTGGTATTTCTCCACTGCCAGTAGGCCTGGAAAATACCCAGATAGAGTCACTGCAGGAACAAAAACATTTCTTCACCGACAGTGAGCCTGAACAATACCTTGGCGAAGTTGCTTGCTTCACCTCCCTATGCAAGAAGCCTTTCTCTTATTTCACCCTTTATTTATTTATATAGTCGTGCTTCGACACTTATTATTTCATGGGGCAGAAGAGGGATCTCGACTTATTGAGAGAAGAAGAGGTTACTCTTTAGAAAAGGATATATATACACCTTTGAAATACAACACACTTATTTTAGTTTCCTCCCATATTTACCATACCTGAATAAGCTTACCAAATAAAACTGATGAAACATAATAACCGATTAAAGAAGAGGGTACTAGTTAAATATTCGAGCGTCGCAATTCCACTAAGGTTTTTTTTTCGAGGAAGAATTTCTTTTACATCCAAGCATCATCGACTAAATGATACAAGGCCCGTGAAAAGAGAAAGAATAGATAGAAAGCCAAAAATTGACAATTGTACAATGTCATCTTGAACTCTACCATGCTCATTCCAAAATACAAACACAACTTCATGCAAGTATTATTACGACGGAAGGAAAAGAAAGTACAAAATAAAATACAAAGCCAAAAATGGAAATAGTAAAAAAAAAAAACCTAAATATACTCCTAATCTAACAAGGTATAGGCCAGGCTTACGTAAAAGGAAACTTCCAGTGCAACCAACGAAGCATTAACCGACCTATATCACCGAGGGAACCACTTACAATAAAGATCATCAAGAGAAGCACATGACAAGAAAGATGTAACATGACATGTTCAAGAATCTGAAGGCACACAACATAAGAAACAAATAAAAACAAGAAATCACATTCTAAACATTCTACTGATGCATCATGGTGTTTAAACACATTGTGACAAACTCTCCTATCAAAACATGCATTCAAATTTTCAGGATTGGCAAACATAAGGAAAAATAATAACTTTTTTGTAGCATAGCGGCCTACCACATATGATTTTTCCAACCATTGAGCTATAAAATATTGATATGAAGATGAAGGTTCTCAAGCTTGAAAGAAAGGTCCATTTTCAAAATTTGTGATCCCCTCATGAGGATTTTCCCGAGAAATAATACCAATTTGATGATTCTTAGAACAACCATCAAGAATGCAAGATACCGACATAACCATCGCCATATGTCGAAGTGTCTCGACATCTTGACATAATTCCAAGATATCTGAAGATAGATCATCAAAATTCGGTGGCTTATAATAATCGATACTTGAAGACACAATATCACTGCTAGATAAATCGACGAACACATCAAGAAAATCATGAACAAATTCTATTTTTCATTCAAAAGAAAGGAATCATCATGATCTGATGAATCATAAAGAAGGGTGGATGCAAAACATGAGATTACATTCTTTGTTTCTTGATTTTGATATCATGAGGAATGAGACATATTATGAAAAGAGAATCCTTCCTCATGTTCCTTTGATGTAGAAACAACATTCCACTATTCCTAATTGCAATTAGAGTTATCATCTAAGAGGATGACTCATGAGAAGATTAGATAGATTTGATAGGATCATTAAATAAGTCAGGAAAAAGGGAGTCGGGTAAAGGAAAGAATGAAATATCATCTTTCATCTTTGAATCTTGTTTTAAATCAAAATCCCATACATAATGATCACAAAGATATTGCAAATCGTTTGGTCTCCACTAACTCCATTGAAAACTTTACCCTCTTGATAATTGGAAGATATTTTAATAAGAAGTTCATGTGACATAGTAGGATCATGAAAAACAACCGGAAGAGAAAAAATGCCATTGATTAAATTAGATTCAAAATCTGCATTCAAATCCTGAATGGGAGAAGATGGTGATAAATTAGAAGTTATATTTTCATGTTCTCCAACCTCACCCTGAGTATATGAAGCTTCTCGATTTAACGAAGGATCAAAAGAAATTAAAGAGTCACACAGAATAACAATCCTTTCTTTTACCGTTTTGGGAGATCCATAACCTAGGAATGTTGGGGGACTCGAAAGGGATTAAGGATCAGATGGATTCAAAGAAATTTGAAAAAGATACTCAATTTTCGATTTCATAAAATTATAATCAATATCATCATCATAAAATTCATAAAAAAAGTGAATAAATTGATCATGAAAATCTTCAATAGAATCATCATATTTCATTTCGAGATGGATAATCTTCTTATAAACATCTTCATAGTTATACCAATCGAAGGCTAGATAAAACTCTTTGACAAGTTGTTCAAAAGAATGAATAGAGGCGGTCGGAAAAGTGTAATACCACTGCTTAATGCATGCTTTGAATGTGAAAGTGAACAACCTACAAGCAACATCCTCACAATCAACTTTGCGAGAATCATAAAATTCAAGAAAGTGAGAGGTGTGCTCAAGGATGGTTATTTCACCCTTGCCATCAAATTTTAAATTTGGCAAGTCATGAGTAATCTCCATAGGCACTATCTACTTTACAACTCTAGGAAAAAATGTTTGGGTTAAGATATGGGAAGTAGCATTTAGGATAAAAAGGTGCAAACAAACTTCACGGGCTCGGCTTGTCATCCAACCCTCCTTCTAGCACCAAAAACTTGTTGAGGATGTTGGAAGCTTCCAATAGGGAAGGGGGACTCCTCGATGTGAGGTCCCAAATAGACCCCACGACATTTGGAGTAGGAGCCCGAACTGGGATACGACCTATTGCCAAAAGTCGTGGTTTTAATGGTAGGCCTTTATTGCAACAAACACATAAGATAAAGTATGCATGACTTTGGTGATTACAAGTTTATGACTTTATGCGATATCAACTGTAATGTATAAAAGGTACATTCACATAAAAGTGGGGAAAAGGTGATCCCCTTAAAAGAAAGTAATATTACGTATTTTTAAAGATACACACAAGCAATGTTAGTTAATCTTCAAAATAGTTCAGAGGATAACGATGAGCATAATAATATAAAAACACGTATTCAATGACATACATACAAAGGTTAACAAAATAGTTCATTAACGTTAGCGTAAGTGAAACCACATATATTACACATATATAAAGAATAGTCTTACAACATTCATGACATATGCATGAAGACGTTCTATCTCTGAGAGCTTCTCATTAAGAAAGTGAAATTTTGAAGCATACAATTATATTGATGTAGAACTAGCCCAATAGTGGAACATGAAGCCAACACTTCTTCTCTCCAAAGAATGATACTCTTCTTATGCTACACAAGAGATTATCATTTTCTTCGTTAATCCACTATGTGTATACATTTGAATGCTTTGTGAAGTTTGTGTGTGTCAATGTATTGTGTGTAACTGGATGTCTCATCTCTGTGTTTGTGCTTGTTAATGTAGTGTCCTTACCAATTACCATTGAGACTTAACAACCAGTCACTATCCTCAATTCTTCTATTTTCTCTACCTCATTTTCATGTGCTTCAATTGCAAGTTTAAGAAATATCTTTTTTGGGTTTTCTGCTGGGTTCCTTATAATTTTTCTCTATTTGGTTTTCATTTTCTTGCAGTTTTTTTGACACAGAACTGAAAGGGATAATATATGGCTTCCCTGTAGGAAATTTGCATAAAGTAATTTGAAGAAACATTTTTGATGAAATTTGCAGAGAGTAATTTGATGAAATTTTTATCTGGAAAGAGTATTCCGAAGTATTTTCCCGTGTGAAAAGTGTTCTGTTAGATGTTTTGTTCTGCATATTTATTTTATTTTCTGAAAATTATTTTCATGATTCCTTTTTAATGAATAATTGATTTTAATTTTCTAAGATAATTTTAAGAATATTTGTTAGAATCATATCTTATTTGGAATTAATTAATAATGTGATCGAGTACTTTAAATATTTTCATACTTTGCAGTGTGTGTATATTGACGTTGAGATAGAAATCTATCTAAACGCCCATGCCAGGGGAATCACAGATATATGGTGGTTTGGATTACAAATAAAAGTTGAGTCTTCGTGTGACAGGTTCGATGGAGTAAATAACATATATACGTATGTAACATATCTATATGGTCGGTTTTAGGCTTCGTGAGCTGAGTTTTATTATTTAACATTAATTTTAAGTATGAGACCAAATACCATCCTTATCATAATTTGATCTCTTAAGCATGTGATTTTAACTTTACATGTATTATAAAGAACTAATTCTTTTGCTAAATTTGTATTTCAATATTCAATTAAATTTATTAATTAAAAATAATAAAATGTATTTGAATTTTTATATAACATTAAAAAACAAAAAATCATAAAATTGAAAATACTTTATTAAAATAATAACAAGTTAAAAATCATAGTAAAACAAATCAATATAATTTTATCTTTAACTTAGTCTAAAATTTGTTTTAATAAAATCCATACATATTTTTTATTTGTTTTGTAGATTTCCAAAATTGTCAATGGTAAATAATGTAAATCCAAGTTTTTTAAGACACATAGTTAGTTAACAATAAAACTTGAAATCATTACAATAATATACTCATTATTGTAACACCCATCCGTTGTATGTAACACTCTATTGGTATGATGTCAAACCTAACCTAAGACTGAGTTATAACAGAAAAGCTAGGTCGGAGGTGTAGAAATGAGAGCGAATATTTTATTACCAAATAAATAAAGATAATGTAAAATCCTTGGAAAATGAGACACCAAGAGATGAGATTCTTTCCAAATGAAATCCCATTGGTGAATGGGAATAGATAATTCTTTCATGATAAGACTTCTAGATCAAATTCTAGATAAACTTAATGGATGTGAGATAAATATCCATTAAGTTACTTAGCTAGAGAAATATGTTAAGTTTAAGAAAAACATAAAAGCCTTATGGGAGAGAAAGGAAAGATTTTATGAGGAAAAGCCTCACGGGAGAGAAAGGTGAGCCTTTTTGGGAAAAGCCTAGGCAAATGGATAAAAATATCCATAAAAGTGGGACACCACTAAAGGAAACCATATCATGAAAGAGGGTATTAAATACCCATTGAAGAGATCAACAAGAGGCAGTTGATCCATGGCAAGAACTCTTGTCTCGAGGGTGAACTAGAGGAAGTCAGTTCTAGGTTGCGTGGTGGTGTTCAATTTTCCAAGTGACATTCTTTCATCTACTCTGGTCTGATTCAATTGCATGGGATGTTCTGTATGTTATCTCTTTACTCTTTATTTTGTCGAATCTCTAAGCATATGAGTATTATTGCATGGGTTATCTTTGGTTATGAGATGATTGAATACTGATGCATGTGACAACTATTCAATATAAATCTAATGAAAGTTAAACTTAGTGATGGGAGCATAGTAGGTGGTTATTAATATTGGGTCAAGGAGGTATGTGACAAATCGTGTCTGAGCTCTAAGTTAAAATATTGTGGCCTAAGGGTCAATCCTCATTGGTAAGATATGAATGAGTTGTAGGTCCTTAACCAAGTCCTAAACGAATAAGAGATTTCACTTAAGGGTTTGGTTAGAAAATTTCTATAAGGAAAAATATTCCAGTGAGTTCTAGAGTAGTTCCAAAGGCCTTAGAAGCCATAAAGATTGCAAATAAATATTAAAATAATTTATTTGAGGAATGACTTTGAGTAATTTTGAACTGAGGTTGTTTGAAGTTATGGATTTTGAAAATAGCTAAAGTTTGATATTTTAATGAAGAATGGAATCTCCTATATTGCTTGACAAGCATGTAAGTATGTGTGTTTCCAATTGCACAAAAGGATCACTTAAAAACAGAAGTAGTCCAAAACCCTGATTCAGATTACTAGATATTTATTTGTAAGGGAATAATTAACCCTAGCCTCTATGCCGTGAAGGCTACAAGTTCAATGATCTCTATTGTTTGCATTCTCCATGTGGCATCACTGTGTGAAAAGAAAAATATGTGACTCGCTTTATGGGTTTTAATTATGTCTTTAAGGTTTGCAATGGTATAGTTGATGGCTCATGTTATCTATGTTATGCATTATGCATCGTTGTTTGAGTTCGATCCATCGACGCTCGTTTTAGCTATGATACAAATTATTCACTATGTCTCATATTGCATAAGATATATGTCGGTAATACTATCGACTATGATCATAGGAATATGATCATGATATATGGCAGTACTAGCTACAAGGTAGTTATGACAAGATAAGCATGGTTTGGGTGATTATATGACATACACTTCGAAGAGATACCATTATGGCTTGATTGGTTACGTTTTCTTCGACCCAAATCTTAGGAATTGGTCTTGAAAGGATCAAAACTGATCTCACTTCCCCTAGGATGGACGAGGTAACTCATCCAAGAGGATTCACCATGAAAAGAGGATCTATTAAGGGTAGTAGTATTTTACCTCTTGATCTCGAAATTGGCTCCATCTACTCACTGTGAGAAAAAAAGAACTTTCTTTATTAAGTCAGGTCACTAATTTGGAATTCCCTTTATTGGTACTTCATTGTAGCAGGGGAGGATGGGTTCCATAATACTTTTCTTTAATTCTCAAGAAGTAAGAGTGTGAGTCACAGGCTATATACAAGTTGCAAATAGAATGAAAGTAGTGATAGAACACACTACAAAGGAAATTGATACAGTTTCGACATTTGCCTTAAGATTCCTTTTTCAGTCTTCATGCTTAGTATTCCTTTACTTAAGTTATCTTCTGCGCATAAGTATTTGTGGGCAGTAAGGCATTTGAAATGGAGACAAAGCCTCGACAAATCTTGATCGATTCACTTCGCAAGCTTCAAGTCATTTTATACTTCCACCAATTTTCTTTTAAGAGATCGTGTTTCAAGTGATTATGTACTATCACTAATCCTCATTCACTTATCGTAAACTGAGTGAATGACTCTGAGCGGTAAGCCTTGGAAAAACATAGCACCAATGAGCTTGGAGGCACGCTAAGTTATGACAACCTTAGGAAGCTGGCGTTTCTAGTAGATTTAAAACATAAAAACACCTTCCCAATTAGAATTGACGGAGAAAAGCACTTAAGGACTATTGTTTCCTTTCGATCTGCAAGGTCAACTTCTGGCTTCGTTTCATGTCGACTATTGTTTGATCCGCAACGTCACTCTTTTGCATGCCTATCCGCTGATCTAGAGGCTTATCAAGTTATGCATCGTAGTAGACCCAGTTCAGAAACAACTCATGGTTGTGGAATCTTCTAGGGATGCATTCAGTGGATAACAAATTTCCTTACATACATGTAAATAATGCTTATCCTTATCCTTACTTGACGTGTATCCTTATTGATTGGTAGTTCTTGATATATATCCACATGGTCATGATGTGGGCATTGCACTTCGTTTTGCATGTTTTTGGGTAGTTGCATTCTTGAGCAAAACTCAATTGTAGTAAGTATTCATCAACATTCCAGGGAGGGTGATGTGTCATGGTGGATTGTTAATGGTTGCCAAGGAGATTTTACTCACCTAGCGATACATTTTTTTTAGTTAATGAAGTCAAAGGTTTATATTGATGAGAAACAAGTCTAATGGTTTTCCCTTGCTTCCAAACTATGAATTATGTTCTTTATACAATTGCGTGCATTGTGATTTTTCTGTAATCAACTTCACCACAAGACATGGCAGGCATGTATACACAGAACAACATTTTTTGGCATGGAAATAATGGTGGGAGTCCTTGATCAAGATATCTAGTCGCTCACTAGCAGTACAAACACTACAAACCAATGGTTCAACACCAACATTCAACCACACTATCCCACAACAAAAATCACATACATCTTGGTAGGGAACAAGATTCTATACAATGATCCGACTAATGGTATGTTACTTTTACCTACCGTGAAAAATGTTTATGCCGCCATTCAAGTAGCTATTTTGTACAACCAAACCAAGGTGTCTACAACACATAGTATGACTTTCCTTAGCACTTCTTACCCTCCCTCTGCTAGTGTTGTGATGACCTGTGGGTGTGGTGTCGGGGATGTCGAACCGCGTGGTTAGTTTTTAATAACATTTCATAACAGATAAGAAGGACATGGAGCTTTGACCTCGAGCCCAGCAAGTTGTATTGAGAATAGTTTTCCCGTTGATAGTTAAACTCACAAAGGCTCGAGCAACTATGATAGTGTATGCGTAGAAAGGCCATCATAACTTATAGCTTGGGTTGGGAAAGCATTTGTAAGGTTCTCAGTGGCCTTAATTAATGAGAAAGAGTGTAGTACTAAAAGGGGGATAGTTTTCAACGAAAATGTGCCCATCGAATCTGGTAATACTCCCTCAGAGGTTATTCATGACTAGGTTCTTTGTTATTTAGTTGCATGTTTTATTATAAATACTATGATGCATGCATTTTATTCTCTCCCCAATAAATAATTGTGCAGGTAAAAGCATTCATAGCTTGATGAACATATATGCCACATTTGATATTGGTAATTTTAGGTGCACAGTCATTAAATTATTGTATGTATTGATGAGGACTGCGTTGCACATATCTCATTTTGTACACATCAATGTGTGGGAAACATTAAAACATGTATAAATTGGGTGACAATATGCCACAGGTTGCTGCAATACCTAGTTACAATTTATTTGATGGCAACGATACTGTTTTCAGATTATTCTGCATGATTATTTTAAGGAGTCATTGCGTAAAAACGAGATTAAATGACGAATGTACAAAATTTGTATAAAAGAACTCCATAGACGAGTGAGTATAGTTATATGAACTATTTTATTTTTGTACATAAAGCATCTCATAAGTATATAAGTACTTTCTCCTTGGATTTAATAATTTACATTATGCTTGAAGGATGTATGTTTATCCTTCATGTTGCATACGATGAGTGGATACTGTCCTAAACTCATGATGTCATTACATGCATGTGATTACATATATGTATGGCTCGCATGTATGGTTGATTTGTGTGGTTATAATGAGCTACATTTGTATGCTTGCCTGCATGGATGGCTCAAAATTCTCACTGATTACCATGATTTAAAAATTAAAGATACTTGAACTTGACGGTTATAGTCAAGTGTGGTGAGTGAAATAATTGGATTTAATCCTTGCACTTTAACTTGAATTTCTCAAGTCTAAGTATGGTATTTCATACACCATGGTGGATATCTATAGTAGCATTGTGGGGAGGAGAAAATTGAAAAGTTTATATGGGAACAAATAATTCTGCAATGTGGTTAAATAACATAAAACCTTACAGTGTTGGGTGGAGTAGAGAGTAATGCAAAGAAATAACAAACAATTAACGTGTTGATTATTTTTAATAAGTATAAATGGTTAACCATCAGTTGGTTAATTTTTTATTGTGCCTACTTATTGAGTGATGTGAAGATTAAATTTTTATTTCATTATATATTGTGGAAGTTTCCCCAAAACTTAAGCTATTGTTGAACGCTCTTGTGAGGGCACAAAGACTCTATACCAATTTTAAGATACTTACACATGATAGATATAGATTTCGATGTTCATAGTCGAGCTTGATGAATGAACAAATTTGTAATAATTGTAAGATATCATTATTGAAAGTTTAGATGATGAATTTTAGTGGTCTAGTCATCATGGCTTGTAAATATGAATGCAAGGGTTGAAGGGAGCAATGGTGGATAAGGAAATTTTGGATTCTATGTTTACTTCATGCCAATAGATCTCTCCTCCCATATTGTTATCAAATTAAATTATGAATTGTATGATTGCGATGCAAGGACATAACTGAATAAAATACAAACTAATGTCGGTAAATATAGTCCATCCAAGGACATAGATTAAGGGAATGAATTTTATACTTATAAAGATCTTAGGAAAGGATGAAACATAAAAGGAATAAATTTTGAACTCTTATAAGGTAATTGGCAAACAAAAATAAATAAAATGACAAGCGCTCTTTCCATAGATCATGGCCAACATGAGGAAAAATAAAAAATAAAAGTATGTAGATGGAATCTATATAGATCATACGAATGAAGTTCATGAAATTCTATCAATATTAGTAGAAATTGATGGTTAATTAATTGGTCTCCAACCTCGAATAGCTTCTGAAGGTTTTTTGTTCATGAAATTCCCATGAAATATCATTAAGCAAATGAAAGACAGGTTTCTGTACGTCGTCTAAGACTATGTTTTTTTATACTTGTCCTTCAATTTAATATTTTTATTGATTGATGCATCTACATGTAATGATGCAATCCATTTTGGAATGTGATTTTGTCGCTGGTTGAGACGTTTAATTCACCTTATTGGGATAATACTCCAAATATACACTATTGGAGGGAACTAAACCTTATCAGGTTATTATTCAGATATTCAGTGGCAATATGCATATTTAATTAGACATGCATAGTTTGGAACCTACAGGTCCCTTTTGAGTAAAGAAATATCTAAATAATTGTAACTAAGATAGATAAGAGGTGAAAATTATGTTCAATCTAGACTGAACTAGGGTCAGAGTTATGAATATTGTGCACACATGCAATACAACTCACTGTATGCATGAAGACATCATACGTTAACAATTTTATGACATTCATAATTAGGTCAATGGGATAGGAACCCAAAAGTAAAAATACATAATGGGAGTGTAAAAGCCTCCTAGTGCTTCTCGGTTAGTAGAAGAAAGATAGTATTAAGTTCAAGGGCACATTCACAAGTGTCAATTTTTATAATTCAAAGTATGCAACCTCAAACTCCACAACCTTGATGTGCATAGATGGGTTCCATTGACAATATCTCAAAATATGGACCTTTCAAATCTGTAGCAAGAAGAAGATGCTTCCAGTAGAATAATTGTAGGTCTTACAAATGCACTTCATGTGGGAAGTGATAAGATCAAAATGATCTATGTGCTTCTAATATATATAAACAAAGTATACCTGTGGACTAGATATGGTGGTGCTTGATGCATTAGAGAAATTCAGAGTAGCCTAATGACTAACAAGAATTGTACACTATACTCGGAACATGGCTTGTCCGAATTAATAAATAATTTTTTGGTAAACCAAAAGGTTTCACATTAATACAACTTATGATGATCTAAGGATCTTATGCTAGTAGTAAAATAATACATGCATCAAGTAAGGGTGACATATAAAAGGTTCTAAGTGATGAAGAGAAAGGATAACAAACCATGCAACAACTTGATGCTAAATTAAAGGATAATTTCACCATATTGATGGCTCAATGGTACTGTAATCGGGATTGTCGTGGACAAAGATATTTGGTATCTAGCATTCTTTTCAAATTAATTGACAATCACACAATTTTAGATGCATATTTTGTACCACTATTTCCTATCAAGCAATATGGGAGAAGTCTACCTATCAGATTGCATGAATAATGTTGTCTAGGTTTGAATATGACAACATAATAATTATTGCATAAAATATTTATTTTAAATAAATTGATAATTGATTTGGTTTCCAAGAAATGAATTATATTGTACCAGATCTTGATCTAGTAATACAGTATGTGAATGACCTATGTTCACACTCTGGTTCACATAGTACGCTAGAAATTAAGATATTTGGGAATGTGAGAACATGGTAACCCTCATTTCTGACTTATGTTAGGGAAGTGTATGTAGTTTCATACTGATTGTTCCATTGGTGTGGAATATACAATGAATTATTCATGGCCAACAAGGTGTTGGAAGTAGTGTTAAAAAGAGCAAACAAGAAATCATATGACATAACTCGTTTATGTGTGGAGTACTTTTGAGTACCAAACAATTAGTTTCTTGGCTAAAGACAAAGTTAAGGATATTATTAGACTTGAAATATAACTTTGAAGTCCATGCTGGACTAACTTTCATAGTCAATAGTTTGCTTTATAATTGGGGGGAGGTCAGATTTTGGTGTTATTAAGACCTTGCATATGGATAGAGTCAATCCCAAAGTTAGTGGTATTGGAAAGTTGTATTAGGAATGATTATCTCTATGTTATCATTTGGATGAAAAATTCCTGCAACCACAAGATATATGAGAAGGATTAGCTAAATAAAAGCACTTGAATACTTTTGACATAAAATTATGCACTTATGCTCTGGTTACAAAAGTGGAACATGTCCATGAATTCCTTATTCTCTAATCGACAAACCAAGCATGGTTTGATTGGACTTACCTGAAGGTAATGTGAATAAATAAAGGATTATTTTTTGGTGTTGACTTAATGTTATGTTAATTATACTAACATTGTCGGAAAACATGCGGATAAGGTACATGTCATGCATGTGATGCTATGAACATTTGGTATTGCATACACATTGTACATGTAGTACAGTGTACATGTGGTACATATGTTACCGGTGTGGATGCAGGTATTGCATTATGTTGGTTGACATGTATAGTTGTATGTGTGTGATGCACACCTTGTGTATGTGCACATGGTTGAGGAGAAAGCATTGGGCAATTTCCTGGTGTGGTAATTGATCCAGAGTGCGTGCAGAATAAAGACATAAGTGGAAGTTAAGGAGTGATTCAAGGATAAGTATTAGTCATTTATGTTAGTTTTGTATACATGTGATTTATGATTTTGGCCTATATATGTGATCTATGATTGGTTTTATGATGATTACATGTGATTTATGATTTGATGGTTATGTTTTGAGCTAACCTGATGTGATATTTGTATACATGTTTCTTGGTCAAATATGCTAGTTTGACTTGTTGTGACTAATGCAGGGAGATTGCAAGAAGCAAGTGCTTGGCAAGAACACAAATGCATTTGAAGAACATGCATTTTTCCCTATTATTTAAATACAATAAAAATGAGGAATCATAGTTAAGCAGTGGGCAATAGTAACCCGTAGTTACTCAAATAGTAGTATGGTTATATCAAGTTATGACATTAGTTGTGGTAAATCAAATTGAGTTTATGCATCTGAAATCTCTCACAAAATTGATTAAAACAAATGTTACAGGTAGCAATGGAAGGAGATTTGATGGTAGAACTCCTATGTAACCTATATATTGGAAGATCTGAATCAGGTGGCAAGGCCATGGGAACCTGTCATTTCAGGAACAACTACCAGTAAATGAGGAAAAAATTCATAAGATGCAACAATACACTGAGGATTGTGTAAATTTAAGGGGGGGAGTATGTACCAACCCTTTGTCGTATGTAACACTATGTTTCTAACATGTTGTACCTAAGCTAAGGCTGAGCTATAATAGAAAATCTAGGCCAGAGGTGTAAAATGAGAGTGAATATTTTATTACCAAATAAATAAAGATAATGTAAAATGCTTAGAAAACGAGAAACCAAGAGATGAGATTCTTGCCAAATGAAATCCCATTGGTGAATGGGAATAGATAATTCTTTCATGATAAGACTTCTAGATCAAATTATAGATAATATTAATTGATGGGAGATAAATATCCATTAAGTTACTTAGCTGGAAAAAGATGCTAAGTTTAAGAAAAACATAAAATCCTTGCGGGATAGAAAGGCAAGCTTTTATGAGGAAAATCCTAGCGGGACAGAAAGGCGAGATTTTCTAGGAAAAGCCTAGGAAAATGGATAAAAATATCTATAAAAGAGAGACACCGCTAAAGGAAACCATATCATGGCAAGAAATCTCGGCTCAGTGGTGATCTAGAGGAAGTCAGTTATAGGTTGGGTGGTGGTGTTCGATTTTCCAAGTGACATTCTTTTAGCTACTCTGGTCTAATTCAATTGCATGGGATGTTCTGTATGATGGCTCTTTACTCTTTATGTTGTCGAATCTCTTAGCATATGAGTATGATTGCATGGGTTATCTTTGTTTATGAGATGATTGAATACTAATGCATGTGAAACCTATTGAATATAAATTTAATGAAAGTTAAACTTATTGATGGGAGCATAGTAGGTGGTTATTAACATTGGGTCAAGGAGGTATGTGGCAATTATAAATCAATGTGTTTTTTCTGAGTCAGTGATGACATGATAAAAATCATTCCTCCAAACCACTCAAAATAAATCCAATTAACATAATTGATGTAATTTAAATTTAAATATAAATTAATTATTAAATTACAACATAAAAAATAACATTAGATTATAAAGTAGTTATTATTCATAAATATTTGGAATTAACTTTGTCTCATAAATTAAATTATAAAACGTATATATCATCATAATATGCATAATGACTTTGTCACATAAATTAAATTATAAATAACATAACATAAATAATGAATTCACAAATATCAAGGTTGGAGCAGACAGTGGGGGCATTGAAGCGCTAGCTCCCTAGACCCTCTATTTTGTGCCTCCATCCTTTCAAGTGGCTAGAGTTTTCTTCTTCTACTAAGCGACCAAGGTTGTTTTTGTGTGGGGTACCATGTGGCATGCATTGCTCATTCTAGCATATTATGCCTGCTCAAGTTTCCTTGTGGCCCTTTTCATGGGGGTCCTCTTTTCTTCCAATGGTGTTTTAGATAGGGATTTAATGTTGCATGGGATATTTCTTAGATGTGTCTCCTCCTAATTAACGCCACCACTGCTGGAGCCCTCTACGTTTGATGCTAGTGTCTCCTCTTAGGGAATTTGTTGTGGTCATTTTGCTTGTATGTTTGCCATGCTTTGTTTGTATTTAGTTCCCGTTTTTCAGGATTTTTGTTATGGGCTTCCTAGGCAACTTGCTCCCAATTTCTCGGTTTAAGTTTGCAGGCCTTAGTGCCTTATTTTTGTGTTCATGAGAAGTTTTTTTGTGCTAAGGAGGGAAGTGGTGAATTGTCTATGCTTGAATGACAATTGATAGTTTGATGATTGTTGAGTTTGTAGTTGTGAAATTTTTAACTCTGGTTATAAAAAGGGTTGGTGGTTCTTAAACTGGAAGCTCTGATGTCTGAAACATCAATTCTTGTGTGTTAGTAAAGTCAAGTTGTTTGATAACCTTTTGAACACATTTAGTATCTAGACCCCCATCTTAACAACTAACAGATAGCTGAAAGTGAAATATCTGATAGATGGTGGTTGGTCCATAGGATGCTTCATTACTTGATGACTCTTATCGTTGAAGCTCCGACGAGCCAAGGTGTCAATATTGTTGATCTTGCAATGTTCGTTAATGATGGTCAGAGGCGGTTACATTTTAAATGGAGGTCAAGTGACAACTCAAGGATGTGGTGGTGAAAGAGCGGTGTTTGTGAGTTTCCAGAGTGGATGTGAGTGCTGATGAAGACAAGTAAGACATATATTATCCTTATTTTTGTAATGTGTTTTCAATGTTTTCCATGTAAGCATTAAGGGAGAGTGTTGGAAGTAATGCTTCCATGTCATGTGTTCAATGTGTATTACAAGACGTCAGTGAGTATTTTGAGGTGTTATTCTAGATTTGGTTGTTTCCCATGTGTATATTTGTTTCTGTGCCATGTCCCAGTCATAGATCCACTTTCTCAGGATCTAGATTTGTTGAAGTGAGTAATTTGTATTCTATATATATATATAACCTTTTGGGATCAATAAAAATATGAGAGTGATTTGTTTTGTGTATATTTTTTCTCTCTCTTTCTGTTTCTGATAGTTATTGCAGAGCATTATTATATACTCTTATTTAACTACTACTATCAATTTTTGGATCAAATAACAATTTTAATTTTCTAATCTAGATTCAGGAAATTGAACCGAGGAGTTGCAATATGCCTGTCCTATCAATAAGAAATTTAAAATTTATAGTCTATCTTTGTAAATATAGCTTGTGTAGATAATGGGCATGTGAAGTTAAAGTAGAGTAGAGTATATGAGATTTACATATATATTTATGTAAAATAGTTTTATGCAATTCAGGGACTCAGGAATCCCGCCCACATAGTGTGTTGTCTACGACTATGTCCCCCCCGGTGGTGTCTGTGATCTAAGGTATCTTTAGTGGCCAAGCTTTTAGGGAATTACACAAGGTGACTGGGACGGGCTATCCTAGTACCTAACATAGACATATCTACTCTGTCTTTAATTTTTGGGAGGGTGCTCATCTTCACGAGAGTACTTGGCCCCTCAATCTGCGGTTTGGGCGAAGCTCTAGAGTAATTGTAACTATACATCTCGCAAACCTTCTCTGTTATTCATTGAGATACTGGGTTTCATCTCCAATGATCGGTGCTTATCAGCTAGGGTAATTTCCCTCTGTTTGCTGATTGATCCACTTAGTGTATTTTTTATATTTTTTAGGCACCTGAGTGTTATCATTTTTGAGACTTTAACAAATATCACGATAAAATTTATTGATAAAAATTAATGGTCACTGTGGCTACATTCCGCCCTCATCATCAATCTAGATGATTTCTAGGACTTCCTCCCCTCATTGTGGAAGATCCATCGAGCTCCAGTGAATCGATTCCCCATCTTCTGGGAATCAGTCTCCCAGATCTCACACAGGATCTGTTTGGACAATCGACGATTCAAGTTTGCCAGAGAATTTCTTTACCAAAGGATTCCTTCCTCCCTTAAACCCTCCGCTTATGAATCTGTCAGACCCAATCTTGGATCTTGTGGTACTTGTACTTCCTGCTTCGGTAGTTGGAACATTTCCATCTATCCCGTCGACGACTAACGGGTCGTGGGACTTAAGGGACACTTTTGTTCCTCCACCACTTCCCTAGTCGACAGTCACCACAACACTAGTAATGGCGAACCCTGCTATCCCATTTGTCCCAGGTACAACCACTCACATGACACCCTCTATGAGTGGAACCCAGCTAATGCTGGGTTCCACCCCTTTAGTGTCCAACTACATACCTTCGACAAGTGCTACATATAGCGCTCCCTATAATGTTCAATATAGCAATATAGGCGCGGTTCCCATCCACCAACAATATGGTCAGCCACCATTGTACAGTTCAATTCCCCAGATTCAAATATCTGGGGGCATTCCCAATATGCACATGCCGGTAGGGAACATAACAGTTCCCCCTCCATTCTCAGGCATGCATGGTTAGTCAGTAATTGATATGAGCATTCCTTATGTCAATCAAGGACAAATGGTTAGTTCTGTGATGGGCGGGAATCCTCAAGGAGGTCCCAACCAATCCATGGGGGCACCCTACTCACAAGTTCAAATGAGTCAAGGGGGCACCGCTTATCCTAGGGGCAATTCTATACCCCATTATCAAAATCCCCATGGAAATCCACACTACAACACCATACCTCAAGGCAACTACTATACCACGCAACCCATATATAATATTGGGACTCAAACGATGGGAGGACTGCAAAGTTCCTCATGTCATATGTCATCGCCTTGGTCCGAGTCGGGGGCACCACACAATCTACATTTCTTGGCAACGTTGGATATCCATGACTTGTACAAACTTACAAATGACCCCATCTATCATAACTTACAATGGCCGCCAATCCCTCATAAAATACCAACAGACATCCCCAAGTTCGATGGGAAACAAGGGGAGGATCTGGGCACTCATATCACCACCTACCATCTTTGGAGTGTTTCTAACTCCATGGTGGATGATAGTGTCTGGTTACATATTTTTCCCTGCACCTTCACTGGCAACGCATCTAAATGGTACATTGAGTTACCACGACCATCAGTAAACATCCTCGACACTTTAGCAATGGAATTACTAAAGCACTTCCAGCTACCCATCCGTTATGAGACTAGGATAGAGCTCCTCACTTCATTAGGTAAGAATACAACCACCCATGAAACCAGCTCAAGAAAAGATAGGAAAGATAGATCAACGCCTTAGAATTCAGCCTCTTCGAGGGGGCAACCTCCTTTACATTACATAAATGAACAATTCTTGGATGATTCAAATGACAAAACCTCCTTTCTATATATAGGAGTCTATGGAGTCACAATATAATCCAGCCGACCTAACAATAATAATATAAAGCCACAAAAATAACAATAGAGGGATTCTATGGGCACATTAATAACAATATGGGGGTAATGGGGGCACAACAATATAAATAAGGGGTATAACTACAATAGTAATGGGGTAATCACTAGTATTATAGGGACCCAACATGCCCCTCTCCTTCAAAAAAGTGTTGTCCTCAACACTTGAGTAGTTCTGGATACTTCTGCATAAAATTCTCATCCTCCCATGTGGAATCTTCAGCGGATAAGTTCTTCCACTTGATAAGGTACTCTGAAATTGATCGATTTCGTAGCTGTCGAGTTCTTGTTTCTATAACTGCTTCCAGTTCCAATATAATTTTTCCTTCCTCGTCAAGTTCTGGCAATATTGTTTGAACTGGGAGCTTGTCGCCTATAACCTTCTTTAAACATGAAACATGGAAAACTAGGTGCAATCGAGAAGCTGCAGGAAGCTCCAATTTGTATGCCATAGTACCAATCTTTTGCAACACCTTGTACGGACCATAATACTTTGGTGATAATTTATTATCCTTCTTAGCTTGCTTGAGGGACATTTGCTTATATGGTTGTAGCCGTAGGAATACCCAATCACCTACATCAAAACTTCTTTCACTGCGATGTTGATCTGCCTGTTGTTTCATTCTATTCTGTGCCAACACGAGGTTATCCTTTAAGAGTTGGAGGACTTGTTGTTGATGTTCGATGTGATGTTCCACTGCCTGAACCTTAGAATTTTCTCTTAAATATGATGTGATGGATGGTGGTTGATACCCATAAAGTGCCATAAATGGGGTCATTTTTGTTGTTGTATGAAAGGAAGTGTTATACCACCATTCAGCCAGAGGCAACCATTTGACCCATTGTGTTTGTTTATCAGATACAAAGCAACGAAGATATCCTTCCAAACATTTGTTTACTATCTCAGTTTGCCCATCAGATTGAGGATGATAAGATGAGCTATGAGCTAACTGAGTACCAAGACAAGAAAATAATTGTGTCCAAAAATTTCCAGTGAAAATGGGATCTCTGTCACTTACAATAATCTTTGGGTTTCCATGTAGCTTTTGAATTGTTTCCATAAATGCAGTAGAAACTGTACTGGCTTTAAATGGATGTGATAATGCACAAAAGTGTGCATACTTGGTAAGTCTGTCAACTACCACCATGATGACACTCTTTCCCTCAGACTTGGGTAAACCTGTGATAAAATCCATTGAAACCTCCTCCCAACGTTGGCTTGGAATGGATAAAGGTTGTAATAGACCCGGTGTCTTAATTGTTTCAACTTTATTTTGTTGGCAAACCAAACATTCCGCCACAAACTTTTGAATATCTGATTTAAGGCCATCCCAAAAAAATTCCTTCTTAACCCTGTGGTAAGTTTTTAAAAATCCTGAGTGCCCTCCTAAGGGAGAAGTGTGCAATTCCATAAGAATCTTTTGTTTTAGCTGGGAATTCTTACAGAGGTATAAGCGATCTTTGTACCATAACGAATCATTTTTCCAGCTAAATGTATCAGACGTACTGGAATCTTGTTGTAGCTTTCGAATAAGTGCCCACACTTCTTCGTCATTCTTCCATTCCTCCCTTGCTTCATTTATCCAATCTGGTTGGATAATAGAAATAGCGCACAACAATGCTTCCACATCCTCATCCTTTCTTGAGAGTGCATCTGCCACCACATTTTGCTTCCCTTTTTTGTAGATGATTTCAAAGTCATAACCCAACATCTTTGTGACCCACTTTTGTTGCTCTTCAGAGGATAATCTTTGTTCTAAAAAGTATTTAAGGCTATCATGATCCGTTTTTACCTTGAAGTGTCTTCCCATTAGGTAGGGTCGCCATTTCTTAAGTGCATGGAGTATTGCCAACATTTCCTTCTCATAAATAGCTTTGCTTAAAAACTTTCCCTTGATTGGACGACTTTCAAAAGCAATGGGTCTTTCATCTTGCATTAGAAAAGCACCAATTCCATTTCCTGAAGCATCACATTCCACAATAAAGGTTTTTGTGAAGTCCGGTGTAGCTAAGACCGGTGCTTGGCACATTGCCTCTTTAAGATGTTCAAAGGCCTTTGTTGCTTCCGGAGTCCATGAAAATGCATCTTTCTTCAATAATGTTGTTAGAGGTGCTGCTATTCTCCCATAATTCTTAACAAACTTGCGATAATACCCTGTCAACCTAAGAAATCCTCGCAGATGCTTTATGGATGTGGGGATTTTCCATTCCTTAATGGCTTTAATTTTGCTAGGGTCTACCTTAACTCCTTCATGAGATACAATATGACCCAAATATTCCACCTCCTGGACTCCAAAGAAACATTTGGATCTTTTTGCATATAATTGTTTCTCCTCCAATAGTTGTAGCACCCTGTCAACATGTTCAACATGATCCTTCCAAGACTTGCTGTAGATTAGTATATCATCAAAAAATACTAACACAAATTTTCTAAGGAATGGTTTGAAAATTGAATTCATCAAACCTTGAAATGTTGAAGGTGCATTGGTAAGGCCAAAAGGCATGACCAAAAATTCATAATGACCCTCATGAGTTCTAAATGCCGTTTTCGAAATGTCTTCAATCTTCATTCTGATTTGATGATATCCTGAACGAAGATCCAACTTGGTGAAGTAAATTGATCCATGCAATTCATCCAGTAATTCATCAATGACAGGAATGGGGAACTTATCTTTAATAGTGAGCTTGTTGAGCTCCCTATAATCCGGACACATGCGCCATGATCCATCCTTCTTGTGCACCAATACTACTGGAGCAGAGAAAGAACTTTGACTCGGTTGAATTATACCAGCCTCTAGCATTTCTGCAACCATACGTTCAATTTCACTTTTTTGGACATAGGGATATCTGTACGGCCTGATGTTTGGAGGAACACTTCCTGGAATCAGATGAATAGCATGATCATGATCACGCATAGGTGGGAGACCTTTGGGAGTCTCAAATACCTTGGAATGATTGTCCAGGATTTTTGGAGATCTGGAGAAATAGATGATTCTAATGTGGAAACATCTAGCGAACATAATTGTGCAATTACACCTCTTTGCTCCTTTTTTAGAAGCTTTGTCATACCATTAGAGCTGATTATCTTTCCTGGTTTCCCTGCAATACCCCTTAATTCAACTTCCTTTCCTTCCATAGAAAATTTGATGAAAAGTTCTTGAAAATTAAAAGCTATTGTACCCAAGGATTGTAGCCATTGGACTCCTAGTACAACATCAGCACCTCCCATTGGAATGGAAAGCATTGGGCTAGTCAATACATATTCTCCCATGGATAGCTTGATATTATGGCACTTTCCAGAGCAATTTATTGTTCCTCCATTTGCAATCATCACTTGACACTCTGGTGCTGGATATAGGAAGCAATTCAATTCTTTTGCTACCCTACAATGAATAAAATTGTGGGTGCTTCCTGAATCAATCAACACTATTACCTTTTTCTTCTTGATTTGTCCTTCTATCTTGATGGTTTGAGGAGTGGTAATTCCCGCCAATGCATTACAAGATATGGTCGGATTTATTTTTCTTCATCTAGGCTTTGTTCCTGGAGTATATCCTCTTCTTTTGACCTTTCTTGCTCCTTTCTTCTTCCTCTTCACAATCTATGTAGAATAATTTCTTCTCAGCACACTTATGACCTTTAGTGTATTTGCTATCACAACTGTAACAAAGCCCTTTTGCTCTTTTTTCTTCCAATTGTTGTGGTGTCAACCTTATAGGTTGTGGAAGACTAGGGGCAACAACACTTCCGTCTTTATAGTTGTGAGTGGTATGCTTCCTGGTTGCCATAATTTTGCTTTCCATTTTTCTTGCTAACCTGAATGCCTTCTCTAATGAATCAGGTTCCCAAAGGCGAACATCATGTTGGATATTATCCTTTAAAGACCCTATGAACACATCAATCCTATGCTCCTCTGGAATATCTTTTACCCTTATGTTCAATTTTTGGAACTCCTCAATGTGCTCCATTATTGAACCCTTTTGTTTGAGACTTATCAATTGGCTAAAAAAAGTGTTGCTTTTTGTATCCTCATAATGTGCTATCAATTCTTCCGTAAAAATTGCCCAAGTGATAAATTGTTTACGAGAGCAAAGCCATTGATACCATACAAACTGATTTGGTTCCAAATATAAAGTTGCCATACGTACCTTTTGTGTGTTTTGCACATTATTGAGATCGAAGAATTGCTCCATCTGTAATATCCATGTGGCGGGATCCTTGCCATCAAACTTCCTCATATCGATTTTTGGAATATGGTGGGTCTTCGATCCAACATTAGAGTCTATGGAATCATGATTAACATTTCTTTTGTTCACATCATGAGTTTCCTTTACAACCTTTTCACCATTAGTAAGTATTTCTTGTAGAAAATTTGTCAAATCTGTCTTCAAATCTGCCATGTCTGTCTTCAAATCTGTCCTCAAATCTGTCTTCAGATTATCCATCTTAGCTTCCATGCCCTTTATCTTAGATTCCACGCCATTTATCTTAGCATCTGTTAGCTTTTGTGAGCGTGACATTTGTTGCACTTGTTCTTGTAATTTTGATATATCATGTAGCATTTCTTCCTCTTCTTCATGAGTCATGCTAGAGCTTTCAGGTTCCTTACTAGGTGTTTGCATTTTCTTTCCTCGGGGCATCAGTTACCGATAATAATGCTTTACTATGCCCTTTGAATTCCTTCAAACCAAGCTTATGCAAAAATAAAAAATAAAAACTACACACCTTTTTTTTACTTTGTAGAAGCCTGATATTGAATCTGATGTATCTCTGTAATTTCGAATCATCTAGTTCTGAAATTGTGATCTGTAGTAGCCTTCTATGTCCTCTTTCCAATGCCACTAGTCTGAACCAAATTGGATTCTCCAAGAAAGAGTTATGCCCAATCTCCCGCAGTGACCTGATTATAGACTAGTTCCGTAGAGCGAACTTGTATGAAGTGCCACGTGTCACTGTTTCAACCTTTGACTCTAAAAAATATATAAAAGAAAACTACAGTCCATCCTATTTCTGTGACTTCTTACGAAATTTCAATCCGATGCTCAGAAAGAAAGTTATGACTATTTTCCCTAGGTCACCTGTTTTGAGTGTAATTTAGGAGTCTGCAAAAAGACCAACTTCCTGAGATCATATCCCCGAAAATATCTTGCAAAAAGCTCTAAAATTTGGACCCAAGGTTCAGCGCGATTTCTTCTCAAATGGGTTTTTTTTTCGACTTCTGAAATGTCACAGAAAAAAAGTTATAGCGAAAATGCCACGATGACCTGTTTGGAGCAGCAAAACCCTAGAATCCAAAGCTCTGATACCAAATGTTATGAAACCAGCTCAAGAAAAGATAGAAAAGATAGATCAACGCCTTAGAATTCAGCCTCTTCGAGGGGGAAACCTCCTTTACATTACATAAATGAACAATTCTTGGATGATTCAAATGACAAAACCTCCTTTCTATATATAGGAGTCTATGGAGTCACAATATAATCCAGCCGACCTAACAATAATAAAATAAAGCCACAAAAATAACAATAGAGGGATTCTATGGGCACATTAATAACAATATGGGGGTAATGGGGGCACAACAATATAAATAAGGGGTATAACTAAAATAGTAATGGGGTAATCACTAGTATTATAGGGACCCAACAGACTAGGACAAAGCTCCTCACTTCATTAGGTAAGGATACAACCACCCATATCTCCGATCATATACATGAATGGAGACGTAGGTGGAGGTTAGTCAAACCTCCTCTCCTAGACTATCTCTTATTGGACTGGTTCTGTAAGTCCTTACTCCTGCAAATTGTTAAAGATGTCACTTTAGGTGGTGCAGTCACAGAAGACCAATCCATACGTCATGTCCAGCACTTAGATCTGATATATTCACAGTGTGGCACTCTTTTTGATGTAATCCCCAATGCCCCTCGCAACTCCAATGCTTCCACTACTACCAAATTGACTGCTATTCCTACCACTATGATAAACTTTTTGCAGTCTACACAAAATCCCAGTGGTAAGAAAAAGAACGCTCCTTCTGAAGAGCAGTCAACAAAGTAGCAAAACCCAAAACAGAAGGCCGTTGTGCCTCCTGATGATGGAAAGGATAAACCCACCATATTTCCTTGCAAAATCTGTGCTGAATACCACATGACATATCTGTGTCCGCGTCTTCAGGAATGCACAGAATACATTGCCAAAAAGGATACTGGTAGGACCTGTTATCACTCAGAATTTTCTCAAGGTTAAAGAAAGAAATTTCCGAGGTAACCACAAACCAATCTTTTAGACTCAGGTTCTAGCCAACCTAAGTCCAGAGAGGACTCTCTCTTTATAATTTAACTTTGTTTTGGGTGAGTTTCAGGCTAGTTCTTAGTGCTCATGATGTTTTGATTTTGATTGGGTGGTGGACTTCTGGGAATAGATGGGCAGAGCAAGCATTCAAGCCATTGGGCTATGGAGTCAAGCAAAGAGTGGCTTAACTGAATCAGATCAATTGCTAAAGGAGGAGTTCACAGGGCAGGCTAGCACAACAAAAAGCAAATCTACAGGTTCAAATGGATGAGGTAGTCCTAACCAGGGTAAAAGGGAAATGAAGAATCCTTAAACTAGGATCAAGATGAAGAATAGAAGGAGATCAGTAGCAAAGGGAAACTAAGAATCCTTTACTATGGACCTAAGGGGGAAAACTACGAAAGTAAGGGAGAAATTAAGAATTCCCAGACTAAGATAGTTTAGCAGAAGATAGTGAAAAATTAAACAGTCAAGATAGAGAGAATTAAAGCTAATTTTGAAATATCATTCCTTATTTACCATTCAAATTTCATAGAGAAACATGTGAATATTTATAAACATGAAGAGAAAACAGTAATAAACATGAAGAGATAATACTTATTTGATTTCATCTGTGCACAAGAATCCTATGAAATGTCTTTAACTTTATTTCATGATCCAGCAGCCAATCCAGTCTTGATTACAATAGATCTTTAACTTGATATGAAATGTCTATAGAAATGTCTTGGAATCCACCCCAAATACTTAAAATGAAGAAGTATTTATACTAATTCTAAACTGAAATATCTTGAAGAAATATCAAGATTGGTTTTACAAATATCTCAAACTGTTTTACATTAATAGAACTTAAATAAAGGACACTCAAAACTAATGAATCTATTTGGCACTATGTTTATGGATTTATGGTGACAAATAAGAGAAATTCAAATTTGATAGCAACTCTTAAGTGATGATGAGGCTTCCAAGTCACTAACTGCCTCCTTCCTTTGTGCATTCTGCCCCAGAAATTCTGCAAACTTAGGGTCCAATGATACACTTTTATATCTCCATCCGAGATCGATATGTAAAAAGTGAAAGAGGTTATTGTAGATAAGTATGTTTTTAAGATAAACCTCTCTCAGTTTCCCAAAATGCATCTCCAATTGTTCACAATGTTCTCTGCAAAAAGATGTCAAAAATAGGACTTTGCACAGTTCGAACAATAGGCTGTGAAGACATGCACTTATTTCCCTTTCGGTAATACTTGTGTAAAAAGTGAGATACATTTCTATATATTTGCCTACTAGAAACAAAAAACTCCTCCAGTATCTCAAAATACATCTTGCATTACTCACAATAGTTTCTGCACAACTATGACTTACACAAGAAATTTCTGAACAATGTACCATTTCTGCTCTGATTTCATCTTTTAACCTTAAATTTCTTTTAACTGTTTTTCACTTTTACTTTGGATAAACTTCATTGTTGTTGGTGAAAGTGTTTTCATCTCTGTTTAACCCTTACTGCCTCCATGTTTACTTTTACCGCTCTGTTTTTTCATCTGTCTTCACTTTGACATGAATCTGTATGTTGTGTAACTATCTTCCCTGTTGTTTATCTTCATGCTAGCTGATTTACTTGACTTGGTCTTCAATCTGATACTCTTTAAACCTAATACACTTTGAGTATGCTTTACTGTGTCCTTTTACCTTCACTATATATTTTAGGTTTTTATTGTCTATTTCAACAGTAAATCATTTAATTCCATGTTTCTTCTGCTTGTCTTTTAACTGTATGTTTTATTTTTAATCTCTATTTGAATAGATTTGATAAAAATCTCAGAGTAAATGGGCCTTATGACTAGTATTAATATTGTTTATCCAAGGCTGCAGTCTTTTGGTCGCCTGTAAAATAAAACAAATTGTTAGGAAAACGTTGGGTTGACAGGGAGGGTCATAAATGGCTTTATCGAGCTTTATAGGTCTATGGAGTGAGTCCAAGGTGATTTCGGGAGGTAAACCATACTTGAATTGGTTAGCAAAGGCTTCAGGTGGAGCAAAAGGGTTTCATAAGTTTACACAGTAGAACGGGCAAAGGGCGAGAAAACCTGGGTTCTTGGGGTTTGAACTTTAATGGGAAAACTTTTAAAAATATGGCGCGAATTGAACAGTAGACGGTTTGTCGCATAGAGGGCGGGCGGTAAGCTATTTGTTTCACACATCTTTTGGGTGCTTGGCGGTATTGCGGGGAGGTCACCTGATGCCATTCATCGGGCGCTATGTAACATTGGCGTCCAACAAGAAACCACCCATGTTGGGCGGGTAAAGGTTGGTCTTCGGAGGCCTTGCGAAATAAGCGAGGATCATTAGATTTGACGGGGGAAGATCGAGCGGTGGTCGGTTCATGAAGATGCACGAACGGTAGTGGGGGGGTCCTCGCGATGGTTTAAAAGCGGTGGGTTTTAATTAATCATGAATTATGGTGGATTAAGGTCATCGGGGTGATTTCATTGGCGGATGGTTTGACTTGTAATTAACCATGGATTGATTAATTATGTCGGGTTTTATTAATAAATTTTATATTTCAAACTTTCGGGGTAGGGTATTAATATAAGGGTTTTATTGATATATATACGAGAAGGGTTTATATTTCTTTTTGGGATTTAATACATATATAAGTGTTACAAATTAATATGAAAATGCCGGAGAATAGGTTTTAGTGCTAAGTGTAATGTATCTAATTCATTTTCTTTTCATAAATGCATTGTAACTTAGGCTAAAAAGGTAATTTTTGAGGGTCTTTTAGGAAAAAGGGTTTACATGGTAGTAATTGCTTTTCCTTCGGAAAATAGAGCTTAAACCTTAGGAAAATAGGTTTTATGAGGGGAATGAGGGGGAGTGAAGAGGGGTAAATGTTTATGAGGGGATTTTTTGTACTTAAGGTCTATAAGTCATTAGGTCGAGGGTCCGGTCCCCCCATAAGTCAGAGAAATTCTCTGAGCCCCTTTAACTTAAGATTTTAGGTACTTAAGACTTTTCTTGGAAATTAGTTAAGTGAAAGGTGTAATGAGTGAGGGAGGTTAATCAATTTGACTTTGTGGATTTGATACATGCCCAATTTTTGTCCATACTTAGAACTTTGATGATGAAAGTGATCAATATGCTTTTATCTAATCAATCATCACAATTTTGCAACCATTCTTCTACTTACCCATCTACTCATCCTACCATTTTCACTTCTTTTATTAGGGTGCACTTAAGCTGGCAAACCCTTATCAAAACATTTTCTTTTCTTTTACAAGAGTAATCTATCTAAGTCTAACCTTATTACATCCAAGGGCTCAGATTAAACTGTTGAGCTCCTTTTTATTTATTCTACCTATCTAATTATCTACCAAGATTAAATAATTTGGTCAGATTTTATTCTCTAGCTAAAAAACATGAAATTCAAAGCATGGAATAACCAAGATTAAATTGTTTGATTACCATGGATTGTGGCATGAATAACAAGCTGCACACAATCATTATTATGCATAAAAAGTAAATAGTAGTGGCATTTTTACTTGCACACTTTCATGGTCTTTTTGTTTTTGGGGTTCATATTATTTCATTTTTTTGACCTTCTCTTATTCTTTTTGTCCTTTGATTTATCTTTTAGGACATACCCTCTTTACATTTTTTAAAAACATTTGCAGAAAGCAAAGGTATGTGCATATTACAGATTTAATCTCAGCCATTCAAAAATTATGACTCCTATTGTTATAGGAACCTAACAGTGGCTCAACTTGGGGATGGCATCTCCTTGTTAAATGTCAAGAACACTATCCACTAGTAGCCCAATCCATTGGGCCAATCCTACATATATATATGCTATGTTGTATCTTGAACTGAATTTGTAGCCTTTTCTGCAAACTGAAATATGATCAAACATAAAGTTGGTGCTGAAAACTGAATTTATTCAAACTGAAATCCTACCTACTTACTCTAATCAGTTGTCCAACTGCTGGTTAGGTAAAATGAAATAGCCAATGCAACCACTCAAGCATTATATACATTGACGTATTTTGCTGCTTGGGCTTGTTTGTGATTAAAACTGAGGTTCTAAAGCCAAATATAACCTTGTCAACTAATGAGAAGATAAGGAAATACTTTCTTTCCTTTCTAGGCTCTAAAAACTGTACAAAAGGATCTTCCAAAATATATACACTATTGTTCAACTGATTTAAGCAACTTCACACTTGTTCTGGATGGCTTCCATGCCATGAAACTGAAATGTCACTTTTATCTTTAACACCCTGCAGACTTTCAGATGAGCTTTGTGATGATATTTCTACTGATTGTAATGTCTATTTGGTGAAACCTTTATCATCTTGATTTTTACTCTCATAGTATGTTAATGGAGAAATTTTTTTATTGCATTCACTATCCAACACATTAGTTATGGGATCATGAAAAACTTGGAAGGATTGCTGCAAATTATTACTCATAGGTTTGAATGGAACTTCATAGATTTCTACAAGTTGCTCATCCTTTTCTTTAGAGATGTTATACCACATTTCCTTTAAAAACTGAAATGATTCAAAACATAGAGGCAAAGAAGTTTCACTTATTTCCAAATTTTCTGCACTTTCTTCTTCACTTTCATAGCTGATATGGATAAAATGATCACTGTTTTCAAGCTACTGAAACTGAATTTCCTTATTCCCCAAACTAGCTTCTGATTGCTCTTGATCTTCATCAACCATATCATATACAACAGGGAAGTCTTTATCATTATCTTTGTCATGTAGAAGCTTGCAAGGGAGTTGCAAACTCTCATTAATTTCAGATGAAAGATCATGATCTATCAAAGTATGTTGTCTTATTTTATTTACATCCAAGGAGAGAAAATTTGGGAGATGGTTTTCATCAAATAAATTTGACTGGTCTTTAATTTCTGAAGAAACCACTACTTGTTGAAGATGGTCTTGTGGATCAATACTTTTAAGCTCTACCACCTCTATCTCCAGATCATCGGTCTTCTGTTGACTTTCACTGTTGTCTCCTACTTGAGCCAGTTCAGGGAGCTGAATTTCTTCTTTACACTGATCAGTTTGTTGTGCTGCAAGAATTGTTTCCTGTGGGGAAACTTCATGGACCTCTAAACAACATACATCATCTTTTTCTTGCCGAGGAGAAGATAATTCAAGCAAGGCTTCTATTTTTTGAAAAGGTTTTTCTTCTAAAGCCTCTAATATTTCATAATCCATGAACTGATCATCATCATAGTAATATTCCAGATATTGAATAAAACATTCAAAATTGTCACAACAGTCTTGAATTAGCAACAGAGATGAATAACTTTCCTTGTAATTGTCATGAAACACAGTATGAAAATGCTTTAAAGACATATGCTAGAGGCTGGTAAATTTTCATACCAAGATCTAGCCTTTTCCTCTAAAGTTACCATAAATATTTTCATAAGACAATCTTCATGGAATTTAACTTTAAACTTTCAGATGTGCATATGAAACCTGAATAAATGTAAAGCAACATCATTTCCTGTTTCATCTTTAAACAATGGAAGATTCTTTGACCAATCAACGTTGGGCATAGGATTTGGAAAACCTGGAACCTTTGACCTGTCCAAAGGAGCATACCTGCATTGTATTCCTGAATACATCTTGAAAACACTTTAATGCTAGAATGGAGTCACCATAGGTTCTCAACAACT
This sequence comes from Pinus tabuliformis, assembly GCA_031772625.1. Taxonomy (NCBI): domain Eukaryota; kingdom Viridiplantae; phylum Streptophyta; class Pinopsida; order Pinales; family Pinaceae; genus Pinus; species Pinus tabuliformis. The sequence goes on along the minus strand of CM062820.1, from coordinate 1,012,069,702 downwards.
CTCGATTCTTTTACCAGTGGAGTCTTGATTATTTGAGGCTTCTTGATTGGAAAATGATCATCATAAGAGTCAGAAGAATGATGCTCAAATGTGTAAGGAGATTTTATATTTACAATTTCCAAAGGAAAATAATTAAAAACTAATCTAAGATCTTCTATAAAATACTATATACATTGAAAAACTTTATCAATGAGAAAGAACATAATGTCTTGGATAAAAATCCAAGTTAAAAGCCTAATCTTTTCACATATTTCTTTTAGATTCATTCCTCTAGTGTAGTCTTCATTGTAGAATTGATTTTGGAGTCACCAGGTGGATGTTTTTAACCTTTATGTGTCTAATCACTGTCCACCATCATAGATGAGATCTAAACCTGTAAAACGATTCTGAAGAAAATGTTAGTTCTCCCCAGTATGGTCACCACTATGTTATCACTCAGAAATTTCTCAAGGTTAAAGAAAGAAATTTCCGAGGTAACCACAAACCAATCTTTTAGACTCGGGTTCTAGCCAACCTAAGTCTAGAGAGGGCTCTCTCTTTATAATTTAACTTTGTTTTGGGTGAGTTTCAGGCTAGTTCTTAGTGCTCATGATGTCTTGATTTTGATTGGGTGGTGGACTTCTGGGAATAGATGGGCAGAGCAAGCATTCAGGCCATTGGGCTATGGAGTCAAGCAAAGAGTCGCTTAACTGAATCAGATCAATTGCTAAAGGAGGAGTTCATAGGGCAGGCTAGCACAACAAAAAGCAAATCTGTAGGTTCAAATGGATGAGGTAGTCCTAACCAGGGTAAAAGGGCAATGAAGAATCCTTAAACTGGGATCAAGATGAAGAATAGAGGGATATTAGTAGCAAAGGGCAACTAAGAATCCTTTACTATGGACCTAAGGGGGGAAACTACGAAAGTAAGGGAGCAATTAAGAATTCCCAGACTAAGATAGTTTAGCAGAAAACAGTGAGAAAGTAAACAGTTAAGACAGATAGAATTAAAGCTAATTTTGAAATACCATTCCTTTTTTACCATTCATATTTCATAGAGAAACATGTGAATATTTATAAACATGAAGAGATAATACTTATTTTATTTCCACTGTGCACAAGAATCCTGTGAAATGTCTTTAACTTTATTTCATGATCCAACAGCCAATCCAGTCTTGATTACAATATCTCTTTAAATTGATATGAAATTTCTACAGAAATGTCTTTGAATCCACCCCAAGTACTTCGAATGAAGAAGTATTTATATTAATTCTAAACTGAAATATCTTGAAGAAATATCAAGATTGGTTTTACAAATATCTCAAACTATTTTACATTAATAGAACTTAAATAAAAGAAATTAAAAACTAATGAATCTATTTGGCACTATTTTTATGGATTTATGGTGAAAAAGAAGAGAAATTCAAATTTGATAGCAACTCTTAAGTGATGATGAGGCTTCCAAGTCACTAATTGCCTCCTTCCTTTGTGCATTCTGCCCCAGAAATTCTGCAAACTTAGGGTCCAATGATACGCTTGTATATCTCAATCAAAGATAGATATGTAAAAAGTGAAAGAGGTTATTGTATATAAGTATGTTTTTGAGATAAACCTCTCTCAGTTTCCTAAAATTCAGCTCCAGCTGTTCACAATATTCTCTGCAAAACGATGTCAAAAATAGGACTTTGCACAGTCCGAACAATAGGCTGTGAAGACATGCACTTATTTCCCTTTTGGTAATACCTGTGTAAAAAGTGAGATACTTTTTTGTATATTGGCCTGTTAGGAGCAAAAACCTCCTCCAGTATCTCAAAATACATCTTGCATTAGTCACAATAGTTTCTGTACAACTATGACTTAAACAGGAAATTTCTGAAGAATGTACCATTTCTGCTATGATTTCATCTTTTAACCTTAAATTTCTTTTAACTGTTTTTCACTTTTACTTTGGATAAACTTCATTGTTGCTGGTGAAAGTGTTTTCATCACTGTTTAACCCTTACTTCCTCCATGTTTACTTTTACCGCTCTGTTTTTTCATCTTTCTTCACTTTGACATGAATTTGTATGATGTGTAACTGTCTTCCCTATTGTTTATCTTCATACTAGCTAATTTATTTGAATTTGTCTTCAATCTGATACTCTTTAACCCTGATACACTTTGAATATGCTTTATTGTGTCCTTTTACCTTCACTGTATATTTTAGGTTTTTACTGTCTATTTCAATAGTAAATCATTTAATTCCATGTTTCTTTTGCTTGTATTTTAACTGTATGTTTTATTTTCCATCTCTATTTGAATATATTTGATAACAATCTCGAAGTAAACAGGTCTTATGACTAGTATTAAGATTTTTTATCCAAAGTTGCGATCTTTTGATCGCCTATAAACTAAAACAAATTGTTAGGAAAACGTTGGGTTGATAGGGAGGTCATAAATGGATTTATCAAGCTTTATAGGTCAGCGGAGTGACTCCAAGGTGATTTCGGGAGGTAAACCATGCTTGAATTGGTTAGTAGAGGCTTCATGTGGAGCAGAAGGGTTTCATAAGTTTACACAGTAGAACGGGCAAAGGGTGAGAAAACCTGGGTTCTTGGGGTTTGAACTTTAATGGGAAAACTTTTTAAAATATGGCACGAACTGAATAGTAGACGGTTTTTCGCGTAGCGGGTGGGCGGTAAGTAGTTTGTTTCGCACAGATTTTGGCCTCTTGGAGATATTGGGGGGAGGCCGCCCGGTGCCATTCATCAGGCGCCACGTAGCATTGGGGCCCAACAGGAAACCACCCATATCTAGCGAGTAAAGGTTGGTCTTCAGAGGCCTTGTGAAATCAATGAGGATCATTAGATTTGGCGGGGGAAGATCGGGCAGTGGTCAGTTCATGAAGATGCACGAACGGTAGTGGGGGGGCCCGACGAGGGTTTAAAAGCAGTGGGTTTTAATTAATCACAGATTATGGTGGATTAAGGGCATCGGGGGTGATTTCATTGGAGGATGGTTTGACTTGTAATTAACCACAGATTGATTAATTATGTCAGGTTTTATTCATAAAGTTTATATTTCAAACTTTTGGGGTGGGGTATTAATATAAGGGTTTTATTGATATATATACAGCAAGGGTTTATATTTCTTTTTGGGATTTAATACATATATAAGTGCTAGAAATTAATATGAAGATGGCAGAGAACGGTTTTAGCACTAAGTGTAATGTATCTAATTCATTTTCTTTTCATAAACACATTGTAACTTAGGCTAAAAAGGTAATTTTTGAGGGCTTTTTAGGAAAAATGGTTTACATGGGAGTAATTGCTTTCCCTTATGAAAATAGAGTTTGAACCTTAAGAAAAGGGGTTTTATGATGGGAATGAGGGGGAGTGAAGAGGGGTAAATGTTTATGAGGGGATTTTTTGTACTTAAGGTCTATAAGTCATTAGGCCGAGGGTCCGATCCCTCTAGAAGTCAGAGAAATTCTCTGAGCCCTTTAGACTTAATATTTTAGGTACTTAGGACTTTTCTTGGAAATTAGTTAAGTGAAAGGTGTAATGAGTGAGGGAGGTTAATCAATTTGACTTTGTGGATTTGATACATGCCCAATTTTTGTCTATACTTAGAAATTTGATGATGAAAGTGATCAATATGCTTCTATCTAATCAATCATCACAATTCTTCAACCATTCTTCTACTTACCCATCTACTCATCCTACCATTTTCACTTCTTTTTATTAGGGTGCACTTAAGCTGACAAACCCTTATCAAAACATTTTATTTTCTTTTATAAGAGTAATCTATCTAAGTATAACCTTATTACATGAAAGGGCTCAGATTAAATTGTTGAGCTCTTTTGGACACCTAATCCTCTATGGGTTAGTGTGGAAGCCAAATAGACTAAGGAAGTCCAAGAGACATTGGGATGTGGAACCCAACGGTCAAACCATGTACTATAAATGTATATATTTTGTTAATAAAAAATGTACTCTCATGTTCTATCTTTCAAATTCTGTTGCTTCCCATGTGTGTGTTTAACATGGTATCAAAGCAGGCGATCTCTTGCCCTGCTCAACTATGAGCCACTTGTTTTTTGTGGTTGTTTTATACGCTGCTCTCTAGAATCTACAGCATAACGCCTCAATACGCTGCTCAATTGTACCTGTCAATTTTTTCCTATTCACTGCCTCTCAAAGATTTACATGTCCATTAATATTCATTTATTCATTCTTTCCTGAACTTGAGTGTTTTCAATGTGCGCCTAAGCTAACACTCCATTAATTTGGCCTTTGTCAGAAGTCTATTTTCTTATTGTTGTTAGGATGGTTTCTATTATAGATTTTGGGTTGAATAGCAATTCATCTGACCTTGTGCTGGTTGGCCTTCTCTTAGCGCTATTGATGTTATTCTCTATCTGCTCCACATCTTGAAACACCACCATGGTGTAGTATTGAGGGAGACGAAACTGCATTTGAAGCAGCTAAAGTTCTTAGCGGATTTTCTTTTTTGTAGTGTATGCAGAAGTATTTGTATGGTTGAGAATGTTGAGGTAAATCAAATTATTCCCAAGACTGTGGCTGCTGGGATGTGAGCCCCTATAAGATGGTGCGTTGAGTGTGATTGGATATTGTTGGTCTGTCGAACTGTTTGTGGTATTTCATTACAACCGTTGCTTGGTATTCCGGCTTTGGCACAATAGTTTTTCTGTTTGGTTCACTGTTTAATACCTCCACTGTATAACGTATTCACCGATTGTTTATGTTCAATACTACTCCCACTCAGTTCCTCTGTCCCTATGCGAAACATGGAGCGTTGAGTTCTGCGCATTGAGCTTGAAGTCCGTGAAATAAAAACTGTTGAAGTGTGTAGGTATCACCATTTATGTGTTGCGTTTGCGTTGAACCTACGTTGAATCAACCTTTGAAGCATTGATTAATCTGAGTTAAGACGTTTTTATTTGGTTTCCATGGGTTGATTCATGCTGTCTCTATGCGTTGAGTGATATTGCATTTAAACAGTGATACACAGTGCGTATGTTGGTACCCTGGATGAATATATTTCGTATTGAATGGTGAAATGTATTCGTACGATGCAGCATAGAAGTCAACATCCTTCGTGGTGGCCACGAGCTCGTCACCATTTAGGCTCCCATTGAGTAGCGAATCAATCGAGGTCCATAGCTCGATCAAGAAATGATCCTCCGGGAAATTCTCGGAAGCCCGCAGAGTACCCCCAATTTCACCAGCGATGTTCTTTAGGGTTGATAAGTCCTGAGATGCCTACAATGAAATCCTGTAATAAGTTCACTTGCTATCATGTCCAGAGGAGAATCATACTCATCATGTCCAAAAAGCTCATTGCTTGATATGCCCGATGACCCAGAAAACTTCTACAAGCAGACATGAGTTTCTGTATTGACTGTATTCTTGTTCTCGCCAAAGAATTGTGAAGATGATATTGACTTGGTATTTGCAAATTTCTGCCTTGCCTCATGCTTATTCTTTGTGTTTGTTGCCGAACCTGGGCATTCTCTTAAACTATATGTTGTGCGTTGAGTTACTTTTGATAATTATATGCTGGTCATATATGCGTTGAGTCAAAGCAGTCAGACCCTTTGTATTGTGTATTGATTCATGTGTTGGTGTTAATAGCTCAGTGTGTTAAAGTTTGGCTATTTACTTGAAGCTCTTGATTTTGGTGCTCCACCTCACGGAGGTATTGCCTATGGGCTTGATCAGTTGGTTATGCTTTTGGCTAGTGAAAGCTCTATCAGAGATGTTATTGCATTTCCAAAGACAACTATAGCACAATGTTCTCTAACAAAAACACCATCAAAGAGTTGATCCAAAGCAGCTTCTAGAACTTTCCTATTCCATTGAGAAGTTTACTGACTAGTGAAGCAGGTTAAGCTAGTTGCATAGTTTACAGTTTTTTAAATGGTACAAATGGGTATTTTTGGCATATCATTGTGCTGGGCTTGGTAGCAATAATCCACACTTCCACGCATAATGTTTGCTAGTGAGATTTATCTTACAATGGCAGTGCATATTTTGTTGGTTAGTTTTGGCTTCTACTTTGATTAATTGAAGAAAGGAAGCTCAAATCAGATCCTGATATACCGTTACAAGCAATTTTGGAAGGTATCAATGTCATGAATATGTTAACAATTGGAACAACTTATGGCGTTCTAAACTCATATTTCTAGAACAAATGAGGTATATAAAATGCTCTCTGTGGTGGGGTGAGAGAGGCACCACAAGAGGCACTTATTAGTGATGGCCTCCTGAATGTGCTAAGTTTTTGTACTTAGGATGCGTATTTTTTGAGTGCTTCCATTCACTACAGTCTTGCTTATTTTATATGAAGAAATTGATGATATTGTAAGCACTTAAACTTGTAACAAAGTTTCACCCTAGAGTTTCGGAGGTAAGCACTTCATCATCTGTCAGTTCAAAATTGGCAAATGTAAGGCACTTCTTATGTGCTTTCAGCTTTACAGTTTATGAGATTATGTACATGTTTGTAAGCCACTTTTTATGTGAAAAATTGGGGACTGTTTATATTCTTTAAAGTTGCAGCAATTTGGCATTATTTAGGAGTTCAGTGGAAATTGTTTCAGGCCAAGACTATCCTTTGTAGATCGAATTATGTATTTTCTTAAAGGTTGTTCATATCAGAGATTGATTTGAAGTTGTTGCCATAAGTTTATATAAAAGAGCAATTGGTGTCCATCTTTTCCTCATTCTTTTACTATTTTTTGAGGTTAAAAATGGCTCCAATTGGTGCAATATTAGAGTTACTGGACAATCTAATACTCTCTACTATGGATAATACAATCAAAATCAGCAAGGATTTTCTCACCGATATTCATAGTTGTTTACAAGATGTACATGAAAAGATTGACTTTTTACAGCTTGAATCTCAGCTTCAGCAAGAAGAATTAAAACAGAGGAATCATCATTCTGAACCTGTTTATGTTCAGAACATTGAGACAACAACCCATCAGCAGCAAGTCAATAATGTTACAGTTCATTCAAATTTAGTACCCAATAAAGCAGCAAGATTACATGCAGATGCAGAAGTTCAGCTTGCACTTCCCAAGCCCATCATCAGACCTTGGGAACAACTTGTCCACAACAAGCACAGAACTGGTCTTGAATATGACAAGGATGTTTCATATTCTAGACTACTCAAAGCCCTTTCAGTTTCAGAGTGCTGGATTTCTTCATGACAGTTCATCTCCAGCTGTTTCAGACTCTACTCCTCTTCCACAGCAATAAATTGTGAAATGCCAACACTGTGACCGAGTTGGCCATTTGAAAGATCACTGTTTTGATCTTCACCCATGTAATAACTATCATAAAACCACCCATTCTTCACACAGATGCTTCAAGAAAAAACCTCCTGCAAGATCAAAGATTCATCTTGGATGGATCACTTCTTGGCAATGGGCATCAACAGCCAAGAAGATATTTCAGTCACATGTCAGAACTTGTTCAAGAGTATTGAATAGTCTTGTAGTTGAGTTTTCTCCATCATCTCACCTTGTATCTGACAGGGGGGAAATGATGGTCATCTACAAGCTTCAAAGCCACATCAAGTGAGCCTGAGCCACAACCTACCACACCAGTTTCAGAGTTGTAGCCAGAGACAAAGATGCCCCTGAGCATGCCTTCAATTGGTAATTTGGGACATTTCCTCTAGCAGAAGACTTCAACTTCTTGCCAGTTTTGGAAGAGTTCCAGGAATAGAATTGGGGAAAATTTCTCTAGCAGAAGACTTCATCTTCTTTCTAGTTTTGGAAGAGTTCCAGGAATTGCGTTAAGCATTCCAGAGTTGTTGGTAATCCTTAAACCATCATAGGTTTAGCCTTCCCTTTTCAAGTTGAAGTTCTCCCTTTTATGCCCGATGAGACCTTCCTTTCATGGTTGAAGGCTTCCCTCTTCAAAACATCAGGAGCACTTCCTCTAGCAGAAGGCTTGAGCTTCATGCCAAACTCGGAAGAGTTCTAGGAACTGCACTAAGCATTCCAGTGTTGGTGGTCATCCTTAAACCATCGCCCTTTATACCAACATTTCAGAGAGCACATTCAGCCTAGTGCTGCCATGCATTTTTTGCACATTTTGTATTACAGCTCTCTTCTTGGACTCATACATAACCCTTCAGATTAAGGGGGGAATGTTGGACACCTAATCCTCTATGGGTTAGTGTGGAAGCGTAATAGACTAAGGAAGTCCAAGAGACCTTGGGATGTGGAACCCAACGGTCAAACCATGTACTATAAATGTATATGTTTTGTTAATAAAAAATGTACTCTCATGTTTTATCTTTCAGATTTTGTTGCTGCCCATGTGTGTGTTTAACAAGCTCCCTTTTATTTATTCTACCTATCTAATTATTTGCCAAGATTAAAAAGTTTGGTCAGATTTTATTCTCTAGCTAAAAAACATGAAATTCAAAGCATGGAATAACCAAGATTAAACTGTTTGACTACCATGGATTGTGGCATGAATAACAAGATGCACACAATCATTATTATGCATAAAAAGTAAATAGTAGTGGCATTTTGACTTGCACACTTTCATGGTATTTTTGTTTTTGGGGTTCATATTCTTTCATTTTTTTGACCTTCTCTTATTCTTTTTGTCCTTTGATTTATCTTTTAGGACATACCATCTTTACATTTTTTAGTTTTTATAATATGGAAAACATTTGCAGAAAGCAAAGGTATGTACATATTATAGATTTAATCTCAGCCATTCAAAAATTATGACTCCTATTGGTATAGGAACCTAACAGGACCCCCGTTGTCCTTAATAATCCTTTCCCCACTCAGCAGCAGCAAAACCTTATTGCAAACCAACCCCTGCAAGGGGGCAACAATGGTTCGCAACATCCTTCAGCTGGTGAAGGATCTTCTACCATTTACACATTTGAAACAGTAGATCTACAAACACGAGCCAAATCTTATGGAGCTCCTATCACTCATGCAGAGGAACCTTCCTCAAGTCCAAACCCACTGCCGCCCAAAGATTTTCATATCGAAAGGCCGGTTGCGGACCTTGTAATTTGCCCCCCCAAAGGGGCACTTCGACGCGCAATGCACAATACATCTGCACGTGCTGCCCAAAACTACAGCATTGTAGAAGACTTGGTGCAAGGGCCATCGGCTATGTCAGTGCTCGAAGTATTACAAACATGCCCAACACAACGGAAATCTTTGCTTTCAGCTATTGGTGGTATCGACCCACAGGATTCCATGCTTGCAATTTTCGACATGGAAAAGTGTAAACCTCCCCTTTCTCACTAGCTTGCATTTCAAGTGAAAATTACTTCGAAAGGTAAAAGTATACACCGAACTGTCATTGACGAAGGTGCTTCTACCTGTGTCATGTCAGCTTCATGTTGGTTCGCCCTGGGTTCTCTAACCCTATCCCTACCGTCGAACTCCCTTAAATCTTTCGACGGCCACACTTTCATCCCAAAAGGTTACCTGGCTAGCTACCCCATCACTTTGTATGGGAAAATGGTAACAGTGGACATAGAAGTCATAGACAAAAAAATCAACTATAATCTCTTGTTGGGTCGCAGTTGGACATATGCCATGATGACCATCGTATCTACTGTCTTTCGCATCATCCTATTTCCATTCAATGGAAAGGTAGTTATAGTATATCAGCTGTCTTTCTGCACCCCTGATTATTCATGATTACCAAGTAGCTTCATACACCTAGTAGGTGGTGTGCCTGACTCTTACGTCAGTCTCAGTACCAGTCTATTAAAGGCTTCTTCCCTCATGGGTTGTTTTCCTCTTCAGCTGCCCAAGGTTCCATAGATGGTCAACATGCTTTCATCTATTCCTCATGAACAGATCGATCCATGGATCCTACCAGCTCCTTCAGACCTTGACACATACGGAGACCAAATGCCACTGTCACTAGCTTTATTGGCCTACCAAGCCATTCAATCTACATCTGCATCTCCAGTCATGTTGGTTACGGCCAACGGTACCACCGCCCCTCCCATAAACACTCCTCCTTTCGATCTACTCGATCAAGTCCTACCTATGGACGAAGCTATTCGAGAAATCATGAGTTTAGGAGAGCAACCTTGGGAGGATTGGCACCATCATGTTTCGATATCTAATTTGGAAATGATGCCTCTTCAAATACTATCCCCTGACATACCAGAAATCATTTCCTCACCCTATACGATCCTCCAAACTTTGGAGGCAGAAGGAAACATGGGCAATATTTCAAAAACATTGCTCATCGATATTTATGTCATGACAGACACCGTGGAAAACATTCAGATTGGAGCCGATTGCAATCCTGAGGAAATTGCAAGCTTCACCTGCCTATTTAAGGAATTCCGCGATGCATTCACCTGGTCTCATGAGGAAATGCTCGGCATCAATCCGTCTATTGTCGCGCATGAGATCCAGCTTTACGATGATGCAAAACCCATCGAGTGTCAGATCCCTTCCCTGCAAATAGTCGTTGAACCCCTGCCCGACACCACTACTGAAGAAGAATGGTTACTATACCTTAATCAGCTGGATGAAACCCATAGAGATGTCAAATTGGCAGTCAAGGCTCACAAGTGCCGGGTAAAATCCCAATATGACAAAAAGGTTAAGCTTCGTTCTTACCAAGAGGGCGACCTTGTTTTTCTCTATGATCAGAAACATGATCTCTTGGGGGCAGAAACACTCCAACCCTTATGGCTAGGTCCCTATATCATCAAGAAAGTCCTCTCAAAAGGGGCATATGAACTGTAGGACTGGGAAGGAGTCCCGCTCACGGAGCCCAGAAATGGGCTCTATCTGAAAAAGTATTATGCCTAGTATTGCACTAGGCATGTGTTTGTGTAATTTTATGTATTCTCCAAAGAGCATTTTTCTTTTATGGGATATTTTCTTGCTCTCAAAAAATGAAACATCTCTGAGTTTTTCATCGTTGGGCTCGTTAAACATATACGGCGACGGTCTGAGAAACTCTTTTTCGCTCTTTTTCTAGCTCATTAAACTGAAAAAGACCATTAGAGCATTCTTTTTAGGCGCTTTTTTCTTGCTCATAAAATTGAAAAAATCCTGAGTTTTGTCTTTAGGATCATTAAACTTTATAAAGATGACCCGAGCATTCTTTTAGGTACTTTTCTCGCTCGTTAAACTGAAAAATCCTGAGTTTTTGTTACCAGCCTCGTTAAACATATACGATAGCAACAAGAGCACTTGCTTTTTTGGGACCATTTCTCGCTCTTAAAATCGAAAAAATCCTCAAGTTTTTCCCCTCCTTCGGGCTCATTAAATCTACGAAGGAGGAATGAGCAATTCTTTTACCTCTTTTTCCCCACTCACTAAACTGAAAAAGATACCTTGAGTTTTCTTCATTTGACTTGTTAAAATTTGATGAAGGCATTGAGTTTGTCGTCACATGGCTCATTAAAAATTCATGACGAAAAACGAGTTTAGTCCATCTCCTCGTACTCGTAACAAAATGAGGTCGACATCTATTGAACATAGGTTTCTCTTTATCCGAATTCAATAGATTAACTAACGGAAAAGTAACTGATCCGAGTATACTATTAACCATTTGTTGCACCTGGTTAACAACTATGACAAAGGGGCCACCATGGAGTCATTCTTTACGATCCTTTCAGACTCTCTAAATATGAAAAGACCACCGAGTTGTCTAGTCTAGACTCTTTAAATTACACAGACAAGGTATAGAGTCACTCTTTTTGCGGTCCTTTTCAAACTCTTTAAATATGAAAAGATCGATAAGTTTTCCTATTTGGACTCATTAAACTAAGCAGATAGAGCAGAGAGTCACTCTTTTTGCAGTCCTTTTTAGACTCTTTAAATATGAAAAGATTGATCAGTTTACCCGTCTGAACTCATTTAAACTAATCAGACGGGGAAGTGTACAGTACAATTGTATTTCGTATTAGATAGCGTGGTTTGGCAGCAATCGTTCCCTTGAACATGGCACTCCCTCAGATAAACCTTCCTTGTGATAACCTCTCAATATGAATCCTACCATCCTATGAGTTTAGCCTATATACCCTGATGTTCTTGCATCTCTGTATCCTAACACTCTTTGGTGTTCATGAGTCTAGTGTTGTCTGGTTAAAACCGTTTTCATGCCTTCTATTGTTCAAGGGTTAACCTTTTGTTTCCTCCATCAACCCATCAAACATATCCTTTCATCATGCCCTCTATTTTTTAGACCCAAATGCTCAAAAGATTCCTCAAAAAACAAATCATTCTTGTCCCGTTTCGTGTCGATTGATGTAGGACACATTATTTCCTACCTTTCGACAGGTATCTTCCTATCGAGTTCAACACTCTATCTAGGAAGAAAACCTAGAAACACATTTAGTGCCTTGGTACTTGCAGACATTAGTGGCAGGTTTCCTTGTGTTTGGTCAGGGGTTCTCATTATTGGCTCTTGGTTAAGTGATTCTATGGGTGTTCGATGACAAAGACATCTTTCACACTCATTAGATTGTACTATGCATCTTGGAGACCATCACCATTATCAGTGGCCTTCCTTGCGTCTGTTAACGGTCTCCATTATTGACTGGTAATTAGATGATTTCGTGCATGTTCGACGTCAACACATCTATTCACATGTATTGATTTATGCTATTTGGTGAAGTGGAAATCAAGACCTTGGGTAGAGGCTTGCATCACGCAGCCTTGTTTCCTCTCCCAAGTTGCGGATATTGTTTTTTGGAGACAGCTTATCAGGATGATTCTATTATGACACTGGATCTATCTATCCCTCTACTTCCCTCTCCCTCTCCTCCCTCCCTCTATTCCCTCCCTTTCCCTCTCCCTCCTTCCCTTTCCCTCTCCCTCTCTCCTCCCCCTATCCCACCCTCTCCTCCTCTCCCTCCCCCTCTCCCACTCTGTCTCTCACTCTATCTCCCCCTCTCCCTCTCCTTCTCTCTCTCTTTCTCTCCCTTTCTCTCTCCCCCACCTTTCTCTCTCTCTTCCCCTCTCCCTTCGCCTCTCCCCTAATCCCTCTCCTTATCCTCCTCTCTCCTCGACCTATCCTTCTCTCTCTCCCTCCTAGTGTTTCTCTCCCCCCTTTCCCTCCCCCTCTCTTCTTTCACCCTCTTCCTCCCTCTCTCTCTCTTCTTCCCTTTCCTCCTCTCCCTCCACCTCCCCTTCCCTCTCTCTCTCCCCGTCTCCCACTCTCTCCCCCCCATCTCTCTCTCTCTCTCTTTCTCTCTCTCTCTCTCTCTCTCTCTCTCTCTTCCTCTCCCCCTCCCCTTATCTTGCTCTCTCCCCCTCCTGATCCTACTCCCACTCTCCCTCTCCCCTTCTCCCCTCTCACCCATCTCTCTCTCTTGCCATCTCCCTCCCTCACTTCTCCTCCCCCTCTCCCTATCCACTTCTCCCCCCCAACTCTCTCTCTCTGCCTCCTCGCACTTGCCTAACTTCCTCTCCCTCCTCTCTCTCCCCCTTCTCTCCTCCCTGCCCTCTTAGTACCTCTCTCCCCCTCTCCCTCTCTCTCCCCCTCTCTCCCTCTCCCTCTCCATATCCGTCTCTCTCCCCCTCCTTTCTTTGTCTCTCTCCCCCCCCTCCTCTCTCTCACTATCCTCTCTCCCCCTTGCTCCCCCCTCCTCTCTCTCCCCCTCTCTCTCCCCCTCTTGCTCTCACTCACCATCTCTCGCTCCCCCTCTCCCACTTCTCCCCCCCTCTCTCTCCCTCCATACCTGCCCCTACCCCTCTCTCTATCTCCCCCCTCCATTCCTCTCTCTCCCGCTCCCCCCTCCCTCTATTCTATCACCCTCTTCCTCCACCCCTCTCTCTCTCTCCTCCTCCCCCTCCCTCCCCCTCTCCTTCTCCCTCTCTCTCTCCCTCTCTTTGTCTCTCTCCCTCTTCCTCTCCCTCGTCTCGTCCCTCCCTCCCTCTCTCTCTCTCTGTCACACACACACACTCTACCTCCCCTTCTCCCCCTACGCCTCCCCCACTCTTCCCCTCCCACTCTCGCTCAACCTCTCCCTCTGCCACTATCTACCCCCTCTTTCTCTCACTCTCCTCCTCCACCTCTCTCCCCCACCCCCTCTCTCCCCACCTTATCTCTCTCTTTCTCCCTTTCCCTCCCCCTCTCTACCCCCACATATCTCTCTCTTTGTCCCTTTTCCTCCCCCTCTCCCTCTCCCTATCCTCCACTCTCTCCCATTCTCTCCCCACCCTCTCTCTCTCTCTCTCTCTCTCGATCCCTCCCTCCATCCCTACCTCTCTCTCTCTCTCTCCCCCCTTGCTCCTCTCCCACTCTCGCACCCCCTCTCCCACTCTCTCCCCTGCCTCTTTCTCTCCATCTCCTCCTCCCCCTCTCTCCCCCTCTCCCTCTCCCCTTCTCTCTCCCACCCCATCCCTCTCTCTCTCCCCACCTTCGCCTCTCTCTCCCTACACCTCTTCCTCTCTCTCCCTCTCCCTCTCTGTTATGAAACCAACTCACAAAAATATAGAAAAGATAGATCAATGCCTTAGAATTCAATCTCTTCGGGGGGGCAACCTCCTTTACATTACATAAATGAACAATTCTTGGATGATTCAAATGACAAAACCTCCTTTCTATATATAGGAGTCTAAGGAGTCACAATATAACCAAGCCGGCCTAACAATAATAATATAAAGGCACAAAAATAACAATAGAGGGATTCTATGGGGCATAGTAATAACGATATGGGGACAATAGGGACACAACAATATTAATAAGGGATACAACTACAATAGTAATGGGGGCATCATTAGTATTATAGGGACCTAACATGCCCCCTCCTTCAAAAAAGTGTTGTCCTCAATGCTTAAGTAGTTCTGGATGCTTCTGTATAAAATTCTCATCCTCCCATGTCGAATCTTCAACATATAAGTTCTTCCACTTGATGAGATACTTCGAAATGGATCGATTTTGTAGGTATCGAGTTCTTACTTCTATGATTGCTTCCGGTTCCAATATAGTTTTTCCTTCCTCGTCAAGTTTTGGAAATATTGTTTGAACTGGGAGCTTGTCACCTATAACCTTCTTTAAACATGAAACATGGAAAAGTGGGTGCACTCAAGAAGCTGTAGGAAGCTCCAATTTGTATGCCATAGTACCAATCTTTTGCAACACCTTGTACGGACCATAATACTTTGGTGATAATTTATTATCCTTCTTATCTTGCTTGAGAGACATTTGTTTATATGGTTGTAGCTGTAGGAATACCCAGTCACCTACATCAAAACTTCTTTTGCTACGATGTTGATCTGCTTGTTGTTTCATTCTATTTTGTGCCAACACAAGGTTATCCTTTATGAGTTGGAGAACTTGTTGTTGATGCTTGATGTGATGTTCCACTGCTTGAACCTTAGAATTTTCTCTTAAATATGATGTGATGGATGGTGGCTGATATCCATAAAGTGCCATAAATGGGGTCATTTTTGTTGCAGTATGGAAGGAAGTGTTATACCACCATTTAGCCAAAGGCAACGATTTGAGCCATTGTGTCTATTTATCATATACAAAGCAACGAAGATATCCTTCCAAACATTTGTTTACTATCTCAATTTTCCCATCAGATTGAGGATGATAAGATGAGTTATGATCTAACTGAGTACCAAGACAAGAAAATAATTCTGTCCAAAAATTTCCAGTAAAAATGGGATCTTTGTCAATTACAATAATCTTTGGGTTTCCATGTAGCTTTTGAATTGTTTCCATAAATGCAGTAGAATCTGTATTGGCTTTAAATGGATGTGATAATGCATAAAAGTGTGCATACTTGGTAAGTCTGTCAACTACCACCATGATGACACTCTTTCCCTTCGACTTGGGTAAACCTGTGATAAAATCCATTGAAAACTGCTCCCAACATTGGCTTGGAATGGATAAAGGTTGTAATAGACGTGGTGTCTTAATTTTTTCAGCTTTATTTTGTTGGCAAACCAAACATTCCGCCACAAAATTTTGAATATCTGATTTAAGGCAATCCCAAAAAAATTCCTTCTTAACCCTGTGGTAAGTTTTTAAAAATCCCGAGTGCCCTCCTAAGGGAGAAGCGTGCAATTCAGAAGAATCTTTTGTTTGATTTGGGAATTCTTATAGAGGTATAAGCGATCTTTGTACCATAACAAATCATTTTTCAAGCTAAATGTATCAGATGTACTGGAATCTTGTTGTAACTTTCGAATAAGTGGCCACACTTATTTGTCATTCTTCCATTCCCCCCATTACTTCATTTATCCAATCTTGTTGGATAATAGAAATGGCACACAACAATGCTTCCACATCCTCATCCTTTCTTGAGAGTGCATTTGCCACAACATTTTGCTTCCCTTTTTTGTAGATGATTTTAAAGTCATAACCCAACATCTTTGTGACCCAATTTTGTTGTTCTTCAGAGGATAATCTTTGTTCTAAAAATTATTTAAGGCTATCATGATCCGTTTTACCTTGAAGTGTCTTCCGATTAGGTAGGGTCACCATTTCTTAAGTGCATGTAGTATTGCCAACATTTCCTTCCCATAAATAGCTTTGTGTAAATACTTTCCATTGATTGGATGACTTTCAAAAGAAATGGGTCTTTCATCTTGCATTAAAACAGCACCAATTCCATTTCCTGAAGCATCAAATTCCACAATAAAGGTTTTTGTGAAGTCTGGTGTAGCTAAGACTGGTGCTTGGCACATTGCCTCTTTAAGATGTTCGAAGGCCTTTGTTTCTTCTAGAGTCCATGAAAATGCATCTTTCTTCAATAATCTTGTTAGAGGCGCTGCTATTTTCCCATAATTCTTAACGAACTTGGGATAATACCCTGTCAAGCCGAGAAATCCTCACAAATTCTTTACGGATGTGGGGATTTTCCATTCCTTAATGGCTTTAATTTTTCTAGGGTCTACCTTAACTCCTTCATGAGATACAATATGACCCAGATATTCCACCTCTTGTACTCCAAATAAACATTTGGATCTTTTTGCATATAATTGTTTCTCCTCCAATAGTTGTAACACCCTGTCAACATGTTCAACATGACCCTTCCAAGACTTGTTGTAGATTAGTATATCATCAAAAAATACTAACACAAATTTTCTAAGGAAGGGTTTGAAAATGGAATTCATCAAACCTTGAAATGTAGACGGTGCATTGGTAAGGCCAAAAGGCATGACCAAAAATTCATAGTGACCCTCATGAGTTATAAATGTTGTTTTCAGAATGTTTTCAGTCTTCATTCTGATTTGATGATATCCTGAACGAAGATCCAACTTGGTGAAGTAAATTGATCCATGCAATTCATCCAATAATTCATCAATGATAGGAATGGGAAACTTATCTTTAATAGTGAGCTTGTTAATCTCCCTATAATCCGGACACATGCGCCATGATCCATCCTTCTTGTACACCAATACTACTGGAGCAGAGAAAGAACTTTGGCCAGGTTGAATTATACCAACCTCTAGCATTTCTATAACCATACGTTCAATTTCACTCTTTTGGGAATAAGGATATCTGTATGACCTGATGTTTGGAGGAACACTTCTTGGAATCAAATGAATAGCATGATCGTGATTACGAATAGGAGGGAGACCTTTGGGAGTCTCGAATACCTTGAAATGATTGCCCAAGATTTTTTGGAGATCTAGAGAAATAGATGATTTCGATGTGGAAACATCTAGCGAACATAATTGTGCAATTACACCTCGTTGTTCCTCTTTTAGAAGCTTTGTCATACCATTAGAGTTGATTATCTTTCCTAGTTTCCTTGCAATGCCCCTTAATTCAATTTCCTTTCCTTCTGCATAAAATTTCATGAAAAGTTCTTGAAAGTTAAAAGTTATTGTACCCAAGGATTGTAGCCATTGAATTCCTAGTACAACATCAACACCTCCCATTGGAATGGAAAGCATTGGGTTATTCAATATATATTCTCCCATGGATAGCTTGATATTATGGCACTTTCTAGAGCAATTTATCGTTCCTCCACTTGCAATCATCACTTGACACTCTGGTGCTGAATATAGGAATCAATTCAATTCTTTTGCTATCTTACAATGAATAAAGTTGTGGGTACTTCCTGAATCAATCAGCACTATTACCTTTTTCTTCTTGATATGTCCTTCTATCTTAATGGTTTAAGGAGTGGTAATTCCAGCCAATGCATTACAAGATATAGTCGGATTCATTTCTTCTTTATCTAGGCTTTGTTCCTGGAGTATATCCTCTTCTTTTGACCTTTCTTGTTCTTTTTCTTCTTCCTCTTCACAATCTATGTAGAATAATTTCTATGAAAGTTGGTTTTAATTTTGTTTAGTATATAGGTAGTTAGATTTTAATTTTCGGCATGATGTTATATACTTTTATAGGAAAATATAGTATGGACACCGTCATGATATACAAAGTTATATAGCTTGGGTAGAAAGACTGATCATTTTTTGCTACTGCACGGCTTATCAAGCGGTTAGGTGGCCAACAGACTTAGTTTTCCTTTGGGAAAGTTGAGGCCACCTAACTATTCTTATGTAGATGTAACTTGCTTATATTTAATGAAAATGGAAGGATTTACCAAGCTTACAATAATAATAATAATAATAATAATAATAATAATATATTAGTATGTATAAAATAATTGGGAAATTCCCACCATGCTCGGTGGGGAAGCACGAATCAATATTAACAATTTGTATCAGCAATTCCTATTGTCCATGTAATAATTATTAATAATTAAATTAAAATTATGGAATTCCAATTCCAAAATCGACACACTTTGTAGTAGTAGAAAAAATTAAGATATAGAGCTTAACACTATTGATATGCTCCATTATTAGAAACAACTAATAAATGCAAAATTAATCATGCACTATAAAAAAAATCTAATGACACAACAAAAAATAATTAAATATATTGATTTTAGTGATGATATAACAAATAATGATGCACAACAATTAGGAAGTTGCAATGGTTTTGTTGTAATTCCAATCATTTTAAGAATGAGATAACATCAATAAAGATATAAGACAAAAACATGAGGGTACATTTATTTCAAAAATGGTACACTGAAAAATATGTAAATAAATTAGTTTAATTTATTTCAATAATGAAATAATGAAAAACAATAAGATGCATGGATTTTAGTAACGATATATTGTCCAATGGGTCTTGGATGGATGGTGATTGAGTGCACTGTTAACTTGCATTTCAGTTTAAAAAGTATTATTGAGAAAATTATTTTTAAAATTACATGGATGAATTAAGTGATACTCATAAATTAACATTTTTTTTCGTGAGGTTCATTGTCCATAGAAAACTCACATTTTATGTACACATGATTCCCAAAAAAATAAGCAACATGCTCTTTCCCCATAAATTCAACCTTTCTTTCCCCATAACATCAACCACTCAATACTCATGGTCGGGATCTCTGAGCATATCTCTACCCTTGATGGCCCACAGCAATGGAGGTAATGAAATCTCTTTGAGCTTGGGCATTGTGGGGTTCCAAGGGATACTGAACGAATGATCTATGTTACTACCCATTGGAAGTGACAACCACCAATATGCCTAATTCAAATCTAGATTGAGAAATGAATCATCCATGCACTCGTGCTCCAACCATGTGCATTCCTTGGCATCGAAGAAGAGATGCAACAGTATTGCCCTGCTCACTTTCATGGGACTTTCTTCTTCCATGTCGGCACACTAGGCCACCACGTGATGTGCGATGTTGGCACTCGTTGTCTCCCATTAGATACACTGGAGAAAGGTATGCATGGGAATCAAGCCATGCATCATGTTCAATGTGAGTGGGAAAATTCAAAACGTAAAAAGTGTGCCACGAAATTCAAATCTCAAAACATAATTATCAAATATGATATAGATAAATTAGATCTGTCATGCAGATGGTGAATCATGTAGGACAAGCCATGGATCATGGATGAATGATACCTACATAGACATTCAATTGTTTCCATAACCATTGAACAAAAAGCTTTCCCCAAAAAAATATGCACATAGGTATCCACTTAAACCAAACCAGATGTCAGAGTTCTTCTCATCTACTTTCTATCAGGCACGACAAGTAATATTGGGGATACAAAAGTATGGTATGATGCTTCCCGGAAAGATCATGTTCATCACTGGAGCTTTAGAGTATAACATGAACGCATGAATGGTGGGCATGGTAAGTCACTGGGAAATCATTTCCTTAGTGACTTGTTTTTAAGACTTGCCTAGCCTAGCCTACCATAGCGTAGCCTAGCCTATGTTATTCCAGCATAGCCTAATCTATCCTGGTCGAGCCTTTCCTAAATTAAACTATCCTAGCCTAGCCTACTTTGGCTTAGCCTAGCTTGGCCTGATATAGCTTTGACTAGCCTAGCCTAACTTAGCCTAGCCTAACCTAGCCTAGCCTAGCCTATCTTCCCTAGCATAACCTAGCTTGCCTAGCCTAGCCTAAACTAGTTTAGCTTATTGTATCTTTCCTAGCATAAAATACCCTAGCCTAGCCTAGCCATAACTAGCTTAACCTAAAAAAATCTAACCTAACCTTGCCTAAACTAAATCTAGTTTAGTCTAGTCTAGCGTAGCCTAGTCTAGCCTTGTTTTAGTCTATTCTAAACTAGTCTAGTCTAGTTTGGGCTAGGCTAGTTTAGGCTAGTCTAGGTTAGTCTATTCTAGCCTAATCTAGCCTAACCTAGTCTAATGTAGCCTAACCTAATCTAGCGTAGCCTAGCCTAATCCAACATAGCCTAGCCTAGCCTATTCTACTCTAGCCTAGCCTAAATGATCCTAGCCTAGCCTAGCCTATCCTAATCTAGTCTAGCCTAGCCTAGCCTACCCTAGTCTCACCTAGCTTATTATAACTTAGCCTAGCCTAGTCTATCCTACCCTAGACTACCCTAGCCTACCCTAGTCTAGTCTGGCTTACCCTATTCTAGACTACCCTAACCTACCCTAGCCTAGTCTTGTCTAGCCTACCCTGCCCTACCGTAGTCTCTTCTAGCCTAGACTAGCATACCTTACCCTACCCTAGCCTACCCTAGCCTATCCTAGTATACCCTACCCTATTGTAGCCTAGCCTAGTCTAGCCTACCCTAATCTAGAATACCCTAGTCTAGCCTAGCCTAGTATAGCATAGCTTAGTCTACCTTAGCCTAGCCTACCCTAGTCTTGCATACCCTAGCCTACCATAACCTAGCATCGCTTACCCCATTGTAGCCCACCCTAACTTACCCTAGCTTAGCTTAACCTATTCTACCCTACCCTATTCTAGACTAGGCTACACTAAAGTAGATTAGACTAGACCAAGTTTAGAGTAGAAGGCTAGGCTAGTTTAGTCTAGTCTAGTCTAGTCTAGTCTAGGCTAGGCTAGGCTAGTATAGTATATTATAATCTAGTGTAGGATAGTATAGTCTAGTCTAGCCTAATCTAGACTACTCTAGTCTAATCTAGTCTAGCCTAATCTAACCAAGACTATTCTAGCCTAGCCTAGAATAGCCTAGCCTAATCTAGCCTAATCCAGCCTAGCCTAGCCTAATCTAGCCTAATCTAGTCTAACCTAGCCTAGCCTAATTTAGCATAGCCCAGCCTAATCTAGCCTAACCTAATTTAGCCTAGTCTAGCCTAACCTAATCTAGCCTAACGTAGCCTAGCATGGCCTAACCTAGCTTAGCCTAACCTAATCTAGCCTAATATTGCCTAATCTAGCCTAATCTTACCTAATCTAGTCTAGCCTAGCCTAGCCTAGCCTATCCTAGCCTAATATAACCTACCCTAATCTAGCCTAGACTAATCTAACATAGCCTAATGTAGCCTAGCCTATCTTAATCTAGCTAAATCTACCCTAGCCTAATCTATCCTAGCCCAGTCTAGCCTAATCTAGCTTAATCTAAACTAATCTAGGCTAGCATAATCTATTTTATCCTAACCTAACTTAGCCTAGCCTAATCTAACCTAATCTATGCTAATCTAGCCTAGCCTAATCTACCCTGAGCTAGCCTAACCTAAGATAATCTACCGTAGCCTAGCCTAGCCTAATCTAGCCTAATATCATTTAGCCTAATCTAGACTAGCCTACCTTAGGCTAGCCTATGCTAACCTATCGTACCCTACCATTCCATCCTACCCTACCCTACACTACCCTAGTCTACCTATCTTAGCCTACCCTAGGCTACGTACCCTACCTTAGCCTACCCTACCATACCCTACCCTAGGCTACCCTACCCTACCCTACCTTGCCTAGCCTAACCTACCTAGCCTAGCATAACCTAGCATATCCTGGCCTACCTAGGCTACCCTAACATAACCTAGCCTAGCATAGCCTAGCCTAGCCTATCCTATCCTAAGTTTATCCTAGCCTACCTAACCCAAGCCTATCCCAACCTACCTTAGCCTAACCTACCTTAGCCTAACCTAGCCTAGCCTAGCCTATCCTACCCTAGCCTACCCTAGCCTATCCTAGCCTAGGGTATCCTAACCTACCTAAGCCTAGCCTAGCCTCGCCTATCCTACCCTACCCAAGCTTAGCCTAGCTAGCCTAACCTACCCTACCCTACCCTACCATAGCCTAGCCCCGCCTAGCCTAACCTACCCTAACCTACCATGGCCTACCCTACCCTACCCTAGCATACTTAGCCTACCTAACCCACCTAGCCTAGCCTACCCTACCCTAGCCCAACATACCCTAGCCCAACCTACCCTAACCTACCCTAGCCTACCTAGCCTACCCTAGCCTACCTAGCCTGGCCTACCCTACCTAGCCTAACATAACCCAGCTTATCCTAGCCTACCTAACCTACCCTAGCATAACCTAGCCTAGCCTAGCCTACCCTATCCTAAGCCTAGCCTAGCGTACCTAAGTCAAACCTTTATCCGAGCCTAGTGTAGCATAGCGTAGCCTAACCTAGCCTAGCCTTAACTAGCCTACCCTAGCCTAGCCTAGCCGACCTTGGCTTAGCCTAGCCTATGCTAGCCTACCCTTGCTTAGCCTAGCCTAGCCTAGCCTAGCCGACCTTGGCTTAGCCTAGCCTATGCTAGCCTACCCTTGCCTAGCCTAGCCTAGCTTAGCCTAGCCTAGCCTACGCTAGCCTATCCTTCCCTCTCCTAGCCTACCCTAGCCTATGCTAGCCTATCCTGCCCTATCCTACCCTACCCTACCCTATCCTACCCTAACATAGCTTAGCCTAGCCTAGCCTAATCTATCCTAGCCTAGCTTAGTGTATCATAACCTACCTAAGCCTAGCCTAGCCTCGCCTATCCTACCGTACCCAAGCTTAACCTATCTAGCCTACAGTACCCTACCTTACCCTTCCATAGCCCAACCTAGCCTACCCTACCTTACCCTACCCTACCCTATACTAGCCTAGCCTACCCTAGCTTACCTAACCTACCCTAGCCTACCCTAGCTTATCTAGCCCAGCCTAGCCTACCCTAGCCTACCCTCGCCTACCATAGCTTACCCTAGCTTAAACTACCCTACCCTACCCTACCCTTCCCTAACCTACCATAGCCTGCCCTACCTTAGCCTACCCTAACCCAGCCTAGCATACCTAATCGAGCCTAGCCTAACTTAGCCTAGCCTAGCCTAGCCTAGCCTAGCCTATCCTAGCCTAGCCTAGCCTAGCCTATCCTAGCCCAACCTAACCAAACCTAACCTAACCTAACCTAACCTAACCTACCATACCCTAGCCTAGCCTAGCCAAGTTTACCTCGCCTAGCTAAGCCTACCTAGCCTGCCCTAGCCTACCCTAGGCTAGCTTACCTGGCCTACCTGATCTACCCTACCCTAGGCTACCCTAGGCTACCTAGCCTAGTCTAGCCTACATAGCCTACCCTACCTAGATTACCTAGCCTACCCTTCCCTACCCTACCCTACCCTAGGCTACCTAGCCTAGTCTAGCCTACATAGCCTACCCTAGCCTACCCTACCTAGATTACCTAGCCTACCCTACCCTATCCTACCCTACCCTACCCTACCCTACCCTATCCTACCCTACCTAGCCTAGCCTACCCTATCCTAAGCCTAGCCTAGCCTACCTAAGCCTAGCCAATCCGAGCCTACCCTAGCCTACCCTAGCCTATCTTAACCTAGCCTAGCCTAGCCTAACCTTAAGTAGTTTCTCCTAAACTAGATTACCCAAACTAGCCTAACACATGCCTAATCTAGCCTAAACTAGTTGAGCCTAAATATGTTTTTTTATTAAAACAAATTAACATAAAAAAAGTAACTTCCTATATCAATTAAGAAAAAAATAGAATTCCCTCTTTCTTATTTAGTAAATAAAACTATATAAATAAATAAATAAATACTTATTATCAAAATATAATAAATATGAATTATTGAAATATAAATTTTATAGGCTATTCAAAATATTTTCATCATGAAAATACAATCATTCACATGTAACAAATTTTGGCTCACCTAAATTACTGAAAAAGACATACAGTGAAATAAATTGAAACACTGTGTATATATATAACTCTGAAAGCAATAGAATTAGAAGTGAAAAAAAACTTATCAATTTTATTTAAAAAAAACAATCCATGTCCAATTGAAGCAAAAAACACCTATAGCAGCAACCCAAAAAGGATATTCTATACTCACATAAACATGAGGCTTCAACTTTAAAAATTTAAAAAGATATTTATATTTAAAAGAATATTAGGTGTGCTGAAATAGTTTTCGTGACAATAATTGAATTCGAAGCGCCTACGGAGATGTCGGTGATAAATACGAATACCACTAAACTCCATCCACGGCTTCTTGATGGAAATGTCGCCTAATTTATGGGTTTATTTGATACTCCGTCTATCATCCTTTGTTTTGGCAACGGAGCCTGTGGATCCCTTTGTTCGCTTCTTGAAGGGTTTTGGATTCTGGGTTTAAAAAAGTTTGTGAGTTGTTATTGTGCATATGAAAATTGAGATTTGAGGCGAGACGACCGTAGAAGACCAAGAGGAATTGGAAAATGAGAACAAATGGTGAGAATGAGAATAGCTCTGCTAAATTTCCAAATTCTTTTTGAATTTTAAAATATAATATGTATGATGATTAATTTCCAAATTCTTTTTGAATTTTAAAATATAATATGTATGATGATTAAATTAATTAATACATAGAATTTCACTAGTTATTGTGTCATGGTGTTCATACACACACGAAATATAAATATCTTTTTACCAGTAATGTTCATCATTTCCTTGTTGACTTTGTTACACCCACACAACTTTACTTTCAATAAAATTAAAATTTAGAAATATTTGTTGTTTTATTTATGTTATAGAAAATCCATTGTCAAACATGATCCCACCCTAATGAGACATACACACTGTTTACCTTTTTATCTTCCTAGAATTTACCAAACGCTTAAAGATGGAAATGGTGGATAGCATTCTTCTTATTATAGGTCTGAATTACAAAATTGTGTTTTTGATTTATATTAAAAATTAATTATTAAATATATATACCAATAGCCAAATATCATTGTTTTCCATGTATTTATTCTTCAAATATTCAAGGTCCGTTAAACATAAAGCCACAACCTTGAAGAAATAGCCTAAAGTGCGTTAGATAAGAATTAGAAAGGATATTTTTATCATATGGCAAGTGCATCATAAGAAGAATATTATTGTAAGGTGTAGTCTTTAGTGCGATTTTTTGGAGGTTTTTCCAGTGGGATTTTCCAGTCAAATTTCTCTAAATTCCGGCAGCAATTTATTGAAATCGCAAGTTTGATAGGTAATTTCTGCACAACCAAAGCGTCCTAGGGGTTTTTTAGGGTGCTGAATCCAAATATGCAGTTAAATAACCATTTTAACTAATACAAATCAAGATTTAACCTCAATTTTTTCCGTCGGATTCCGTCACCGGAATCTCCAAAAAGTCGCACTAAAGGCAACTCCTTATTGTAATAAGGGTGAGCCAGTGCTTCACCACTGAGTACGAGTGGCATGTCTCTACTTGGAAAAAGTACAATTTTTGGAGCCTCCGAGCTACTAATAGTCGTCTTTCTCCATTAATCTACCTCCATAAAAAATAACGTCCATCAAGTAAGGTTGTGAAGTAGCGAATCCATGTGATTGAAAAAGGTAATGACGTATGGTAAATTTCGGAGATCAGATTTATTCATTTCATTTGAAGTCACAATGGTTAATCTTGGTTATTGTTTGAGTGACATTAGATCATATACTCTTTAGGTTTCATATTATCTTACTGATAGTGGATGGACCAATATTTGTTGGGCATTCTCATTATATAAAAGTCATTCCCACCTCATAATATAATTTTTTTATTTTTTACTTAAATGTTAAGTAATTATTTTTTATTTTATTTTAAAGATATTAATTAACTATTGAAATTCAGTACTTCATTTATTTTTTTTAAATTTTGTAGTGTGTTTGAATTTAAATTATTATCTTATATTATTGGGTAATACTAATTATTTTCTTATTATTATTTTATTTACAACAATTTTTTTTATTCAAAAAGAATTTGAATTATTTACATAACACCTAATTTATAATATTCATTTTAAAAATAAATCTTATTAAAATATTTTTTAACAGTAAATTATAAACCTATTAAATTTAAAAATTGTTTTTAAATATTAACTATTTATATTATTATTTTGATCTAGAACTACAACATTTATATTGAAAATGACTTTGTTAAGAATTCATGATTTTTAGTTTATGTGAATTATGCTTCCTTAATTAATTACATTGAGAAACACATTTTTTATACACATTTCTTATACACATTCCTTCTTTTATATTTAATGTATGTGCGTAAAAATTATTTGTATGTTTTTATTTCTATATATAATGTCTTTGCATAATTCATGGAAAAGAAAATTAAATAATGGTAATTTTTAAAATTAAAATATTGTGATGTATTATGAAAATCACACATTTGTTATGCTTTGAAGATTTGTTTTTTTTAGTTGTAAATGAGTGTAAATTCAAATTATTTTTAAGAAAATAAATATTTGTAAATTTTAGTAAGGTTGTATATTAGATTTTAATGATATATGGTTATACATGATGTTGATATTGAAAAAATTAATAATAATATTTATCAAATTCAATAAGAAAATTTTAATAATGTTTTTAACAAAATAGTTATTCTAAAAATTTGATCTTTAAATGGAAGAAAATTTATATTATAGTAAAATTATTCTAAAAACCTTTTTAAAGTGGAATGATGTTTTATTTTTAACATAAAATAAATATAGAAAAGTAAAATAAGAGAAATGAAAGTAACTTCCAAAGCATTGTAACTTTTCTATCTCCTTTTATTCTCCCCATCTTTATTGTTGTCACTATAATGTAACATAATTTTAAGGTTAGCCATATGGCTTGTTTTGAATATAAGCAATATGTTTAGCCTTGGTATAATAAAGATAAGGTCTCTCTATATATGTCACCAATATGCATTTATTTAGAAGGCTAATAAAGGTAAGACTATTCCAATGTTTTCACCATGCATAATCAATGTTGAAATAATGCAAAAATGAAGTTTGATATGTGTTGACACATATGATGTTGATAATAATTTTGAATGGTGTAGTAATGTTGTGATATTCCCTCTATCAATGTAGATAAGAGTTTCTCATAACTGAAAGAATAACCACAATAACGTGGGATTCCCCCCCCATCAGCATTAATGAGGATTCCCCTTCATCAATGTTATTGAGGTTTGCTCATAATTGAAAATGTGATGATAATAACCTGATATCCTACTAATATTTTGGCATTTAGTTATTACATTTATATTGTTAAATTAATATTATCCTTGTTGGTTGGTTTTGTGTATCCTTTGTCTCCCATATATACCACGAATACCTAGTTTTAGAAGCCATCCCATATTTTACATTTGTTATATTGTAAAAGGGAGTTATATTTATTGTATTGTTATATTTTAACAAATATGGAGAACATAATGATTAAGTCCCAAGAACATTGATCAGTGAAAGATCCACATCAATGGGCATTCAATGCAACACTAAGGAGCTACTTGATTACTGATGCTGGGGGACCCCCGCTTACACCCACAGTATGCATGTAAAATGCATAAGCACACTTGCCCCAAGAATTTTAACTCTCTAAGGAGTCAAATATTCAATTCTTAATGGTTAAGGACCCCTTTCTTAATCTCTATGGAATAATTTATTAAAACCGAACATAGCCTAACCCTCAGGCAATATCCACTTATCGGGATTTTAATCAACACTCAAGCCTTCACATAAGACTCTATTAAAGCCTTTCAGTAAGTCTTTCCTATTGGGACTTTAAAACCCCTCATAACCTTCATTCACTTTAATGTCGGGACTTAATCAACCTTCTAAACCTTTGTTACCCCTTAACCACATATATATAACCTTTCCCTCTTTAAACCTTGATTACATATATTTTAACGCATAACTTACCTTTAACATGGAACTTCAATTCTGTGGGAATTCAAAGGAATACCTTGACCAAAACACATAGGCTAGACTTCAAACATTATAAACCTGTGTTCATAATTTTTGTTGGTTCCACACCTTCAATGTCTTTCCATAGCATTGCACCATCCCTTCACCAATCTCTGTTCGGTTGATCTTCACCGTCAATTTCTCCTCCGATCCAACGGCTATCGTTTAATCGACATTCCATCGTGTTGTCTATTCACCCTTCATCTCTACGATTAAATCATGACCATCAATCTTGACATTTGATCTGATGGTTTTTTATTCAACCGATCAACAGACTTGCATGACAGATCTCAATCGTTGATCTACTCTCACTAGATCTAGAGCTCACAAGGATTTTGGGTGAGCAACGTGCACAAGGATTAACTGCTCGAAAAGTGGTTTCCTCTCTCCTCCTCACTGCTACGTGTCCTCCACTGAATGGAATCAGAGCTAATCAGAAAATACCACTTACGATATTTCTTATGCTCGAAATACCACTTCCACTGTTTCAAAACCGCCTTCTGCCGATTAACCTCTGCACTCTTCCACCATGCGATGGTTGTTGATTTATGAGATGAAATGGTTCTTATGCATCACCTCTTCACTTCTTCGCTCATTCCTTTCCTTTGAATTTACTTCGCCATTCAGTGTTTTTCCTTATGGCTTTGGGTTTTCCTTCAGGGTTTCCACTTCCGCTCTTCCACTGCTCAACCTTTTCTCTGAGCTTAACCTTTGAAAATTCTCACTTTGCTACTTCTCTAGAGCTCCAATCTGATCTTCAATTGGATTCAAAGACCCCTTTATGATTCCTTTGAATCATTCTGCTCCTCTGCCTGTCCTTTAGAATTCTACCTGCAACCCCTATTACAAAACCTACGAATTCACATATAATCCATTCATAAATACTCGTTCCACACAATTACACAGTTCTGGGATAAACCTCTATATAAACAAGTATAAACAACTGATTACATATTGAGACCCTATGTCTCACAGGCCTGATCTTTAATATTAGTGGCCTCCTCCCTTTTTACTTTGCCCGTAGGCTTACATTTATACAAGAAAGGTTCTGTTGAACTAATTCTGGTTCAAATCCTAGATCTATTGAACTGACTCCTAAATGTCCTCTATGTCCACTTCTAACTTCAATTAATTCCTAAGAACTCTCTCTAGTTCCTTGAATCATGAAACTACCTTTAGAGTTATAATTGACTTCTAACTCTCTTGTCATTGTTAACCAGTCATGTTCTCCTTTATTTGAGAGCATTTACAAACATCCTCACACATCTAATTAATTCCTATTCTAATCATTTAAAAGCCTAAATATTACATTAATTTGAGACTTAGGAAACCAACTTCCTTAAAACACATGACCCCCTATGTCTACTAAAATAAAATGATTTTCCTTGGGTTGAATGCTCCTACATCAGACTCCCAAAGTACAAAATATTCATGATCTCCTTATCATGTGTCTTCATGTGTTGATAGAAAACCTCCAAGGTCCCAAACTTTAGTTTGTAGCTACCTAAATGTCTTGCACCTTTGTTGCTGCTGTATTTTTGCTATCTTCTATTTCATCTTCCTCTCCTTGTCAATCAGGTTCAATTTCTAATTGATCATCCTTCCTGTGGCTATAATTTTCCTCCATATGGACTGCTTCATCATTAACTGCCATAACTCTTCAATCTCCATCTCTAGCATATCTTTAGGCTGGTCCATATTTTGCCATTCATTGTTACCTCTTTCTCTTTGCTTTAGCTTCTTGCTGTTGTGCACTAACTCTTCAAATTGCTGTTGGTTTTTTTCACTTTGTAGTTGCTTGTTTACTTTTTCTTCTACTTTTGCTCTTGGTCCAACTTTTTCTGCCCTAGATATTGCTGTAGACATTGTTGTCATTACTGCTTTAGGTACCACTGTAGACATTGCTTCCACCCAAACTTCCATAATATCTTTAAGAATATCTCCCTCTGCAACACCTAATTTTTGCATTGAATTCTAACTTTCCAGCGTTCTCTCTAGCAATTGATCATCTTTGTTCCATGGATTAAATTCTTCCACAAACTCCTCTTCTTTCATCTTTATTTGGTTTCTCATCTATGCCAAATTTCCTCCAGCATCTGCGACTAAACTTACATTCACTAAACATTTGTTAAAATAAAAAACATAAGGCTTCAATGCCTTATTTTCCTTTGGCAACAATTTAGTTTGCTACTCTATTTCTTTCTCCTCTATTAGCACATCAATATGTTGTTTTGAATTCTTAAAGGAATTCATGAGACTATCAACTAGTCTCTCCCCCACATCATCTGCTCTAATGATGTCTTCCTACTCTTGTCCACTATAGTGAACTCCTTCTTCTGCAATCACACTGTCTTACAGACTGTCTCAATAGTTTCCATGGCTATTTCCATTGTGCCTATCATCATAGTGAACTGATGATCCTTTACTATGTTTTCAGCTAACATAGTCTCTTCTTCAAGTTTGCCTTTAATCTCTTGTTGTTTACCTTCTCTAAGAGCTATCCTTGTCTCACCATCTACATTAATATTCCCCTTCATTTGTTCGACATCCACAGGTAAACTATCAGTCTTAAAAACATAAGACCCTGTGGTCCCACTTGATGTTTCAACCATCATATCTCCTTACTGTTCTAAATCCTTCATATGATTGAGAAATTCTTCGATGGTCTCCTCTTCAAAATCCTCAAGCCCTTCACTTGGTTGCTTGATATCTTTCCCCAACTGTATATGATACCTATCTATCTCATCTTCTTCCAGAACAGAATTTAGATTCTGCTTGTTTTCTTTCTCCTTTATGACAATATCAGCAAATTGGCCTTCTTTACATGTTTCACCTGCAAACATACACAAATTGTCAGATTTAAAACCATGTGATGCTTTGGCCTCACTTGAAGTTTCAGTCTCCAAGTCTTCATCTTCTCTCAGAACTTCACCCTGTTCTGTTTCACAAATGGGAACTTCCATTTTCATTTCCAACTCAGCTTCTTTAAGTTTTTCGATCAGCCATCTTACTTGTCTCTGTTATAGCCTTCTTTGCAACTTATGCCACTTCACTGGCTTCTTTCTCAAGACCCAACCTAGTCTCTGGCTTTCCTCAGGTACTCTCCTTAATGCATTGAGTTGTTCTTTTAACTCTGCAATCTCTTTATCAATTCCCTCTTGACTCATCCTCTTGCCATTTGCCTTGGCATCCTCTTTCTTGATCTCTCTTTTGTTGTGGTCTTCCTCAAAACCTCTGTTATGACTATCATTAGCCATCTTCTTCTCCTCTCTCTCCATGAGCTCCTTACTCACTTACTATGAGCTGCATTAAAGCCTCTGCAACAACAAGTCCTCCTTGTTGCAACTTACCTCACCAAGCTTTCCTTTGTACTTGGTCTTTTGGCAAGCCCTTGGTTCTCTTTATCTGGAACCTCCTTTAAGCACTTCTCTCTGCTCCTTCTATGCTTCAACTCATCTACAATTCTCAAGAACACAATTTTCCTCTTGTATTTCAATCACAATCAAAATACATGGTTCTGACCACCTTTTATTTCACTTAGAAAGTCTTATCAGCTTCGTTCATCCCTTAGCAATTCTACCCACATCCTCTATTGAATTTCCTTTATGATCTGCAACAATCCCTCTACGGTAATAAGTCTCCTTCCTGCTACATATTCCTCACTAAGCTTCTCTCCTTTGAGCTCAGTCTTTTAGAATCTCTCTAGTTCTTTCCTTTGGAACCAACTAAGCACTCCTTGCTTTAAATTGCTGCAACCTTCACACCTTCTTATGCTGTCACCTGCATATCAATGTATAAACAGACATTCTTAAATCAAAACAGAACACATCACCTCATCTTCAAGATCTTTAGCATGATCTTTTTTCACCATTCCACCTATACCTTGAATGGATTTTCCTTTGTTTCTTGCATCTGCAAGTTCTGCTACACATCACCTCTGTGTGCCTACTTTTTTTCAGATTAGAATCTCATCCTTCCTTTCCTGGATAAACATCTTTGACACATAACTTTGTTCTTAATTCTTTCACATAGAATTTCTTTGTTATGTTTTAACACTACTTTTTTCAATTACAATTCTGCTTTGATACCAAATGATGTAGGGGGACCCCCGCTTACACCCACAGTATGGATGTAAAATGCATAAGCACACTTGTCCCAAGAATTTTGACTCTCTAAGGAGTCAAATATTCAATTCTTAATGGTTAAGGACACCTTTCGTAATCTCTACGGAATAATTTATTAAAACTCAACATAGCCTAACCGTTAGGCACTATCCACTTATCGGTATTTTAATCAACGCTCAAGCCTTCACATAAGACTCTATTAAAGCCTTTCACTAAGTCCTTCCTATCGAGACTTTAAAATCCCTCATAACCTTCATTCACTTTAATATCTGGACTTATTCACCCTTCTAAATGTTTGTTACCCCTTAACCACATATATATAACCTTTCCCTCTTTAAACCTTGATTACATATATTTTAACGCATAACTTACCTTTAACGCGGAACTTCAATTCTGTCGGAATTGAAAGGAATAACTCAACCGAAACACATAGGCTGGACATCAAACATTATAAACCTACGTTCATAATTGTCATTGGGTCCGCACCTTTAATTTCTTTTCACAGTGTTGTGTTGTCTCTTCGTCGATCTTCGTTCGGCTGATCTTCGTCGTCCATTTCTCCTCCAATCCAACAACTATCATTTAATCGGAATTCCATCACGTTGTCCATTCAACCTTCATCTCTTAATTAAATCACGACCATCAATCTTGACCTTCGACCCAACGGTTGTTGATTCAACCGATCAACAGATTTGCATGACAGATCTCAACCATTGATCTAGTCGCGCTAGAACCAGCAACTCACAAGGATTTTGGGTGAGCAACGTGCATGAAGATTAACCACCTGAAAAGTGGTTTCCTCTCTCCTCCTTGTTGCTACGTGTCCTCCACTGAATGGAATCAAAGCTAATAACAAAATACCACTTACGGTATTTCTTCTGCCCGAAATACCACTTCCACTATTTCAAAACTGCCTTCTGCCGATTAACCTCTGCGCTCTTCCACCATGCGATGGCCATTGAAATATGAGATCTAACGGTTCTTATGCATCACCTCTTCACTTCTTCGCTCATTCCTTTCCTTTGACTTTACTTCGCCATTCAGTGTTTTTCCTTGTGGTTTTGGGTTTTCCTTCAGGGTTTCGGCTTCTGCTCTTCCGTTGCTCAACCTTTTCTCTGAGCTCAATCTTTGCAAATTCTCACTTCGTTACTTCTCTAGAGCTCCACTTTGATCTTCAACTAGATTCAAAGACCCCTTTATGATTCCTCTAAAGCATTTTGCTCCTTTGCGTGTCCTTCAAAATTCTACTTGCAACCCCTATTAGAGAACCTACGAATTCACATATAATCCATTCATAAATACTTGCTTCACACAATTACACAGTTTTGGGATAAACCTCTGTATAAACAAGTATAAACAACTGATTGCATATTGAGACGCTCTGTCTCACAGGCCTGATCTTCAATATCAGTGGCCTCCTCCCTTTTTACTCTGCTCGTAGGCTTGCATTTATAATAGAAAGGTTTTGTTGAACTAATTCTGCTTCAAATCGTAGATCTACTGAACTTACTCCTAAATTTCCTTTATGTCCACTTCTAACTTTAATTAATTCCTAAGAACTCTCTCTAGTTCCTCGATTCATGAAACTACCTTTAGAGTTATAATTGAATTCTAACTCTCTTGTCATTATTAACCATTCATGTTCTCCTTTATTCGAGAGCATTTACAAACATCCCCACACATCTAATTAATTCCTATTCTAATCACTTAAAAGCCTAAATATTACATTAATTTGAGACTGAGGAAACAAACTTCCTTAAAACACATGACCCCCTATGTCTACTAAAATACAATGATTTTCCTTGGGTTGAATGCTCCTGCATCAATTACCAAGATTGATTTGAGAAAAAAGTGTTGGCAAATATGCTCTAAAATTTATACTCTATGTACACTCCAACTCTTGCATCCCTATAATTAGAATCTTATCAATAATTTTGTTATTGATGGAAGAAATCTTTTGTATATGCAAACATGGAAGCTATATTCACTTCCATTTATTTGGTTCTTTTAGATATGTGCCACCTCGATATATGTCCTGACTTCCATACATGAACCACTTCCATATATAGAACCAAGCTTTCATTTATGTGCTTCATGGAAGCTATATATATGCCTTGATTCCATATATGTTTTTACCCTTTCATATATATATACATATACATATATGTGTGTATACACAAGAGTATATTCTAGATACATGTATATAGAAGTGATGCATATAAAATAATTAATGCATATACCAAAGTGACACATACAAAACTATAATTGCATATACAGAAGTAGTTATAGCTTTTATTTGTGCATATATGAAATCTTGCTTCCATACATGTGTGGCTTCTATATTTGTGTACATATACATAATATACAAACTTATGCATATATGAAAGAATCCCATCTTGTACAGAATGCACCACGTTTGTATATGCATCACTTCTATATAGCTACTTTCTGACAATATTCCGAGGTTCACACTTCGCTACTTTGTTTTTATCTTGGGATTGATGAGGTCAACTTCTCTTACAATGTTTCTTGCAACATCCCACCTTGCAGTAGCACTTAAGGTGATTTTATTTCAACCCCTAGCAATTCCCAAGGCAATTTCGTATATGCGTGCATATACAAAATATATATTGCAATTAGGGGTTAAAATCTTATGCTTGGTCCCTAGAGTTTGAGTTGGTTATATGGGAGATTGGTCTGACGATATATAGAATATACAAATTTGTGCATATATAAAAAAGTGTATACACTCTTTTTTTAATATATGGATTCTTATGTATCTTCTGCATGTGAATGTATATATGGAAGTGCACATATACAAAAGAGCATGCTCTTTTGTATCTTCAATATAAGTTTGCATATATTGATGTGGATTCAATCAATATATTATTCATCATCCATTTTTATTATTTGAGAGTGGAACAATATAACCCTTTTCCCACTCACAAGTCCATCAATACCAAAACAGGTTGAATAGGTTCTAAATACAAGGACACAAGAGTTATCTTTTGTAAATTTAGCACATGGGTTATGTCAAAGAATAACTATGTTGAGAAATCTTATGCATTAAGATTGGGTTATTTCTCTTCAATTTGATATCTATGTGTGAATGATTTTTACTTCTTAGATTATGATATTCTTTTACCTATGTTATTATAGTGTTATTATTCATCAAACAAATACTAAAGAATAAACCATAAAGAGGCAAGAGACACAAAATATAGGCTATTAGTCATGGCCGAAATTTCTCCTTCTTGAGAGGAAAACATGAACAAATTCTTCTTCTTATACAGATTCAAATTGACGAATATCAATACCAAGAACCTAGACCCTTTTTCCACTCCAAGGCCAAGTCACAAACCTTCCTTGATAAATTCCTTCTTGTTTTTATTTACGTCTCCTATAGTCAACATAAGTCAAACTATCTGCACTACTAAAATTTTGGTTTCATCCACAAATATACAACCTCAACTTATCTTATAACCTTGCAATTCTCACATCTAAGTTGTTTGGATGTATCTTCCTTCATCGCTTGACTAGGAGACTCAATCTTATGACCTCATCTATGATATATGCTGAGATAAAGATATTCTTCTTGGCTTCTTCATTGACTGAGGAAATCCTACTATAGAACCTTTAATATATGCCACACGTGTGAGGAAGAGGTAAGCAAAACAGTGCCTAAACAACTCAGGTTTTTCTCCTTCTTCTTGTGCTGGAAGAGAGGCTTCTACTTCTCTTTTTTGCACTTTTTGTTGTACTTCAGATGAAATACCAAATTCTATGTCTAGAATGAAAGTCGAGCTGCTTATAATAGTAGTTTTCCCATGCTAATCAGTCGACATGACTTGGAGACAAGGCCGATATACCAAGGGGTTGACAAGGATTTAACCTCAAGGGTCGTGACTCATCCCCTTATCCTGAATTGGCTTTAAGACAACTTATAATAATAATAAAATTCTGTAATGGTGGAATTTGTGGTAGGTCAGTCACTTGGCTTTTTATCGTGGTCCAGAGGGTTCGATAATGAAGTAGGATCAACAAGAATGTGAGTTAAGTTCTGAATTTACCCCTTTCATTAAACATTTCTTATTTTTGGGCCAATTTGATTGTTATAAGTCATAGCAACAACATATTGGGTCAAGTCAGGGTCTTTAACTCCCACACACCTAAAATTTCGATATATCATGGAAGTCATTGATATGCATTGCTCACAACCATTAGAACATATTGCTTGACAAAAAGGCATTATAAAATTATCATCTTCTCATCCAACGTGACACATTGACCATTGGATGGAATGAGTGTGGGTTGTCAGATCATGTTGGGAGTTGAAAGTGAATTGAAATGTGTTTGGGTTCATGGGTAATGCACCTTATCAACCGTAGCATTAAGGGATTTAAAATCACTTGATGATATTGGATGCAAAGATATGAGCAACAGTTGAACAATCTAATGGGAGGTGTTAGCCCCATCGTTGGGTCGACATGGAGTCATGATGATGGGTATTGGGCATACAAGAATGCTCGAAAAACTACCCCTTGATCAGTGTGATACTTCTTATCGAAACTAGGAGTCCTAATTCTCTGAATATCAACTTTTTTAGTAGTCCATTAACCATCAGAGTTATGATGCAAAAATTGTCGGATACACAAAGGAAATGTTGGATGCCCCATTTATTATACTGTCTAAAAATATAGTTTGTTGGACAAATCATTAACTTCCCGACACCGAAAGGTTGGAAGTGGTCGTCGGATGTATAACACAACAGATGGAAGAACAACAGTAAACGTCAATTTTTCTACCTCCAAATATCATAACTGGTCATCATATATAAATCACATCCTTCATATTATCCATTGGTGTTTCGATAATGACATGTCAAAAAACCTAGTGGGATGTGCAACTTGGCCCTTGGTTCAATGCTAGAGGTCCATTGACTATCTGACGCATGTCATTGGAATCTTATTGTCGAATTTGTGGAATTCCTAGTGAGAATGGGTTCAGATATCCGATAGACTATTCATCTATTATTTTTCATTTATCTGACTAGAGGCTAAAATATTTCCCATCGACTACTTGATGCCTCATCGTTGGATTGTGATTGTCTAATTTGTTAATTGTTTGGAAGGATGTCGTGGGTTATCCGATGGACATCACATCAAATGATTGATAGAGTATTCATCTTCTTGTAGTCATTTTTCTGAATAGATGCTATAATTTGATATTTGATGGCCATTTGTCCCACCAATTATTCAATCGAGTTCTATCGATAAGCCTGGAAAATGAGGCCTGTAAAAGTCGTGATAGAATTCTATTGAATGTCCAACACTCGGTCATCAGATTTTAGTGGACTTTGTAGTAGTGTTACAATTTTCCCATCACTCATTAATAATTCGTGGATGATATTAGTTATTTAGTGAGCCAACTATTCAAGAGATATGGGCCTTAGATCCAATCCTCTCAAATTTTCATGTGGTCTCCAGAATGATGATAAATGGGCAGAAATCTAGCATGTATTTATTTAATACCAATAATTTGGTGCAAAGGAATCTGGTGAGAAATATTGAATTTTAAATGGGTTCCCTACCAAAACCATGGGAGAAAAATTATGGTTGATATGGGTCCAGGGAGGTCAAGGGTTGTGGAAACTAATATGCAATAGGAAATGCAATCTGGTGATCCCTCAAGCTAATAAAGTTCAATAGCAATATTTCCCATCAACGTCATTAATATGCAATATAGCATTGGAACAAAAACCTTTTATACAAGATAACCTGTTCTAGGAGATTAGAGATGGTGGAATAACCAAGTTTTGGGAAAATTATTGGCAACAACTCCCAAGGCTGGATAGAGGAGAGAAGTTAGTATGTCTTAAAGAGTACACAATGAGGATAAGGGTGGTAGTGGTCCCAAATTTCTAGAAATAAATATCCTTGAAAGATTAGTAGTGAGAATGGAAACATAAGATAACTAGGACGAGGACATTTTTCACAAGAATAACAAATTATGGATACATAACAAAAAGAAAGAAAGATTCAGGTAGTGTGAGGTGGGGACAAGATGATATGGGGATATCAAACATAGGTTTTGTTCACCATAAAATTATGGAAAATCTCAAGGAAATCCCAAAGGATCCTGATCAAATATTTGGGAACGAAAGTTATGGTCGAAGGTAGTGATCTTCCTTTGGTTAGTTGGTTGATGTTGACTTGTAACATGGGACCTTTTGAGGAGAAAAGGCCACATAGGACCATCATGGTGCCCCATCTCTCAACAATATGAGGAAAGAATTAACCATCTGTTCAACACTTTTGCAAGAATGGAAATTCTCTGGTCTAGGATTTGTAGCCTTTTTGGCTATTTAGACTACTCCCCTAAGAGTTTGTGGGAAACAATTGAATCTTGGCACCCCTCTCTTTTCAAAAATATGATTGTGAATAGGTCTCGTGGTTTGGTTTTGGGTTTCCTTTTGTGGAATGTATGAAAATAACATAATAGAATCATATTCAAGGATCTAAATAACACATAGGATTCTATATGGAAATACAAGAAGCTTAATATGAAAGAAATGATACTTACTAAGAAGTAGGAAGAAGACGATTGGAATGTGGAAGGAAAGGAAGCTCAAATTTTATGAGACTTAGAAATATTGCAAAATATGGTGGCATTGGATGACTCTCAGTGAGTTAGTGGTCTTGGCTTGTCTCCAACAACATTTTCCCTTCCTCCATAAGGATTTATGAAGCTTAATTTTGATGCGGCCTCTAAAGAAAATCCTAGGCTTGTTGGGTATGGGGGAATATTTTGTGATGATCGCGACCATCCTTTTAGGTTTTATGTTGGATAATTTGGGTATACTAGTAATAACATGGCAGAATTCAAAGCTCTAGAAATAGGTCTATTCAAGGCTCATGAAGTGAGGTATACCAAGTAACAGGATAATGGAGATTCATAGTTGGTTGTGAATGTGTCTCAAAAACTAATCAATGGATCTCTGATTCAAAAAGTCATTAAGGGATGACACCTTGATATTTTGGTGAATAAAATTAAAAATCAAGTGCTCTCCTTCCCTTGTGTCATCACAACACATTCAAAATGACTGGGAAACAAAGTTGTAGATATGTTGGCAAATTATGGAAGCCAATATTCTAGCCTGGAGCTCACTTAGAATTTGCTACCACAAAATTTCAATATTTGAACTGAGTAGTTGAGTAGTATCCTGGAAAGTGATGCAAAGCCCCCCAATGGAGGTAGATGATCAACGTCATAAGGGGGATGGGGTAGGGGCTCATCCCCTTCTCATTATTTGAATTAGGGTACATGTGGTGTATGGGAAACATGCATAACATAACACGTGGAAGTTTTGAGATCTTGGGTGGTACACTTATATGCGGGATGGCAAGATTAATCTTTCTATTTGCAAGTTTGGGTATGGATGGTTGTGATGGTGGCAAACGATTTGAAGAGTTTGTGCAGGTCACCAACATGTGCATGATCCTTAGATAATGGTACTTTGCAATAAATATTTTTGTATGCAAGTGGGGATTTCCCTATCATACTATTGGAGGCCAGTTATACCAAGTTAGGGACCTTAGTGAGGCTAATAGGTTGGGTTCATGTTTCCACTAGAAAAGTTCAGAGCGAGGAAAGGACACTCTAAATTCGACAACTCGTGGGGCATTTCTGAGCTGATGTTCTATATCAATCAATTTGGTAAGATTCCTTGGTTTTTCCTTTGGCCTTCATAGTGTAGTTCTTTTCTTTAGTTAGGGGGTGGAGTCATTTAGCTATGTTTTCATCTTGTGCTCCTACTTTCTATTGAGGGAATCTTGGGTTTTGGAGGAAACAAGGTCAATTGTTGTTGGAATTGATGGCCAAAAGCATATGCTTGGTCCCCGATGTTTGAGTTGGTTACAGGGGAGTTTGGTTTAGCTTCAAGGCCGTCAATTTGAGGGCGGAGATAGGGGTTGATGTGGTAGTATGCATATGGAGCCCAATGTTCTTTTCCATGTGTATTTATGTTTATGCGATTATCGTGTGAGGAAGACTCCCCATCCTAGTGTTGATTATTGTAGACCCCCTCATCTCATTTGTATTCATAGCTTCTTAATCAAAACTTCTATTCTAGGTGTTGTTTTATTAATTTGGTTGGTGACGAAGTCATTGTGGGGAAGAGGACATTGCCATCCTGTGAAAGCAATTCGACAAAGAAAGGTAACAACTTTTGCTGGGGGTTTCCTTTCTTAAGAGAGGTATGGAATTGGCTTTTCCAAAAATTTACTGTCAGGTACTAGGGTTTGGAGGTATTGTCGGATCTTCGTGTAACACTAGAGGTAAGGTGTTGGTATCAGTAGGATGGGGTTGGTTTGAAAATGTACAAGCAATGTGATAGAGTGCGGAAAGGGATAGGACCAAGAGGGTAGAGAGTTGAGCACACTGTGTGCAGCTATGGAGATGGACGGAGAAGGAGGAATGGAGGCAGAGTTAGAGGAGGAAGTGGCCCATAATTCGACCCTTCTCTTGGTCATGTAGTTCTTCCTTCACCTTTTGGCACCTTGAAGTACCAGTTGTGGCATGTCACCCTTCTCCTGGAACAACTGGGGCAAAACTGTCATGATGATCGTAATTAAGTCATAAGTTTCATGAATGATTTGTAGCACAATCAATGAAATATGCAGTTTCGTTTGGCTTCACTTTGATGGGCCAGAGGAGACTATCTGAGATAATTGAACACATGGATGGGAGATTGGCTCATTTAGAATTCCATGTCCACGGGGAACCCAGGAATCCAAATTCACTAGGTAACCATCTGGTTAATCCTCCTATGCCTTGATTTATGTGGGTTGTCTTTATCTTAGGGGTCTTTTGGACATTATGGTCTTTCTATTTTTGGGTTCTTAGTCAATTCTGATAATTTGTAATTAGCTTTTATGCTTCTCTTATGGCCAACAAATTAGGTAGGAGAGAGGTCGAAAGAATAGTGAATATTCGACATCCATGGTGTAATCTTCAGATGAATTCATAGAAGCATTTAGGTGAATATATATATATATATATATATATATATATATATATATATATATATATATATATATATATATATATATATATATGACACACTGATATCAATATGTCAATACATCAAATTATAACAATATCTCAATTTATATATGTGCTCAATTTGATGTGGCCTAATATAATAGGTCATTGTCTAGTCAAGTTTGTTCAATGGTCATGTATTTTGGTGGATAGTGTGGCTAGAATCATTGAAAATGGGTCTATAAAGGCTCTAATCTATGACTGAATACATGATGGTATGGATATACATTTTGTTCTAGTTGGTATATATACTTGTATATATACCATACATATACCTAGTGTATACATCAACATAACATCTCAACATATATATTGATATCTCAAAAAATGGTCATTTCGTCTATTAGTTAGACTATGTCTTTTATTTATGGTTGAGAGTGATAGTGAAATATTCTTACCACATCTTTTCAGTTATAATGTCAACAAAAAATCTAGTAAACATAATGAAAGTGTGATTATTCATATTTTATAATGTATTTAATTAAAAAAAACACAAACCAAATAAATATGTTTATTTTTCTTTTTAATTATGATCAACATTATTTTTTATTTAGAAAATTGAGAAAAAATCAAATTTAATATTAAAAAAAAGATATTCATATACTGTGACTCTTTTAAATTGAATTTTTTTTATTAATTTTAGAATATAAAATTATTTAAATACAATTTTTAAAATAATTATTAATAATTATTTCTCTAATATTAATATTTTAAATTTTTTTTTTTTAAATCTAACGTTACCCTAAATCAATACAAATAATTCTTATAAAAATTCTATTTGACTTACCAATACAAATCATTCTTATAAAAATTCTAATAATTATAAATAAATTTACTTACCATGAGGGTTAAAGCCAACTACTCTGTGGAGTATGATAACTATTTGTTCACCTAAATTACGATGTGTTAACTATTTGATTGTGTATTTATTTCTTTGGACAAGCATTATTGTCGGTCGATGTAGCATGGTATGTTGAATTGATTTCCATGCCTCGAGCTCCCAATAGACGACGCAGAGACAATGACAGATGTCAGAGATAATCTTTCGGCTATTAGAAACCATTTAGACGATAAACAATTCTGATAACGAATCTCAATGTCCGTCTTTGTAAACAGAGATGGGGAGGTGGGCCCAAATAACCACATAAGTATGGAATGAGAACCTGCAATTGAGATAAGGATTGTCGCCTATCCTAGCCTAACTTATCATATCATATCCTAGCCTTGCCTTTCCATGTCGAGCCTAGCCTAGCCTAAACTAACCTAACATGACCTGTCCTAGCTTACCCTACCCTAGCCTACTTAACGTAGAGTACCCTACACTTGCCTAAGCTAGACTAAACTAGCCTAGTCTAACCTAGCCTAAATTAGCCTAGCCTAAACAAGCATAGCATAACCTAGCCCAAACTAACCTAAATTAAACTAGCCTAGAGTAAAGTAGCCTAAGATAACCTAATGTAAACTAGCCCAACATGGCGTAGCATGAACTAGCATAGCCTAGACTAGCCTACCCTAAAGTAACGTACCTAGCCAAAACTAGCTTAGCCTAAACAAACCTAGCCTAGCTAGATGAGACTAAAATAGCCTTTCCTAGCCTAACTTAGCCTAGCCTAGCCTAACCTAACCTAGCCTAAATTAGTCTAGGCTAAACTAGCCTAGCCTAACCTAGCCTAAACTATCCTAGACTAACCTATCCTACCTACCTATCCCACACTATCCTAGTCTAGCCTAGCCTAAACTAGACTAGCCATTCTTGGCCTAGCAATAACTAGACTACTCCAGTCTAGCCTAAACTAGCCTAGCCTAGCCTAAACTATCCTAACATATCATACCCTACCCTACCATACCTTACCCTAAAATAGCCTATCTTAGCCTAGCCTAGCTTAAACTTGCCCAGCCTAGCCTAGCCTAACCTAAATTATCCTAACCTAGCTTAAACTAGCCCACCCTAGCCTAACCTACACTAGGCTAACCTATATCTTAGTCTAGGCTAGTCTACCCTAGCAAAACTCAACCTACACTAGCTTATCCTAGTCTAACATGACCTAGCCTATCCTAGATTAACTTAGCCTAAACTAGTCCATCCTAGCTTATATTTCCTAGTCCAACCTATCATAGCTTAAACTAGCCTAGCCTAACATGACCTAGCCTTGGCTACCCTAACCTACACTATCCTAGCCTAGCCTATCATATCCTAGCCTAAACTACCCTAGCCTAACCTACACTATCCAAGCATACCATAGTGTACCCTAGCATAACCTTTTCCTAGCTTAGCCTAGTCTATCATAACCTAGCATTCCTATCCCATCCTATCCCAACCTAAACTAGACTAGCCTAACATAACTTAGCTTGTACTATCCTAGCTTGTAAATGTCTAGCATAGGCTACCCTAGCCTATACTAGCCTACTCTAGCCTACCCTAGCCTATACTAGCCTACTTTAGCATACCCTAGCCTAACCTACACTGGGCAAGCATGCCATACCACACCTATCCTAACATATACTAGCATAGTTTAGCAAAGTTTATCTTAGTGTAGCCTAGTCTATCCTAGCCAAACTTAGCCTAACTAGCCTATCCTAGCCTACCCTTGCCTAGCCTATCCTAGCATAACCTAGCCTAAACTAGTCTATCCTAGCTTATATTTCCTAGTCCAACCTATCATAGCTTAAACTAGCCTAGCCTAACACGACCTAGCCTTGGCTACCCTAACCTACACTATCCTAGCCT
This sequence comes from Pinus tabuliformis, assembly GCA_031772625.1. Taxonomy (NCBI): domain Eukaryota; kingdom Viridiplantae; phylum Streptophyta; class Pinopsida; order Pinales; family Pinaceae; genus Pinus; species Pinus tabuliformis. The sequence continues at coordinate 1,012,025,320 of CM062820.1, read as the reverse complement.
AGCCTATCATATCCTAGCCTAAACTACCCTAGCCTAACCTACACTATCCAAGCATACCATAGCATGCCCTAGCATAACCTTATCCTAGCCTAGCCTAGATTAGCCTAGTCTATCATAGCCTAGCTTTCCTATCCCATCCTATCCCAACCTAAACTATCCTAGCCTAACATAGCCTAGCTTGTACTAACCTAGCTTGTAAAGGCATAGCACAAGCTACCCTATGCTACACTAGCCTAGCTTAGCCTAGCCTAGCCTAACCTACAATGGCCAAGTATACCATACCACCCCTATCCTAACCTATCCTAGCCTACTTTAGCATACTTTATCATAGGCTAATGTGGCCTATGCTAGCATAACATATCTTAAGTTAAACTAGCCTAGACTAGCCTACCCTACCCTACCCTACCCTATCCTAAACTAGCTTAACCTACCCCAACACAAAATAGCCTACACTAGTCTAGCATGACTTACCCTGCCCTACCCTAGCTTAGGTTTTTTTGGCCTAAGATAGAATATCATAACTTAGATTTCCATAAAATAACTTAGCCTAACCTATCCTACCATAACATAAACTAGCCTAGCCTAACACACCCTATCCTACCATATCCTAGCCTAACTTAGCCTATCCTAAACTAGCTTAGACTATCATAGCCTAGCCTAAACTATCTTAAACTAATGTAATCTAACCTAAACTAGCCTACCCTAGCTTAAACTAGCCTAGCCTAACCTTACCTAAACTAGACTAGCCCAAACTAGCCTAACCTAGGATAACCTAGCTTAAAGTAACCTAACTTAGACTAGCCTAAACTGGGCTAACCTAGCCTAAACTATCCTAGCCTAACCTTGAAAAGCCTACCCTAGCCTAGACTAACCTAGCCTAAATGAGACAAGCCTAAACTAGCCTAACCTATCCTAGTGTAACCTAGCCTAGCCTTGCCCAAACTATTGTAGCTTAAACTAGCATACCCTAGACTAACCTAGGATAAATTAGCCTAACCTAGCCTAGTCTAAATTAGTCTAGCCTTTCCCAAACTATCCTAGCTCAAACTAGCATAACCTAGCCTAGCCTAGCATAGCCTAGTTGAAACTAGCCTAGCCTATCTTAACCTAGATTAGCCTAGCATAACCTAGCCTAGCCTAGCTTAACCTAGGTTAGCCTAGCATAACCTAGCCTAGACTAGCCTAACCTATCCTACACTATCATAGCCTAAACTAGCATAGCCTAACCTCACCTAACCTCGCTTAACCGAGCTTAGCGTAACTTAGCCTAACCTAGCCTAACATAAACTAGAATGGCCTATGCTAGCCAAAACTAGACTAGTCTCTCTTGGCCTAGGCTAGCCTAGACTAGCCTAAGCAAGCCTAGCCTAGCCTATACTAAACTAGCCTAGACTAGCCTAGCCTAAAATAAGATAGCCTAGCCTAGCCTACCCTGGCCTAACGTACACTATCCAAGCATACCATAGCGTACCCTAGCATAACCTTATCCTAGCCTACCCTAGTTTAGCCTAGTCTATCATAGCCTAGCTTTCTTAACCCAACCTATCCCAACCTAAACTAGCCTAGCCTAACATAGCCTAGCTTGTACTAACCTTGCTTGTGCTAGCCTAGTTTGTACTATCCTAGCATAGGCTAACCTATTCTACACTATCGTAGCCTAGCCTAATCTACACTGGCCAAGCATACCATACTGTCCCCTAGCCTAACATACCCTAGACTATTTTAGCCTAGTTTATCCTAGCCTGACGTGGCCTATGCTAGCATAACATATCTTAAGTTAAACTAGCCTAGACTAGCCTACCCTACCATGCCCTACCCTAGCCTAAACTAGCTTAACCTACCCCAAGATAAACTAGCCTTCCCTATCCTGCCCTAGCCTAGCCTAGGTTGGCCTAGCCTAAGATAGCATAGCATAACCTAGATTTCCATAAAATAGCTTAGCCTAACCTAGCCTACCATAGAGTAAACTAGCCTAGCCTAACATACCCTAGGCTACGATATGCTAGCCTAACTTAGCCTAGCCTAAACTAGCATAGACTATCCTAGCCTAACCTAAGCTAGCTTAAACTAACCTAATCTAACCTAAGCTAGCCTAGCCTAGCTTAAACTCGCCTAACCTAACCTTACTTAAACTAGACTAGTCCATACTACCCTAAATTAGGCTAACCTTACTAGCATAAATTAAGCTAACCTAGCCTAGTCTAAACTAGTCTAGACTTGCACAAACTATCCTATTATAAACTAGCATAGCCTAGCCTAGCCTAGCCTAGCATAGCCTAGTTGAAACTTGCCTAGCCTATCTTAAACTAGCTTAGCCTAGCATAACCTAGGCTAACCTAGCCTAGTGTAAACTAGTCTAGCCTTGCCTAAACTATCGTGGTGTAAACTAGCATAGCCTAGCCTAGCCTAGCATAGCCTAGTTGAAACTAACCTAGCCTACCATAGCATAAACTAGCCTAGCCTAACACACCCTAGCCTACGATATCCTAGCCTAACTTAGCCTATCCTAAATTGGCTTAGACTATCCTGGCCTAGCCTAAACTAACTTAAACTAATGTAATATATCCTAAGCTAGCCTAGCCTAACCTTACGTAAAATAGACTAGCCCAAACTAGCATAACCTAGGATAACCTAGCCTAAAGTAACCTAACTTAGACTAGCATAAACTGGGCTAACCTAGCCTAAACTATCCTAGCCTAACCTTGAAAATCCTACCCAAGCATAGACTAACCTAGCTTAAATGAGACAAGCCTAAACTAGCCTGGCCTATCCTATTGTAACCTAGCCTAGCCTTGCCCAAACTATCCTAGCTTAAACTAGCATAACCTAGCCTAGCCTAGCATAAATTAGCCTAACCTAGCCTAGTCTAAACTTTCCCAAGCTATCCTAGTTTAAACTAGCATAGCCTAAACTAGCATAGCCTAAACTAGCCTAGCATAACCTAGTTGAAGTTGCCTAGCCTAGCCTAGCATAGCCTAGTTGAAACTTGCCTAGCCTAGCCTAGCCTAGCTTAACCTAGGTTAGCCTAGCATAACCTAGCCTAGCCTAGCTTAACCTAGGTTAGCCTAGTATAACCTAGCCTAGCCTAGCTTAACCTAGGCTAAACTAGTCTAGCCTAGCCTAGCCTAACATATCCTACACTATCATAGCCTAAACTAGCCTAACCTAACCTCACCTAACCTCGCTTAACCTAGTTTAGCCTAACTTAGCCTAACCTAGCCTAACATAAACTAGACTGGCCTACGCTAGCCTAAACTAGACTAGCCTTTCCTAGACTAGCCTAGCCTGGCCTAGGCTAGCCTAAACTAGCCTAAACAAGCCTAGCCTAGCCTATCCTAAACTAGCATAGCCTACCCTAGCCTAAAATAACATAGCCTAGCCTAGCCTAAACTACACTATCCAAGCATACCATAGCGTACCCTAGCATAATCTTATCCTAACCTATCCTAGTTTAGCCTAGTCTATCATAGCCTAGCTTTCTTAGCCCATCCTATCCCAACCTAAACTAGCTTAGCCTAACATAGCCTAGCTTGTACTAGCCTAGCTTATGCTAGTGATGAGCCCCAAATTTGGTAACATTTTGGGCTCATTTGGCCTAACTACCCTCGCTCAATCCTTCATTTTTCATAACTTATGCATCATTTTTTAGTATGTTTATGTCATTTGTACGAATAAGGGTAGTCACTATTCCTAGGTGGCTAACACGTGCTCATTTCAGGTTTTTTTACACATGTTGGAGCAAAACCGAGCAGACAAGGGCTAGGAGACAGCCAAGATGGGGTTGAGGATTCGTAGGGGGGTTGTCCACGACATTAAATAGCCTTCCTCGGGATCTTCACCCCCAACTCCGAGCTCCAAAAGCCACCAAAACTGGATCTAGAAGGCAACCAAACAGATTTTGTGGAAGCAGCTGTTCACTCCCAGTTTGGTCAGCCAAGTCCCATAGATTTAGGAGGCCACATTGGGCCTCGTGATGTATAAATGATAAGGCTTCAGCCTTCGAAAAGGACTTTTGGAAAAACTTTTGCACATTTTGCACTACGAGTTGCCAGCTCTGTTTTTGTTCTTTTGTAGCCATCATTGGCATACCTCTTGACTTATGATTATTATTTTTTAATGAGAAGCAGTCAGATTTGATCTCAGCTCTGAGTTTCTAGAGGAGCCATAGCTCTCGGGGTTGGGCCCAACCTGAGAGCCTAGGGCCTCCTTCTTTCTATTGATATCTTTCCTTTCAGCATTATGATTTTCTTTACATGCATTTGAAACGCAGTTTGTTGAGTTAGATTTCGTTGTGTGGTTAAGTAGGTCATTGTTGAAAGATAGAGTTGCTTCAGATGTCTAGAATAGAGTAATGAGATAAGAATTGATAAGAGTTCCAGAAAAGGGTTGCCTGCACTCTCATTTTCACCTCTTTCTAGGGGCTGGAATTGCAGACAATGCTACCCAAAAAAAACACTAGTTTGCTTATTCATGCAATCTTTGGTGCAATGTTTTCATTTGTAAGAGTTATCCATGCGCTCAGACCTCTTGGAATGTTTCTTTACTTCAGTACTGTACATGGTTCTCATTAGAAATAACGTTGTTGTTCATTGGTTTCATTAACAGTTAGGATAGATTAGTCAATATTTTTATTGTGTGCAGGACGTGGTTGATTTGGCTAAGTTTACACTATGCAGCGCATCTCCATCACTCTCTCGTCCATCTAAGCTTCGTCTAGGCCAACTGCTCATCTCCAAGTCAGATCCCTTGTCTCACAACTACTCTTTTGCCCACGTCACCCTACCTTCCTGGCCTTCCATTTCCTCTGCCCTCTTTAAGACAAGCTAGCTTTCCACACCCTCTCATCACTTCATCTCTTTGTCACTAAGTCATTACAAACCCCTATCCTACCTCCCTATCCATCCATGCATCCTCTTCCACTCATCCATCACCCAAAATCCAATCTTAGGACATCCTGTAGGAATTTCTGAACATCCTGTAGAAATTCTGAAACATCCTGTAGAACCCCTGCAGACTTCTTGTAGAAGCTCACAAATGAGGTTCCTTGATAGCCAAATGTTGTGAAACTCTCTGGAAGGGTGTTAGGGACTCCTTAGACCCCCTCTGAACCTTCCCAACCTTTTCCAAGCCTTTTTCCTCCTTGATCCACCTCTGCACAGTCAAAAATAGTTAAAAGCACATGCATGATAATCCCAACAACTTAATAAAAAATACAAAAAGACGTTTTCTTCAGATAGAGGTAGTCTAGACACATGTATTTTACCTTCATAGAAGTAATGGCATCTCTTTCAGTAGTTTGCATGCTCTCCTTTGCGTCAGTAGGACTAGCTGGTAGAATTAGGGTTTGCTAGGGTTTGCGTTTCTTTTTGACTTTCAGCTTCCTTTTTGCAATTAGATTAGCTTCCTTCGAGGTAGCTCTCATCCATCAATTAAAAAGCTTCTTCTAAGAGCTCATAGAAGTTGGCTTAAGCTCCTAGCGGACTTGTGCCAGCTGACCAAGTGACAGCTGCAGCAAGAGCTAGTACTTGTGCATACAGCACCGTCGCTTCCAAGTTTGTTACGAACTACCGGGTTGATAAGATTAAAGAAGGGAGTCCCATGAGTTGTAGCATTATTGCTACAATACTGGAGCCCACCATCTTTTTGGTGCCATTGCCGGGGAGGCGTCAGAGTATTGGTGATTGTTGCTTTTCTTCTATTTTCCTACTCTCGCCTTCTGCTAAGTAGTTTATTTCATTTCCATTCTGCAATTTCCTTTCTGCAAAAGTAGCATAGACATTTCCTGCTTTCATAGATTAGCATTTCAATTCCGCAATTTCATTTCTGCAAGCGTAGATTAGCATTTCAATTCTGCAAGCGTAGCCTAGTATTTCATTCCTGCAATTTCATTTGAGAAAAATAGATTAGTTCTTTCATGCTTTCATTCCAATTCCGCATTTCCATTTCAGCAATATAGTTAGTTGCAGTTCAATCTATTTTAGTTTTGCAGATACCAGAGAAAAGAACAAAAGCAATCAAAATTCTTTCCATTTCATGCCTCGTAGAAATCGAGATAAAACAGGCAAATTGTTACCCAACACCCCCACCACTTCACTGAGTCACCCTTCTCTCTTCTTTGGTGACAGTGATCCAGAAGAACCTATAGGCGAGCCTCCTGAGATATACGAAGATCCTATAACAGAAGAAGAGTTAGAGAACACTCCATCTGAAGCCATGGCTGACAATAGAAGAGAAGATGAGAGAATAGAAGGTGCCTTTCCCATTCGAGAGACCAATGGAGACATGAAAATGAAAAACATAAGCCCCTCCGCTTTACCTCACTTCCATGGACTGACTACTGAAGACCCTGATACCTTCCTGTTTGAGTTTTCTGTCCTTTGTCGAACCTATGACTACACCGAAGATGAGAAAAAACTAAAACTCTTTCCCTCTACCCTCAAGGATGCAGCATTACGCTGGTTCATGGGTTTACCTGGGAACAATATCACCACTTGGGCTCAGATGCAACAAGCTTTCAATACCAAATACCGGGACTACTGTAGGTCCAAGGAGGCCAAGGGAGAAATCTTTCGGATGACCATGGGAAATGATGAGTCTTTAGAAGATTATGAGGAAAGGTTCCAACTTAGCTATAAACGGGCCAGGTGCACACTTGACCCTGAATCTCTCAAGTTGGTCTTGCTCCGAGGAGTCCCTGAAGACCTTTTAGATACCCTTCACATGCTAGCTAGAGGAGATATTTACCAACTACCTTATGAAGATATAAAGATTGTGTTTAGAAACCACTCTAGGGCAGCCCGGAAAAGAGGTAGAGGAAACCCCCTCTTAGCTAGTATTCCTTTTTCCAAACATGAGTTTGCAAATCAATTAGAGGACCTCAAGAGTGAGGTGAGAGAGACCATTGCCATGCAACTTGATACATTCCGAATCTAGCAGAGGAAAGAGGAAGCTGAGAGGGCCTTGGCTATCTTCTGCCCTAGGTGTACAAGGAAGCACCCTAAGAACGAGTGCCCATTACATTGAGTTGAGGTATGTTTCATTTGTGAGGAGGACCACCCCCCAAACCAATGCCCAACCTTACCTGGGCTTAAAGCCATGTACCAAGGAACGGAGGCACCCACTGAACCTCTCTACTTCCTCAACCAAAGGAGGCCACATGGACCTAGACCTTACCAACAAGGGATGCAAGGGACATCCCAAGCTTATTATAGCCCCAACCAATCTGCTCCTATGCCTTCCTGGGGTCCCCCTGCTCATCCTTCCTAGTCTGTGCCTCCTCCATGGTCTTACCCACCTCAGTACCATACTCAGTCCACTACTCATTCGTTTCACTCACATGCCCAGCCACAGCCTCAGTGGAATGCACCTCAACCGAGGTGGAGGCCCCAGTACAATACTCCTCCTGCCATTTTGCCTCCGCCAACAGCTCAACCACAACCATTACCTCCTGCTCCTCCAAGACAACCCCAAATGCCTGCTCAACCGAACCCGAACCCCAACAACCGATAGGCCCAGCAGGTATATACTGGGGAAAAATCATGCCCTACCTATGCTGTGGAGATCCAGGAGATCAACCTGCGATCTGGAAAGACTCTTCCAGATCGCCAACCTCCTCCCCCAGAGGACGAGGAAGATAAACAGGAAAGTGAACCAAAAGCCATTCCACCCTTTCCTGAGAGACTAACAGCAACCACACAACCCAACCCAGAGGAGGATGAGCTTCTGGGAGAACTCAAAGAGTTGTGTGTGAAAATACCCCTTCTCGTGGCCATCAAGGATGTACCGATATACAACAGACTGGTTAAGGAAAAGTGTTTCAGACACCTAGGCAGGCGAAAAAGAGACGCCTCAACCATCAATGTCATAGGACAACTGTCTGATCTTATGTTGGGGCAGGTAATCTACCCAAAGTATTTGGATCTTGGGAGTCTTGTAGTTGATGTCCACATCAATGGCACCATCATACCCCACACTTTGATTGATTTAGGGGCTGCCATTAATGTGATGACCAGAGATACTATGCCCAAACTCAACCTTCAGGGTTCCTTAAGGAAAACCTCGACAGTCCTGCAGCTAGTAGATCGCTCCACCGTGACTCCCGAAGGGATTGTTAAGGATGTCTTGGTCTCTGTTGACTCTTGGGAGTACCCTGCAGACTTCTTGGTTCTGCAACCAAAGGCAAAGCTTACTGGATACCCCCTTATTTTTGGAAGGCCTTGGTTAGCCACTGCGGATGCTTACATAAGCTGTCGTGTAGGAAACATGACCATCAAAAATGGTCCTATGTCCAAGCAGCTAGTCCTATACCCTCCTGCCCAACCCTTATTAGAGCATGACTTACCACTTTGGTTGGAGGAAGGAGAAGAGGATGAGGTGTACTCTGCACCCTTGTGCACCCTAGACACCACTAGGGGAGGTCCCCCAATCGAGGATGATTTGATTGAGACCTTGATTCAGAATCCACCTCCCAGTGCATTGTCCTTAGAGAAATTGGTGGAGGATGCCCAGGCCAACACCTTAGTGGACCTTTGTGTGACCAATCCAGTCATTCTCAGAGTCAAAAATGTGGAGCTTGGCCCCGAGAGAACGTTAAAGATCAGCTCCTCCCTATCTCCTTCCCAGGAAAAGGAGCTGTGTAGTCTGTTGGCCAGTCATCTAGATGCTTTTGCTTGGAGCTATAAGGAGATGAAAGGAGTCCATCCTTCAGTCTGTACCCATCACATCTACATCAAAGAAGATTGTAAACCGGTTAGGAAACCCCAAAGGAGAATGAATCCAGCCCTTAAGGACATTGTCAAGGAAGAATTGCAAAAACTGTTGGATGCATGATTCATTTACCCCATCTCGGATAGCGAGTGGGTGTCCCCTCTGGTGTTGGTTCCCAAGAAAAACAGGAAGTGGAGAATCTGTGTGGACTACCGAGAACTGAACAAAGCCACCAAGAAAGACCACTTTCCTCTACCCTTCATAGATCAAGTGTTGGATGGACTGGCGGGAAAGAAGTTTTTCTCTTTCCTAGATGGGTTTAGCGGGTATAATCAGATCCAAATCATCCCGGAAGACCAAGATAAGAACACCTTCACTTGTCCTTGGGGTACCTTTGCTTATCGAGTTCTTCCCTTTGGACTATGCAACACTCCTGCCACCTTCCAGAGAGCCGTCTTGAGCTGGCCCATGATTCGGTGGAAATCTATATGGATGACTTCACTCCTTATGGGTCCAACTTCCAGGAAGCATTGTCCAATCTGGGAAAAGTCCTAACCAAGTGCATTGAGATGAACCTGTCCCTTAGTCCTGAAAAGTGTGAATTCTTGATGACTGAAGGGACTGTGCTAGGACATACCATTTCTCGCCAAGGGTTACAGGTGGATCCTAACAAAATTACTGTCATCAAAAAGGTTCCACCCCCTCAGAAGGTAAGAGACGTTCGAAGTTTCTTAGGCTTGGCAGGATATTATAGAATATTCATTAAAGACTTCAGTAAGCTAGCTTCGCCATTGTTTGGCCTCTTAGCAAAAGATGTTGAGTTTAAATGGACTGACGATTGTCAAAAGGCTCTGAATGAATTAAAGGATAAGTTGGTGTCTGCCCCAATTTTGAGAGGTCCAAATTGGGCCCTACCTTTCCACATCCACACTGATGCCTCGAACAAAGCCATAGGGGCAGCCTTAGGACAAGTTGAACAAAAACTTCCATACGCCATATACTTTGTCAGCAAAAACTTATCCAAGGCAGAACTGAATTATACTGTAACTGAGAAAGAATTCTTGGCCGTGGTCCATGCCCTGAACAAGTTCCGACACTACATCACTGGCTATCAAACATTTGTACATACTGATCATGCTGCAATTAGATATTTAATGAATAAACCAGATGTGAATGCTCGTATTATTAGATGGTTACTTTTGTTGCAGCAGTTTGATTTGACTATCGTTGACAAACCAGGTAAAGAAAATGTTGTTGCTGACTTCTTGTCTAGATTGGATTTACCTGCAGGTGAGGATGGAACAGTGGATGACCAGATGCCAGATGAAAATCTATTTGCTATCTCAGTACTCTCTCCATCGTTTGCTGATATAGCAACCTACCTTGTCTCAGCACAGTTCCCTCCGCACCTATCCTCAAGAGAGAAGAGCAGAATCATAAGGAAGAGTGCCTCATTCACTTGGATCAGGGGCAACCTGTTCAAGCTTGGCCCTGATCAGATCTTAAGGCGTTGTGTAAGGGAGGAGGAAGTCTTTGACATCCTCCTAAACTGTCATGACGAGCCTTGTGGAGGACATTTTGCAGCCAAAAGAACTGCCTTCAAAATCCTACAGGCAGGCTACTATTGGCACACGCTTCATCAAGATGTCAGAAGATATATCAGCCAATGTGACCGCTGCCAAAGGATGGGGAAACCGACTCCAAGGGACGAAATGCCTCTCCAACCTCAAGTGACTCTTGAGCCATTTGAGAAGTGGGGTATGGATTTTGTGGGTCCAATCAATCCTCCTTCGAGGCAAAGGCCTTACATCATTGTGTGCACAGACTACCTGACAAAGTGGGTAGAAACCAAGGCAATCAAAGCAGCGATAGAAGAAAAGGTGGCCGAGTTCTTAAGAGAAAACATCTTCTACAAATTTGGCTACCCGAGAGAGCTAGTCACCGATCAAGGAAGCCAGTTCACCTCCAACTTAATTGAAGACCTACTCGCTCATCACAAAATCAAGCATAGGACTTCCACCCCCTATCATCCTCAAGCAAATGGGCAGGTGGAAGTCACCAATAGATCATTGGAAGGGATCTTGACTAAGGTGGTGAGCAGCAGTAGAAAAGATTGGGCAGATCGCCTGGTTGAGGCCACTTGGGCTTACAACACCACTTGGAAGACCACAACCGGCTTCACACCTTATGAGCTGGTCTATGGGAAGAGAGCTTTGCTGTCAATTGAGTTCGAGTACAACACCTTGAGGATGGCAGCTCAGCTGGACCTAGATCTTAGCCATGCCCAACAAGAAAGGTTATTGCGGTTGAATGGGTTAGACGAGCACCGAATGCAGGCCCTTCTCCACTCAGAAGTGGTTCAACTTCAGAGGAAGGTATGGCATGACCAACACCTCAATGACAAGCAATTCCAGCTGGGAGATTGGGCGCTGTTGTACGATTCCAGACATAAGGATTTCAAGGGGAAGCTGAGAACAAGATGGTTGGGACCATATGCAGTGGAAAGTGTAATGACAATGGGTCTGTTCTTATTCGGACCATTGATGGGGAAGCCATCCCCATGCTCGTCAATGGGAATCGAATAAAGATCTACAGGAAACCTCTTTCGAGGCAAGAATTCATCAAAACAGTCGAAAAATCAGTGCTGGTCATAGAGAAGGGTTCTGCCTCTGTTTTGGGCATACCCTGAACATCAAATAATATATATATATATATATATATATATATATATATATATATATATATATATATATATATATATATCTATATATATATATATATATATATATAATAAAGATCCTTGGGTGAAAACCTTTTTGAGGCTCCCAAGGAAGATGGTAGGGGTGAAAACCTCATTGAGGCGCCCCTGCTGTCTTTCTGAAAATTTTTGAATAAAAAATACCCTTGGGTGAAAACCTCTCTGAGGCGCTCAAGGCAGATGGTAGGGGTGAAAGCCTCATTGAGGCGCCCCTGCTGTCTCTCAAAAAAAAAAAAAAAAGAAGAAGAAAGAAAAAACAAGCAAAGAAAAAGAAGACAGAAAAGAAGGAAGCAGAAACAGGAAAACAGGCTCAAGATTTGACAATTCATGCAGGTTGCAGGCATTCTATACAAAAAAGGAGGTCTCTCTACTCAAGGACAAGGGTTCCTACTATGCTACCAGGTGACCTCACCAGCACTCCCTCCAGAAACACTCATCTCTTCCCAGGTCTGGGCACGATTTGATCACAGTTTAGCCTTCAACAGGAAGCTACAGGACTTTCTACAGGAAGTTCTGTATTGCTACAGGAAACTTCCTGTAGAATCTTTGGACGGCCCAGGACCGACTGTGTGGAATAATTTGAAGCCCGAAGTCCAATACGGAGGCATGCAAACCAATGTTTTTCTCCATCACCCACTGTTGTCGCCTCCTTCTACCACCCCTATTGCCATGCAATGGAAATACCTGCACAGTCAAATTAGAACATTGGATTCTCAGAAGAAACAATGCTCAAATGGAATAAAGTATGCAGAGGCCCCATGCGCTACTTATCAAAGCCATCCGAGGACCCTGCGACCGTGACCGTGATTCCACCGTTTCGGCATGTACCCCAGGAGGAGAAACGGCTACAGGATAACCTACAGGAATCCTGTAGCAGTTGATCCGACTAGAGCATACACCATGAAGGCACCTGCAACTCAGAGAGCGGGCACATGCACCATTCGCAGCCAGGTAACCGGTCTCGTAACCAGCAGCAGCAAGAAGGAACTCCCGTGCCTATGCATGAAGCAGCAGCAAGCGGATCCGTCACCCTCGTCCTGAAGCCTGAAAATAACGTCGCGGCCGCACAGGTAAGTGCCTCACCCTTTTTCGTCAAATTACATGAACAATGCTCTAAAAGGTGTGCGAGTATGGAAATGAATGGGTTGAGGTAGTCGGGTAGCCATTCAACTGGCCACCACGACCAGTCCAATGGTCTCGTCCGATTCGGAAAGCGTTGGTTGTGTCAAACAAGACAGGAAATGGACACGTGGGAAGCGTCCAGTCGGGGAGAAGCGGGGATCTAACAAAAATAGCGGCGGTAGATATGCAGAGAATAATTTGGCGGTCAGGCAGACTTACAGTGGAATGATAACAGGTGACGTCGTCCAACGGTCCGGCAGAGACAGCTCACCCCCGCGCCACGAGTTCCGCAGGGATTCAAATCCACCGGCTAGATCGCGTATGGCACTCCACTCATTTATCATCAACCGCTTTGCAGTCGAGTAAGCATCCAGAATTTCCTGAAGACTGTTACTCCAAGTCCTCGGCCTGTTCAAACGTCCGGTGGTTGCACAGAAGGCCCAAAACCACTGACGCGCTCTCCAGAACCCGTGCACGACTTCTACAGGAAGCTCCGCTACAGGAAGCTCACCGCTACGGAGCAAATTAATCTACTCACGTCTGGCAAGTTGGAATGAGGTAAGCTTGAACCTATTCCTCCCATGCAATTGGTTCGAAGGGTGGCAAAGTCGAAGTCCTAAAAAAAAGTAGAATTGCAGTCTGCGCATGAATTTGCAAGCGTCGTTTTACTTCTGCATGAGAATTGTCGTCGTAGTGGATATGCGAGGTTTTCTACAAGATTTGGTTCATAATTGAGCCACTGTCAAGGCTCACCTGTAGATAGCCGTGAATTCACAAACTGTGTGCTTGACAGAGGCGTAATTCGGCGCTCTGTCTAAGGAAATCCCAAAGGTCCATCTTTTGATACGCGCCAGCCAGCTCTGGCTAACACAACAAGCTTTCACCATGCCGGGTGGGTTCATTAGGAAAGAACCGACAGACTCAAAGAAGCTACGGGAAAACCCTGAGGTGGTAGACCTGTTTTCTCGTGCACAGTGGATGTCGTTCTGCGACAAGCTTCAAGGTTACGATGACGAGGTGGCAGAGGAATTCCTGCGAGCTTTGAAGCCAAAATAAAAAACGCTGGCCGTTGTCAATTTCAGAGGTTTGAATCTCAGACTCACCCCACAGTTCATCAGCAGAGTCACTGATCTCTCGATGGGGGTACCGTGGGATAAGGAGGAGAGAAAACTAGGCCAGAAGGCTAAGAAGGAGTTCTTTCTGCCAGAGGAGCAATTCTCAGAGGATAAGAACGGAGTTCGAAGAGCTAGCCTACAACCGCTCTGGAGTGAGGTCAGCCTCCAAATTATGAAATATATCACGTGCGAGGGACCATTCAGCATCGTGTATGGGTACCATTTACGGCTGCTCACAGAACTTAGGCACCAAATGGACCTACCCTCAGAAAACAAGCTAAGTATTCCTTAGTTCCTCTTGCAGTCCATGACTGAATGTGCCACCAAATTATGAGAGGGAACGCCAGACCAGGTAGCCCATCATGGGCTCATTAAGCTCCTCGTGGAGGATGCACTCCACACATACACCGTCCCTCTCTCGTGGGAAGCCTTTCGAAATTTGACTAAGGATGGTGACATCAAAATGTTGGCTGAGGAGCTCACCTCCTCCAGCAGCGAGGAGAAGGAACCAATTCAAACAGAGAAGAAAGGAAAAGGCCAAGAAACCATGGCCAAAGCACCAAAGAAAGAACAAAAGGGGAAACAAGAGAAACACCAGGTTGCCAAAACAGAGGATGACAAACCCACATTAACACCCAGGGAGAAAAGGTTACAGAGCAGGGTGGAAAGGACTGAACAAGTCCACGTCAGTGAAGGCACCTCTAAGGCAGCCTCAGCAAAGTCAAAAGACAAAGCACCCTCAGCCAAACCGGCTAAAACGGTGCCACCTGTTTCTACAGGAAAATCAAAAACGGCTTCTACAGGAAGCCAGAAATCAGCCGCTACAGAGCTTTCTACAGGAAGTCCTGAGAAAGGAAAATAGAAGGGGAAGACAGCCGAAATCCTTGCAAGGGAGGTAGTAGCTGTGCTGGCCACCCTTAGTACCCCTCCCAAGCCGAAGGAAAAATGAAAGAGGGAGATCCCTCTGTATTTCAAAGCCAGGAGAAGTGTGAGAATCAAAACAGGCATGCCCCAACCTCTACCCAGCAGCCCAATTAACATAGAAGACACTCCTACCTCACCAAGGGAGAGGTCCCCCTCAAAAATATCAGTCACTTATGAGCGGGGGAGCCCGAAGCCAACTGCTTGGAAGGAGAGAATGGACAGGTTGGCTTCAAAAACCCCGCTACAGGATGCTGAGGCCGTTCTATAGGAAACATTGGCCAGGCTCAAGGAGACCGAAAGAATGGAGGGAGAGGTAGCCACATCACCACCAAGGGAAGACGGTGGAGCCACCGAGGGAAGAAGAGGTAGAGCATATTCCGGAACCTAGTCCCCAGCCAAGCTTAAGCTCGTATTATAACTTTTTGGAGGCTGGAAAAATTATTCCACAGAAATTCACAGTGTCGCTTTTCTTTGCGTTGGAGGAAGAAAGAGTGAGAACCCACACGTGGATGAGGATAGCTAAATCTAAAGGAGTGGCAGATATAGGCCCCTTGGAGGAACAACTCAAGGAGGCACGAAGAGAATTAGCTATGGTCAAACACGTGGGAAACTTCCAGTGGGTATTCCTATAGGAAGAGAATGAGAAACTCAAACTGCAGCTACAGGAACAGAGGAAAGAAAGGGGCACAGCATCAGGGGACACTACAGCATAACCTCAAGGCAAAAAGGACTGCAAGTTGGTCTTGGGGAGCTAAACCAGCACCTACAGGAAAGGGAATTGCAAGCACAAATCTAGATACAAGCTCTCAAACAGCAGTTACAACAAAAAGAGGCACAACTGGCCTGCATGGCTAGTTGGGCCATGGATGCTATACAATGTAGACAACCGGCCAAATCTTATGGCCTATACCTACGGGAGCAGTGGCTGCAATTCCAAATTAATGCATTAGCACAGAGGGGTATCTCCCAAATCCAAGACCCCCAGCAGTTCACAGAGTTATGCAATAATAGTTCATCAGAGGACAAGGCCAAGCTATCGGAGTTCTATCTCCATAATTTGGCCCTTCCTAATGTGACTTCATGGGATCCCAACACAGTCGTAGGAGATATGCAGTTGATGGCATTTGCCTCATGGTTGAACCATGAAGAAAAGAGAGCAGCAGAGGTCATGAACCGAGAGTTACATGAACCACTGCTGATTAGAGCAGAGCCAGGGGACCCCACTGCATTGATATAGGCCCACCAACACTTAGCAACCGACTCTCAAGCTTTATTGAAATACATGGATCAGCAGGCTCAGGCTATAGCACATTTCGAGGATATGGAGTGACTATTAGGGGACAATTGTGTTCATGCTTGCACCCGCCGATGGAACACATTGTCCCACAACCTCAAAATCAGGGAATATCACACTCCAACTCGAATGAGGGAAGCTCTAGTACGGGTGCCCCTCTACAAGAAGTCCATACAGAACCTCCAAGCCAGCTAGATTGGCCTCAAGCTAAGCCCACCTTTGCTTTTAGGATTGATGGAAGGCAACACAGAAAAAGAAGAGCATAAGCAGTGGGAAGAGGTGGAAAGGAAGGCTGGGTTCCATGCCAGTGAGGAGGATACTACTTCAGAAGCTTGAGATGTGAGAGTGGCGGTGAAAGCAATGAAGGACGAGGAGCTGGATAAGTTGCTCAGGGATGAACAATCATTTTAGCTGGGGGGTGATGATGAGCCCCAAATTTCGTAACATTTTGGGCTCATTTGGCCTAACTACCCTCGCTCAATCCTTCATTTTTCATAACTTATGCATCATTTTTTAGTATGTTTATGTCATTTGTATGAATAAGGGTAGTCACTATTCCTAGGTGGCTAACACGGGCTCATTTCAGGTTTTTTGACACATGTTGGAGCAAAACCGAGCAGACAAGGGCTAGGAGACAGTCAATATGGGGTTGAGGATTCTAAGGGGGGTTGTCCACGGCATTAAATAGCCTTCCTCGGGATCTTCACCCCCAACTCCGAGCTCCAAAAGCCACCAAAACCAGATCTAGAAGGCATCCAAACAGATTTTGTGGAAGCAGCTGTTCACTCCCAGTTTGGTCAGCCAAGTCCCATAGATTTAGGAGGCCAGCTTGGGCCTCGTGATGTATAAATGATAAGGCTTCAGCCTTTGAAAAGGACTTTTGGAAAAACTTTTGCACATTCTGCACTACGAGCTGCCAGCTCTGTTTTTGTTCTTTTGTAGCCATCATTGGCATACCTCTTGACTTATGATTATTATTTTTTAATGAGAAGCAGTCAGATTTGATCTCAGCTCTGAGTTTCTAGAGGAGCCATAGCTCTCGGGGTTGGGCCCAACCTGAGAGCCTAGGGCCTCCTTCTTTGTATTGATATCTTTCCTTTCAGCATTATGATTTTCTTTACATGCATTTGAAATGCAGTTTGTTGAGTTAGATTTCGTTGTGTGGTTAAGTAGGTCATTGTTGAAAGATAGAGTTGCTTCAGATGTCTAGAATAGAGTAATGAGATAAGAATTGATAAGAGTTCCAGAAAAGGGTTGCCTGCACTCTCATTTTCACCTCTTTCTAGGGGCTGGAATTGCAGACAGTGCTACCCAACAAAAACACTAGTTTGCTTACTCATGCAATCTTTGGTGCAATGTTTTCATTTGTAAGAGTTATCCATGCGCTCAGACCTCTTGGAATGTTTCTTTACTTCAGTACTGTACATGGTTCTCTTTAGAAATAACGTTGTTGTTCATTGGTTTCATTAACAGTTAGGATAGATTAGTCAATATTTTGATTGTGTGCAGGACGTGGTTGATTTGGCTAAGTTTACACTGTGCAGCGCATCTCCATCACTCTCTCGTCCATCTAAGCTTCGTCCAGGCCAACTGCTCATCTCCAAGTCAGATCCCTTGTCTCACAACTACTCTTTTGCCCACGTCACCCTACCTTCCTGGCCTTCCATTTCCTCTGCCCTCTTTAAGACAAGCTAGCTTTCCACACCCTCTCATCACTTCATCTCTTTGTCACTAAGTCATTACAAACCCCTATCCTACCTCCCTATCCATCCATGCATCCTCTTCCACTCATCCATCACCCAAAATCCAATCGTAGGACATCCTGTAGGAATTTCTGAACATCCTGTAGAAATTCTGAAACATCCTGTAGAACCCCTGCAGACTTCCTGTAGAAGCTCACAAATGAGGTTCCTTGATAGCCAAATGTTGTGAAACTCTCTGGAAGGGTGTTAGGGACTCCTTAGACCCCCTCTGAACCTTCCCAACCTTTTCCAAGCCTTTTTCCTCCTTGATCCACCTCTGCACAGTAAAAAATAGTTAAAAGCACATGCATGATAATCCCAACAACTTAATCAAAAATACAAAAAGATGTTTTCTTCAGATAGAGGTAGTCTAGACACATGTATTTTACCTTCATAGAAGTAATGACATCTCTTTCAGTAGTTTGCATGCTCTCCTTTGTGTCAGTAGGACTAGCTGGTAGAATCAGGGTTTGCTAGGGTTTGCGTTTCTTTTTGACTTTCAGCTTCCTTTTTGCAATTAGATTAGCTTCCTTCGAGTTATCTCTCATCCATCAATTAAAAAGCTTCTTCTAAGAGCTCATAGAAGTTGGCTTAAGCTCCTAGCGGACTTGTGCCAGCTGACCAAGTGACAGCTGCGGCAAGAGCTAGTACTTGTGCATACAGCACTGTCGCTTCCAAGTTTGTTACGAACTACCAGGTTGATAAGATTAAAGAAGGGAGTCCCAGGAGTTGTAGCATTATTGCTACAATACTAGAGCCCACCAGCTAGCCTAGTTTGTACTAGCCTAACCTATTCTATAGTAGCCTAGCCTAGCCTAGCCTAGACTACCCTAGCCTAATCTACACTACCCAAGCATACCATACTATCCCCTAGCCTAACATATCCTATACTATTTTAGCCTAGTTTATCCTAGCCTGACATGGCCTATGCTAGCATAACATATCTTAAGTTAAACTAGCCTAGACTAGCCTACCCTACCATGCCCTACCCTAGCCTAAACTAGCTTAACCTACCCCAACATAAACTAGCCTGCACTAGTCTAGCCTGCCCTATCCTACCCTAGCCTAGCCTAGGTTGACCTAGCCTAAGATAGCATAGCATAACCTAGATTGCCATAAAATAGCTTAGCCTAACCTAGCCTAGCATAGAATAAACTAGCCTAGCCTAACATACCCTAGCCTACGATATACTAGCTTAACTTAGCCTAGCCTAAACTAGCTTAGACTACCCTAGCCTAAGCTAAACTAGCTTAAACTAACCTAATCTAACCTAAACTAGCCTAGCCTAGCTTAAACTAGCCTAACCTAACCTTACCTAAACTAGACTAGTCCATACTAGCCTAACATAGCATAACGTAGCCTAAAGTAGACTAAACTATCCTAACCTAACTTAGCTTGGCCTAACATAGGCTAACCTAGCCTAAACTAGCCTAGCCTAACCTTGACAAGCCTACCCTAGCCTATACTAACCTATCCTAAATGAGAAAAGCCTAAACTAGCCTAGCCTAGCTTGACCTATCCTAGTGTAACCTAGCCTAGCCTTGCCCAAACTATCCTAGCTTAAACTAGCCTAACCTAGCCTAGCCTAGCATAAATTAGGCTAACCTAGCCTAGTGTAAACCAATTTAGCCTTGCCCAAATTATCCTAGTGTAAACTAGCATAGCCTAACCTAACATAGCATAGCCTAGCCTAGCCTAGCCTATCTTAATCTAGCTTAGCCTAGCATAACCTAGCCTAGCCTAGCTTAACCTATCCTAAACTAGTCTAGCCTAGCCTAGCCTAACCTATCCTACACTATCATAGCCTAAACTAGCCTAGCCTAACCTCGCCTGTCCTCGCCTAACCTAGCTTAGCCTAACTTAGCCTAACCTAGCCTAACATAAACTAGACTTGCCTACGCTAGCCTAAACTCGACATGCCTTTCCTAGCCTAGCATAAACTAGCATGGACTAGCCTAGTCTTGCATAAGCTAGCCTAAACTAGCCTAAACAAGCCTAGCTTAGCCTATCCTCAACTAGCATAGCCTAGCCTAGCATAAAATAGCCTACCCTACCCTACCCTACTCTACCCTAGCCTAGCCTACTCTAGCAGAGCATAGCCTAGCATAGCCTATATCCTACCATAGCATGGCCTAAACTAGCTTAGCGTAGCCTTACTTAACCTAATCTAGCGAGGTGTAGCCTATCCTAGCCTAATCTAGTGAGTTGTAGCCTAATCTAGCATAAAATAACGTCGCCCAACTAGTTTTCCTAGCTTTATCCTAACCTACTCCTAACTAGATTTGCATAAACTAGCTTAGCCTAACCTAGCCTAAGCAAGCCTAACCTAAGCTAAGCTAGCCTAACCTAGGCTAGCCTAAACTAGCCTAAACATTCTTAGTCTAGATCAGTGTAGACTAGGTTAGTCTAGTCTAGACTAGGCTAGGCTAGGCTAGTCTAGTTTACTAGGCTAGTCTAGTTTAGGCTAGGCTAGTCTAGTCTAGTCTAGTCTAGGCTAGTCTAGTCTAGTTTAGGCTATGCTAGTCTAGTCTAGTCTAGTCTAGTCTAGTCTAGTCTAGGCTAGTCTAGTCTAGTCTAGCCTAATCTAGACTAATCTAGTCTAATCTAGTCTATCCTAATCTAGCCAAGACTAATCTAGCCTAGCCTAGCCTAGCCTAATCTAGCCTAATCTAGCCTAGCCTAGCCTAATCTAGTCTAGTCTAATCTAGCCTAGCCTAATCTAGCCTAATCTAGTCTAACCTAGCATAGCCTAATCTAGCCTAGCCTAGCCTAGCCTAAACTAATCTAGCCTAATCTAGTCTAACCTAATTTAGCCTGATCTAGGCTAACCTAATCTAGCCTAGCCTAGCCTAGCATGGCCTAATCTAGCTTAGCCTAGCCTAATCTAGCCTAATCTTGCCTAATCTAGCCTAATCTTGCCTAATCTTGCCTAATCTAGTCTAGCCTAACCTAGCCTAGCCTATCCTAACCTAGCCTAATCTAACCTACCCCAATCTAGCCTAGTCTAGCCTAGCCTAATCTAGCATATCCTATCTTAATCTAGCCAAATCTAGCCTAGCCTAATCTATCCTAGCCTAGCATAGCCTAGTCTAGCCTAATCTAGCTTAATCTAGCCTAATCTAGGCTAGCATAATCTAGCTTATCCTAACCTAACTTAGCCTAGCCTAGCATAGCCTAATCTAACCTAATCTAGGCTAATCTAGCGTAGCCTAATCTACCCTGAGCTAGCCTAGCCTACTCTAATCTAGCCTAGCCTACCCTAGCCTACCATACCCTACCCTAACCTACCCTAGCCTGGGCTACCTATCCTAGCCTACCCTAGCCTACCTAGCCTAACCTAACCTAGCCTAATGTACCTAGCATAACCTAGGGTATCCTCGGCTACCTAGGCTACCCTAACATAACCTAGCCTAGCCTACCCTACCCTAAGCCTATCCTAGCCTACCTAACCCAACCCTATCTCGACCTACCCTAACCTAGCCTACCTTAGCCTAGCCTAACCTAGCCTAGCCTATGCTAGCCTATCCTGCACTAGCCTACCCACCCGACTCTAGCCTATCCTACCTTAGACTATCCTATCCTAGCCTAGAGTATCCTAACCTACCTAAGCCTAGCCTAGGCTCACCTATTCTAACCTACCCGAGCTTAGCCTAGCTAGCCTAACCTACCCTACCCTACCCTACCATAGCCTAGCCCTGCATAGCCTAACCTACCCTAACCTACCATGGTCTACCCTACCCTACCCTAGCATACCTAGCCTACCTAACCTACCTAGCCTACCCTAGCCCAACATACCCTAACTTAGCCTAGCCTAACCTACCCTAGCCTACATATCCTATCCTAGCCTTCCTGATGTGGGCTACCCTACCTAACCTAGCATAACCGAGCCTATCTTAGCCTACCTAACCTACCCTAGCATAACCTAGCCTAGCCTAGCCTAGCCTAGCTGAGCCTACCCTATCCTAAGCCTAGCCTAGCCTAAGTCAAACCTTTATCCTAGCCTAGCCTAGCCTAGCCTACCCTAACCTACCCTAGCCTACCTGGCCTAGCCTACCCTACCTAGCCTAGCATAACCCAACCTATCCTAGCCTACCTAACCTACCCTAACATAGCCTAGCCTAGCCTACCCTAGCCTACCCTATCCTAAGCCTAGCCTAGCCTAAGTCAAACCTTTATCCCAGCCTAGCCTAGCCTACCCTAGCATAGCCTAGCCTACCTTAGCCTACCCTAGCCTAGCCTAGCCTAGCCTACCCTAGCCTACCCTAGCTTAGCCTAGCCTATGCTAGCATAGCGTAGCCTATCCTGCCCAATCCTACCCTACCCTACCCTACACTAGCCTCTCCTACCCTAACCTAGCCTAGCCTAATCTATCCTATCCTAGCCTAGCATATCCTGACCTACCTAAGCCTAACCTAGCCTCGCCTATCCTACCCTACCCAAGCTTAGCCTAACTAGCCTACACTACCCTACCCTACACTACCATAGCCTAACCTAGGCAACCCTAGCCTACCTAGCCTACCCTACCCTATAGTAGTTGAGGCTACCCTAGCCTACCTAACCTACCCTAGCCTATGCTAGCCTACCCTAGCTTACCTAGCCCAACCTAGCCTACCCTAGCCTACACTACCCTACCCTACCCTACCATAACCTACCCTAGCATAGCCTACCCTACCCTACCCTAGCATAGCTTACCCTTACCAAGCCTCCCTAACCTACCCTAACCTACCTTAGCCTACCATAGCCTAGCCTAGCCTAACCTAGCCTACCCTAGCCTACCCTAACCTAGCCTAACCTAGCCTAACCTAACCTAACCTAACCTAACCTACCATACCCTAGCCTAGCCAAGTCCACCTCACCTAGCCAAGCCTACCTAGCCTACCCTAGCCTAGCCTACTTGGCCTACCTAGCCTACCCTAGCCTAGCCTAGCCTAGCCTACCTAGCTTACCTTACCCTACACTAGCCTACCCTATCCTACCCTATCTAGCCTACCCTACCCTACCTAACCTAGCATAACCTAGCCTACCCTAGCATAACCTAGACTAGCCTAGCCTACCCTACCCTATCCTAAGCCTAGCTTATCCGAGCCTACCCTAGCCGACTCTATCCTACCTTAATCTAGCCTACCCTAGCATAACCTTAAGTAGCTTATCATAAACTAGCCTCACCTAACCTTATCCTAAACTAGATTATCCAACCTAGCCTAACATGTGCCTAATCTAGCCTAGACTAGTTGAGCATAACGTAGCATAGCCTAGCTTAGCCTAGCCTATCCTATCTTAGCCCAACCTAGCCTAGCCTAGCCCAGCCTAGCCTAACTTAAACTAACCTAACCCAACCTGGCCTAAACTAGCTTAGCCTAGTTTGACATACACTAGCCTCACCTAAGCTTACCTAGCCTAGCCTAGCCTAGCTTATCCTAAACTAGCTTGGCCTAACCTAGTCTAGCCTAGCCTATCCTAGTCTTGCCTAAAGTAGCCTACTCGAGCCTAGTCTAACCTAAACTAACTTGGCCTAGCCTAGCCTTGCCTAGCCTATCCCACCCCACTCTAGCCTAACCTACACTAAACTAGCCAAACCTAGACCCTAAATCTCAATATATATTATAAATATACATCCTACATGAAAGTAAAAAAACTTCACATAAAAAAGCAGTGAACATAAGTAATGGATTTATTATGAAAGTTACAAAATACAAATTTATGTTTATTGAAAACATATTTTACATAATATAAATTCTATAATAAAATAATTTTTCAATATACAATAAAAACATATATAATTTTTTTTTGTTCAATTAAGTAATTAAATAATAAATTTATAAAAAAATACTTTAAAAAGACAAAATCACTAATATAAAATTCATATATTATTAAAAAATATAAAAACTAAGAAGAATCATATAAAATATATTAATGCTTAGGAAATTATAAAAAGACAATTTACTTTATTGAAAGCACACTTTTTTCTTTTTTCTAAAAAAGATGATTTTTATTAAAAACAAATTAATATAAAAAAAAATAACTTTCTATATCAATTAAGAAAAAATAAAATTCCCTATTTCTTATTTTAGTAAATAAAATTATATTAATCAAAATATAAAAAATATGAATTATTGAATATAAATTTTATAGGTTATTCAAAATATCTTCATCAAGGAAATACTATCATTTACCTGTAACAAATTTTGGTTAACCTAAATTACTGAAAAAAACATACAGTGAAATAAATTGAAACATTGTGTATATATATGATTCTGAAAACAATGGAATTAGAGTTTAAGGAAAAGCTTATCGATTTTATTTGAAAAAACAAAACATGACTGTGAAAACAATGGAATTAGATGTGAAAAAAATGCTTATAAAATTTTACCCAGAAAACAATCCATGTCCAACTGGAAAAAAAAACCTGTTGCAGCAAAAAAGAAATTCTATAAGAAATTCTATACGCACATAGGCATGCGGCTTCAAATTTAAAACTATATTCGAAAAATATATTTCAAAGAATATTAGGTGTCATGAAATGGTTTTGGTGACAATAATTGTATTCGAAACGCCTATGGAGATGTCAATGATAAGTAAGAATACGAGTAAACTCGCTGTTCATTAAACTCAAACTCAAATCATGATAGTGATTCATTCTAAATTCAAACGGAGTCTTCTTGACGGAAATGTCGCCTAATTTCTGGGTTTATTTGATACTCCGTCTATCGTCCTTTGTTTTGGCAAAGCAGCCCGCGGGTCCCCCAGAAGAGGTCCAGTAGGCATATCGTCGAAGAACCGGAAGTCAATACCAGCGGGAGTTTCGTTGGCCTTGGACGGAGACCTAAAAGAAGCCACAGATGGTGACGCGCAGGAGGATGGTTGCAATGGCGTGCATATGGCTGGCTTGCGCGATGGTCTACGATGGACTGAACCTCAACGTGGGAAATCTTGGTACCAATTTATATCTGAGCGTTTTCCTTAACGGAATTGCAGAGTTGCCTGCATATTCTCTGAAGGCAATTATTGTTGACAAGTTCGAAAGGAGGGTTGCTCTCTTCTCCACTACCTCTTCTGGAGGGACCCACGGGCTCCGTCGCCAAAACAAAGGACGATAAACCTACGCCACTGCATGTTATGCCGGTCATTAGACGGAGTATCAAATAAACCCAGAAATTAGGCGACATTGCTGTTGCCTCCGATCCACGGGAAGATCCGGTTGCCTCCGATCTGCTCCACCTGAAGCACAGTAACATGCCCAACAAAACATAGATGCAGGAAGAGGTTATACAACCAAATAAAAGTTATACACTAAATTTGACATAAGCATGAAGAGATTAAAATTGCTGAACTATTTCCAAAGAAATCCAGGGTTTCTCAGAAAATAAAAGGGAGAAAACAGAAGTGATCACCAATCATTGAACTTCTCCACTGGACGATCTGGTTGCCGTTGCCCGTTGCCTCCGATCATGAAGAGATTAAAATTGCTGAACTATTTCTGAAGAAATCAATGGCTTCTCAGAAAATCAAAAGGCAAAAAAAAAAGTGATCATTAACCATTGAACATCTCCACTGGAAGGGATTGATCTGGCTGCCTCCTATCTGCTCCACCGGAAGTCTAGGGTTCTGTGTCTAGTCCACATAGAAGCAGGCTACGTACAGTAATAGACAACCAAGCATGCCAAACAAAATATGGATGGAGGAAGAGTTAATTTTATAAATAATGTAAACAAGACATAGACGGAGGAAGAGGTTAGGTTATAAATAATGTAAGAGTTGATATATATATTCTTCCCCATATCGGATTAAATTACTCACATTTAAAACCAGATAGCAACGGTTAACTTCTTGCATGCTTTTCTGCCAATTGGATAGTATTGCAACGGTTCACTTTATCCATGATTTTTTACCAGTCAGTTAAATGTTATATTGCTTTTCTAAATGTGTCAATTGGTCAGTTATAGATTCTCACGCTTTTTCTAAATTTGTTTTCGACTTTAATGATTTTTATTCTCTTTCTCAATTTGTTTTGAATTTAATGATCTTTTAATCTTTGTTTATCTGATAGTATCTGCGACGGTTCACTTTATCCCTGAATTTTTTTACCAGTCATTCACTTTATCCCTGAATTTTTTTACCAATCAGTTAAATGTTATATTGCTTTTCTAAATGTGTCAATTGGTCAGTTATAGATTCTCACGTTTTTCTAAATTTGTTTTTTACTTTAATGATTTTTATTCTCATGCTTTTTCAATTTGTTTTGAATTTAATGATCTTTTAATCTTTGCTTAAAAGAAAAACATATACTTTATCACAAATTTACGATGATATTTTAATTTTTGTTTAAAAAAAAAAAAATATGATTTATTACTAATTTACTATCATTAATTTATTCATATTTGTTTTTAAATTTAATTATATCATTTTATATTACTTTTTTTTTTTAAATTTAATTGGGTACTAAGTTACAAATTAATAATTTTATTTTTAAGCTTTTAATTATTTTTATTGACTTTTTCTTTGAGAACAAATATGATGTAATATCTATGAACTTAAATTTGGCTGATTTAATCACATTTTCTCATTTTATTTAGTGTTTATTTTTTTCAATATTTAGTACAATACTATATCTTACAAATTTTATTAGATATTATTATTTATTTATTTATTAAAAATGAATACATATACAATTATATATATGTTTATATTTGCTCAAAATCATACAGTATTAAGCACATCCACATGTAAGATGGAAAATTTTGTTTAACTGGTTCTTTAGGTACATTGTCCTGCTGGTTGTCCTCTTCTTCCTCCTCTAGTTCCTCAAGTGGTGGGGCTTCCTCCGATGAACTGTGATTAGTAGCATCAATTTGAAAGAATTTGGGCTCCTTGCATTTATGCCCAGGGGAGTATTTCTCATCACAGTAGTAACACAATCCTTTCTTTCTTCTTTCCACCATTTCTTCTGGTGACACCTTTTGAACCTTGAGTGTTTGGGTAGTGCCTTGAGCCTATGTGGGGTGACCCTTGGTGATGAAATTTGGACGATTGGACTGGGCCGCTAACGCATGTCCTACTTCACGAGCTATCCTGCAAGCATGCAGCCATGAGCTAGGGTGGTGCAGTCGGACCTGGGCTTGTATGGCTTCTTTGAGACCCCTGACAAAACATTCCACGTAGAACTCATCGTGTAGACCTCTAGTGCGGAAAGCTAAGGCTTCAAAGGCTGTAATATATTTGTTCATTGTTCCTATCTCTCGGAGCTTAGTGAGATGACCCAAAAAATCAAATTCATGGTCAAAGCGATCCATAAGAGATTTTTTGAATGTCTGCCAAGTCAAGGGCCTTCCATAGCAACATTGATGCCATTTCCACCATTGCCATCTTTCATTGTCCAAGTACATGATACCCACACTAAGCTGAGTTGCATCATCCACGATGTAATTTAGTGTGAAATATTGCTCCATCTGTGCTATACATGCGGCCAAGTGAGAGCCATCAAATTTATACATGTCCAGCTTGGGTGGTCGCAGATGGGATTGTTGGTGGGTGCCAAAGAGGTGAAGAGACTGGCTAGACTCGCCCTCAATGTTTTCATTGCCAATATATGCCTCTGCCCATTCCTCCACCTTTCCCTTAGAGAGTGTTTCATTTAAGTTCTTTAGCTGCAAGATGAAATCTTTCAATTGTGATTCAAGGCTATCAATCCTCTCATTAGCCATAGCTTGAGCTCTAGTTTGTACCATGCACCGATCCAATGTACTTGAAATTTGGGACCGCCTGAAATTTTTGGCACTAACAATTGAATGGTACTACCTTGCTTAGCTCGTCGACCTAATTCTTATGAGCTGAGTCAACAATTAGTGCCCCAGGGGGTCTCAGAACGGAGTTTTACTCGCTTAGGAATACTACAGTAGCTGAATCCCAGAAATGTCAATGCTACCCAAAGTCCTGCGAAAATCATGCCCAGGTATAGGAACCCACACAATTAGTCAGATCTGAATGGCAGATTTGATTGTTGCAACGGCTACAGAGCCCAAAATACCAGATCTGGATGGCGGATCTGATGGATCTGAGAGATATGAGTGGTTGATCTGATAAATCTGAACGACAGAACTGATTGTTGATGCAGATCTGATGGATCTGATAGATCTGAATGGCGGAACTGATTACTGTTGCTATGACAAAACCCCACCTGTGAGATTTGATCTGGTAAGATTATGCATGATCCTGAGATAGAGAAGGGAACTATGGTCTCCAGGAGTGTCAGGTGCTACAGATTGCAATATGCATAAGGGTCTAATAGTAGTACTCGGCCCAATTTCTCAGGGCACCAACCAAGGAGGATCAACCGTTCCCTTAGCCGTACAACCCGACTACCCTATCGTACGCGCGATTAATATCTCCGAGTGCTGTTCTCGGTGTACTGTAGCAGCAAGACGACCGATGGTTTATCTATGGCAAGGTTTCAAGGGAGATAGGGGGCTTCTGATATACCTAGAGGGTACTTCGAAGACAGTCCGTGCGCGGTTCTGTCTAATGCACTACTGCTCGAAGGGGTACCCACAAGGGTTACAAGGAAGTCCAATAAGTGTGACCACCATTTCCTGTGTGCATGCCTCCTCAAATCCGCAGGTTTATGCACTCAATGACAGATCCCGTGGTTTAAAGACGCCGGAACACGTCTCTAGCGGAATTTTTTTTTTCTAAAAATTAGAGATCTCACCAGCCCTGGAAAGCGCTCTGATACCATTTGTTATGCTCTTGACCTGCAAGACGATACCAGAATACCAAATATGCGATGAAATATACCTAGAACATAGAATAATGAGAAATAATAGCAAGTATTTTATTATTCAGAAAGCAATGTTCACTTGCCTCTTCGAGGGGGCAACCTCCAATAGAGCTGAGCTCAATTACAAAATAAGGCACAATTCTCCTCGAGTGGAGTCTCTATCCTTTATATAGGATTCATACATGCAATACCATGGGGCAATAACATGGTTCTTATTAATACCATCTATGGCCCATTTGCAACTAACTGTGGTCCCTTCATTAAATGCGGGTTAACCACTTACAATTATTAATATGAGATTTATTGACTCTTTACTTAACTATAACTATGACTCGATCATATTACATAAATAAGGTGGTTAGGGTTGGACCCTAACAAACATAAATCTATAAGTAGTACATATGAATGTTATTAATTACTTTTTTTTTTTATAATGAATTTGGGTGTGCATCGCTCATTGTAAAGTTTTAGAGCTTACATTTGGTATTAAAGTGATTATTAGCTCTAGGGGGATGCCTTTGTTTCCAAAAATTTAATGATAATGAGCATGTGATAAACCTAGTTTTAGTGGGAGTTATGTAGCAATAAATCTTGTGGTGAAACAAGATGGCAATAAATTCGAAAATTGACACTCAAAAATTTACAGGCATAAGGATTTGAACTATGGAAGCTAAAGATGGAAGACCATTTGGTAGATAAATAACAATGAGTCACTATGATCTTAGTACTGCACCTCTAGGTGTGTTAATAGAAGACTGGTTAAAGTTCGATAGGAATTCAAAGAGCATGATATATTCAAAGAGCACCCATAACTCTGTAGAAGGTGGAAAAGGTAGTATGTTAGTGTTTGGGCTTGGTGTTAATAGCTTTGCGAGGTCTGTTGGTCGATTCAGTCTCGATGGGATTACAGTGTGAACGAGTGACTTCATGGGAAGAGATAAGTTGCAGCTCTAGGAAAGGTGGTGGAGTATTCTTCTTTGGGTGATGGTAACCTGATATGCTAATTATTTCTTCTTCCCCTCCATGAACCCAATTTTCTGGTCATGGGATTGGATTTTGCATGGGGTCAAATTGTCTACTAGTGGGAGTAACTAGGGATAATGGAAGACACTAGCATCGGTAGTATTGTTGTAGTATGTTATCCTAACTGGTATTGTATCTCTCTTGGTATGTTATGAAATTCTTCTCTCCTAAATGGGCTTATATGGGATGTGGGTTCGTGGCGCTAGCCGTGGGGAATGTTGTTGTCTGGATTGGTTGGAAGACCCTGGGGTTTGGGGTTGGTTTGTCTTCAGCTTTGCCTATATGGTCAGTTTTACTATAATTTATGTTGTTGAGGGGAATTTTCACCCCTATATAGTTGTTGGTCCTAGCATTATAAAACTTTTATCAGGTGTCTTGCTTTGTTATGCACCCATGGTCATCATGGAAGCTTCTGTGAGGTTGCAATTTAAGGTCTACACTACTTAGGGTTTGGGGATCATTATAATGTTGTTGGAATTGCTTATGGTGGTCTCTTAATCTTTATTTCTAGCTACTTTGCAAATTGGCTATGGGTTAAGGAAACTACATTCCTGGGTGGGATGAAAGACCTTAATATGATGCATGGGATGAGATTAATAGAGATTCAAAATTTTATATTATGGAAATTTTTTTTTTGTTCTCCCATGGTAAGTGTGCGACGGGGTAGGTTCACCTAGAAGCAAAGGGCTTCTGTGCTCGAGCTACCACCTATACGAACATCTAGAATCATCCATATTTTTACTAAGCACTATGAGTTGGTTGTGATGGCAAGGGATATGAATGCTAGGGGCTGTGGGAGGAGGCCTCGGGTGACAGTCCAGGAGGAATAACCCAGTTCCTCAAGTGGTAGAACAAGGGGACGTAAGTCGGTAGCCAACGTCATTAATGATGTGGTCAACTGTTATCATGAAGGGATCAGTGAAGAAATCAAGAGATTGATTGAGGAGTGGGAAGTAGATCTGAACTGCTAGGCGAGCTCCACAGATATCGAGATGGAGAACTGGCAAGTGATGGTGCCGGATCCTAGGCATACTCGCGGGCAAGGTACACAAACTTTTTATTTGTATCGTCCACCATGAAAAGTCTACTAGGCAAGGCCTTGGAGCATATTTTAGTGAGCATGGTGAAAACGATACAAGAATTTCCCAACTACAAGAAGGAATTTTAGAAACTACAGTTGTAACTGCAAAAATAGGATGGACAGCTTTGCCGAATCGAGGATCACCTCCTCTATATACTCTTACAGACAGTGAGGCCTGGTTCTAATGTTAAGGACCCGACCCCCATCGAATCTGCTTCTGTCGAGCAAGATGAATAGGATGAAAGTTGGTTTTAATTTTGTTTAGTATATAGGCGGTTAGATTTTAATTTTCGGCATGATGTTATATATGTTTATAGGAAAATATAGTATGGACACCGTCATGATATACAAAGTTATATAGCTTGGGTAGAAAGACTGATCATTTTTTGCTACTGCATGGCTTATCAAGCGGTTAGGTGGCCAACAGACTTAGTTTTCCTTTGGGAAAGTTGAGGCCACCTAACTATTCTTATGTGGATGTAACTTGCTTATATTTAATGAAAATGGAAGGATCTACCAAGCTTACAAAAATACTAATAATATATATATATATATATATATATATATATATATATATATATATATATATATATATATATATATATATATATAGATATATAGATATATATTAGTATGTACAAAATAATTGGGAAATTCCCACCATGCTCGGTGGGGAAGCACGAATCAATATTAACAATTTGTATCAGCAATTCCTATTGTCCATGTAATAATTATTAATAATTAAATTAAAATTATGGAATTACAATTCCAAAATCAACACAGTTTGTAGTAGTAGAAAAAATTAAGATATAGAGATTAACACTATTGATATGCTCCATCATTAGAAACAACTAATAAATGCAAAATTAATCATGTACTATAAAAAAATGTAACGACACAACAAAAAATAATTAAATATATTGATTTTAGTGATGATGTAACAAATAATGATGCACAACAATTAGGAAGTTGCAATGGTTTTGTTTTAATTCCAATCATTTTAAGAATGAGACAACATCAATAAAGATATAAGACAAAAACATGAGGGTACATTTATTTCAAAAATGGTACACTAAAAAATATGTAAATAAATTATTTTAATTTATTTCAATAATTAAATAATGAAAAACAATAAGATGCATGGATTTTAGTAACGACATATTGTCCAATGGATCTTGGATGGATGGTGATTGAGTGCACTGTTAACTTGCATTTCAGTTTAAAAAGTATTATTGAGAAAATTATTTTTAAAATTACATGGATGAATTAAGTGATACTCATAAACTAACATTTTTTTCGTGAGGTTCATTGTCCATAGAAAACTCACATTTTATGTACAAATGATTCCCAACAAAATAAACAACATGCTCTTTCCCCATAACTTCAACCTCTCTTTCCCCATAACTTCAACCACTCAATACTCGTGGTCAGGATCTCTGAGCATATCTCTACCCCCGATGGCCCCCGACAATGGAGGCAATGAAATCTCTTTGAGCTTGGGCATTGTGGGGTTTTAAGGGTTACTCAACGAATGATCTATGTTACTACCCACTAGAAGCAACAATCACCAATATGCCTAATTCAAATCTAGATTGAGAAATGCATCATCCGCGCACTCGCGCTCCAACCATCTACATTCCTTGGCGCCGAAGAAGAGATGCAACAGTATCACCTTGCTCACTTTCATGGGACTTTCTTCTTCCATGTCGGCACACCGGGCCACCACGTGATGTGCGATGTTGGCACCCGTTGTCTCCCATTAGATACACTGGAGAAAGGTCGGCATGGGAATCAAGCCATGCATCATGTTCGATGTGAGTGGGAAAATTCAAAACGTAAAAAGTGTGCCATAAAATTCAAGTCTCAAAATATAATTATCAAACATGATACAGATAAATTAGATCTGTCATGCAGATGGTGAATCATGTAGGACAAGCCATGGGTCATGGATGAATGATACCTACATAGACATTCAATTGTTTCCATAACCATTGAAGAAAAAGCTTTCCCCGAAAAAATATGCACACAGGTATCCACTTAAACCAAACTAGATGTCAGAGTCCTTCTCGTCTGCAGAAGTATGGTGTGATGCTTCCCAGAAATATCATGTTCATCACCGGAGCTTTAGAGTATAACATGCATGCATGAATGATGGGCACAACAAGTCACTGGGAAATCATTTCCTTAGTGACTTGTTTTTAAGAGTTGCCTAGCCTAGCCTAGCCTATGTTATCGTAGCATAGCCTAATCTATCCTGGTCGAGCCTTTCCTAAATTAAACTATCCTAGCCTAGCCTACCTTGGCCTGACTTAGCTTTGACTAGCCTAGCCTAACCTAGCCTAGCCTAACCTAGCCTAGCCTAGCTTGGCCTAGCCTATCTTGCCTAGCATAACCTAGCTTGCCTAGCCTAGCCTAAACTAGTTTAGCCTAGTGTATCTTGCCTAGCATAAAATACCCTAGCCTAGCCTAGCCATAACTAGCTTAACCTAAACAAATCTAACCTAACCTTGCCTAAACTAAATCTAGTTTAGTTTAGTCTAGTCTAGTCTAGTCTAGTCTAGCCTAGTCTAGCCTAATCTAGCCTAGCTTTAGTCTATTCTAAACTAGTCTAGTCTAGTTTGGGCTAGGCTAGTTTAGGCTAGTCTAGGCTAGTCTATTCTAGCCTAATCTAGCCTAACCTAGCCTAATGTAGCCTAACCTAATCCAGCGTAGCCTAGCCTAATCCAGCATAGCCTAGCCTAGCCTATTCTAGTCTAGCCTAGCCTACCCTAGTGTACCCTACCCTATTCTATGCTACCCAAATTTAGCCTACCCTAGTCTAGCCTAGCTTATTCTAACCTAGCCTAGCCTAGCCTAGGCTAGTTTAGCCTAGCCTAGTCTATCCTACCCTAGACTACCCTAGCCTACCCTAGCCTAGTCTAGCTTACCGTATTCTAGACTACCCTAACCTACCCTAGCCTAGTCTCGTCTAGCCTACCCTACCCTACCGTAGTCTCTTCTAGCCTAGACTAGCATACCTTACCCTACCCTAGCCTACCCTAGCCTATCCTAGTCTACCCTACCCTATTGTAGCCTAGCCTAGTCTAACCTACCCTAATCTAGAATACCCTAGTCTAGCCTAGCCTAGTATAGCTTAGCTTAGTCTACCTTAGCCTAGCCTACCCTAGTCTTGCATACCCTAGCCTACCATAACCTAGTGTCGCTTACCCCATTGTAGCCTACCCTAACTTACCCTAGCTTAGCTTAACCTATTCTACCCTAACTTATTCTAGACTAGGCTACACTAAAGTAGATTAGACTAGACCAAGTTTAGAGTAGAAGGCTAGGCTAGTTTAGTCTCTAGTCTAGTCTAGTCTAGGCTAGGCTAGGATAGTATATTATAGTCTAGTGTAGGATAGTATAGTCTAGTCTAGCCTAATCTAGACTAACCTAGTCTAGCCTAATCTAATCTAGCTTAATCTAATCTAGCCTAATCTAGACTAATCTAGTCTAATCTAGTCTAGCCTAATCTAACCAAGACTAATCTAGCCTAGCCTAGAATACCTAGCCTAATCTAGCCTAATCTAGCCTAGCCTAGCGTAATCTAGTCTTGTCCAATCTAGCCTAGCCTAATCTAGCCTAATCTAGTCTAACCTAGCCTAGCCTAATTTAGCCTAGCCTATCCTAGCCTAGCCTAATCTAGCCTAACCTAATTTAGCCTAGTCTAGCCTAACCTAATCTAGCCTAGCATGGCCTAACCTAGCTTAGCCTAACCTAATCTAGCCTAATCTTGCCTAATCTAGCCTAATCTTGCCTAATCTAGTCTAGCCTAGCCTAGCCTAGCCTATCCTAGCCTAATCTAACCTACCCTAATCTAGCCTAGCCTAATCTAACATAGCCTAATGTAGCCTAGCCTATCTTAATCTAGCCAAATCTACCCTAGCCTAATCTATCCTAGCCTAGCATAGCCTAGTCTAGCCTAATCTAGCTTAATCTAAACTAATCTAGTCTAGCATAATCTATTTTATCCTAACCTAACTTAGCCTAGCCTAGCATAGCCTAATCTAACCTAATCTATGCTAATCTAGCCTAGCCTAATCTACCCTGAGCTAGCCTAGCCTAAGATAATCTACCCTAGCCTAGCCTAGCCTAATCTAGCCTAATATTGTCTAGCCTAATCTAGACTAGCCTACCTTAGGCTAGCCTATCGTACCCTACCATACCCTACGCTAGTCCACCCTACCCTACCCTACCCTACCCTAGGCTACCTATCTTAGCCTACCCTAGGCTACGTACCCTACCCTAGCCTACCCTACCATACCCTACCCTAGGCTACCCTACCTTGCCTAGCCTAACCTACCTAGCCTAGCATAACCTAGCCTATCCTAGCCTACCTAGGCTACCCTAACATAACCTAGCCTAGCCTAGCCTATCCTATCTTAAGATTATCCTAGCCTACCTAACCCAAGCCTATCCCAACCTACCCTAGCCTAACCTACCGTAGCCTAGCCTAGCCTAACCTACCCAAGCCTATCCTACACTAGCCTAGCCTATCCTACCCTAGCCTACCCTAGCCTACCCTAGCCTACCCACCCTACCCTAGCCTATCGTACCCTAGCCTAGCCTAGCCTATCCTAGCCTAGGGTATCTTAACCTACCTAAGCCTAGCCTAGCCTCGCCTATCCTACCCTACCCAAGCTTAGCCTAGGTAGCCTAACCTACCCTACCCTACCCTACCATAGCCTAGCCCTGCCTAGCCTAACCTACCCTAACCTACCATGGCCTACCCTACCCTACCCTAGCACTCCTAGCCTACCTAACCCACCTAGCCTAGCCTAGCCTACCCTAGCCCAACATACCCTAGCCCAGCCTACCCAAGCCTAGCCTAGCCTACCCTAACCTACCCTAGCCTACCTAGCCTACCCTAGCCTACCTAGCCTAGCCTAGCCTACCTAGCCTAGCATAACCCAGCTTATCCTATCCTACCTAACCTACCCTAACATAACCTAGCCTAGCCTAGCCTACCCTATCCTAAGCCTAGTCTAGCATACCTAAGTCAAACCTTTATCCGAGCCTAGAGTAGCGTAGCCTAGCCTAACCTAGCCTAACCTTACCTAGCCTAGCCTAGCCTAGCCTATGCTAGCCTACCCTTGCCTAGCCTAGCCTAGCCTAACCTAGGCTACGCTAGCCTATCCTTCCCTATCCTAGCCTACCCTAGCCTATCCTGCCCTATCCTACCCTACCCTACTCTACCCTACCCTAACATAGCTTAGCCTAGCCTAGCCTAATCTATCCTATCCTAGCTTAGCGTATCATAACCTACCTAAGCCTAGCCTAGCCTTGCTTATCCTACCATACCCAAGCTTAACCTATCTAGCCTACAGTACCCTACCCTACCCTTCCATAGCCTAGCCTAGCCTAGCCTACCCTACCTTGGCCTACCCTACCTTACCCTACCCTACCCTATACTAGCCTAGCCTAGCCTAGCCTACCTAACCTACCCTAGCCTACCCTAGCTTATCTAGCCCAGCCTAGCCTAGCCTAGCCTACCCTCACCTACCGTAGCTTACCCTAGCTTAAACTACCCTACCCTACTCTACTTCTCAGTGGAAGAATATAAAGCCTTATCCTCCACCCACTTCGTCACATAATCAGTACAGACTAATATGTACCTCTTCTTCTTGGACATGGCAGAAATGGGCCCTACAAAATCAAATGCCCACTTTTCAAAAGGCTCTATTGATATCTGAGTCTGTAGAGGCATCTCATCACTAGGAATAAGCCTCCCCATTCTTTGGAAATCATCACAACTAGAAACATACATTTTTGCATCTTTAAAGAGAGTAGGCCAGTAATAACTTGCATGTAGGATCTTATAAGTTATTCTTTTGTCTACAAAGTGCCCACCACAGGGTTCACTGTGGGAATATCTCAAGGCACCATACATTTTGTCTTCCTTTACACATGATTTGAATTGGATCCTTGAAAATTATCAGAGTTCTATGACTGTTTCAAATTATGACAGACTTCAAAATCTTGTAAACAATGAGCTATCAGGAAATAACCTCTGAATAATGGTAATTTCCAGCTAGCACGGATCAACGAGGACCTTCGGTCAAAGCGCACTGACTGTTGGCCCATGGGGACTATGCATGGCACAAAAATGGCAGTTGGGAGGCTCAAACCCAGAAACGGAGGCTATTTTTGATGTGCGAGCAGGAAAAACCCCCTAGATAAGGAAATGCCTCGAGTGCATGGTCACAAGGGAACCTAGAAAACCATGGGAAAAGCGCTAAAACGACAGGTGGGTCCCATACTCCAAAACCGGTGAAATATTCGAGGCATTTCGGGCTGTAAGCGGGTTTGTCAGAGGACCCAGCGATTCCATACATTGAATGACACATGTCTGGCAGATGAGAGAGGAAACTGCTCTCATCGCGGGCTAACGGTCAAGCAAGTCACCCGTACGATAAAAGCGATGACCATAGGATCTGGAAGCCCCAGATCAAACGATGGAGATTGCACCCCAGGCATATAAAGGTTTGAAGTCTGATTTGACTACTGAGCTGGCGGATGAATCATTTAACAAAGTAACCAAAGTAACAAACTGTTCGAGGAAGAGCTAGCACTCAATTCATAAAGGGACAAGTGGCCACCTCTCTGTGAAATGTTACACAGTGGCGATGACACAGAAGCAAGGAATTCCAAGCGGACAAAGGCAGGCGATCCGAAGGGCTAGAAGAGGAAGCGAACAATCAAAGGATAGATTCGCTTTAAGCCATGAACAAACAGAGGAGATGGGAGGAGACAAAATAGAGAGTGAAGCAAGAAGTAGAGAATAGAGAAGTCGAGCTGACTTGCAGAGCTAAGGCAACATTGATCAGACAGAACCGAGAAGGCTTGAGAGGTTCAAGCAATCCCTGTGAGGATATTTGTCAGGAACTGAGTACCAAATTGGACTCATCCCATTAAGACCAGTTGAGGTCGAGACTTGGTAAGGGAGTCTGTGTACTCTAGTGGCTTGGGGAATCCAAGTACCACCCTACTAAGCATCATCTGTTGCAGGAGACTCAAATTGT
The DNA here is from genome assembly GCA_031772625.1 of Pinus tabuliformis. NCBI lineage: Eukaryota > Viridiplantae > Streptophyta > Pinopsida > Pinales > Pinaceae > Pinus > Pinus tabuliformis. The sequence goes on along the minus strand of CM062820.1, from coordinate 1,011,987,723 downwards.
GCTCCTCATTGTAAAAACTCTGCTCAAAGACACAATAAAAAAAGGCCACCACTAAAAGCTAGACCAAGAGAGGTAGCCCAAGAGGATTGGGTGAACTCCTTATTAAACTGTTGTGTTTTGCATTTTCTTGTTGTGTTTCTCTTACTGTTTTCCAATTTCCTGTGTATTTCACAATCTTATCGATCCGTTGCTTAAAATAACATAGGCACACACAAGCACATGAGTCTGTAATACCTACATTAATTTACTGAGATCAAACAGTAGTGATTTTAGATAAACACACCTCCTCATGATTAAGTTAGGTCTGGTGTGGTATATATCTCCTTCTATCCAAGAATAGTTGGTGCTCAACTGCACAATGTTGTGTTTTTAACTAGTGGATAGATTCTGTGGCAACCTTCTTGAACCAAATATTTTTCCACATCAGAAAACCAAGGAGTATGTGTTGAAATATCCTTGAAACATACATAGAAACCAACTTCTTGGTCTTCCCTTAAAGAACTTTCAAATAAAAAATTTGTGCTGCAAGAATTGTCTGTAGTGGGGGGATAATTCCTTTCAATGGATTGAGACTTGAGTATGCATTGGAAGGAAGTTCAAATTTAGTTTCTTGGAAGGATAGAATGGAAGTTCTTTTGGATGAAAATAGAGTACTAGAATACACAAAAGCAGATATTGTAAAACTATTAGCATTAGATGCATAAAAGTTGGCCCAGTGGAAGAAAGGTATTGGAGAATCTAGGAGGATTATCCTAGAGGGAGTCAAAGACCATGTGGTTTTGAATTTGCATATAAAGGATATTTCTTATGAAATGTGGAATACCCTCACAATCCTAATTAATAGTAGCAATGATGATAGGAAATTGGCATTGAAAGACAAGTTGAAGAACATTCGAATGTAGAAAAATGAAATTTGTGTTCAATAACTATCCATGTTCACTCAAGTCAGAGATGAAGTTGGAGGAGTTAGAGAAAATGTGCAATCATCTGAACTTGTGAACTTAAGGACTTCTTGGTCTTTTGATGTCCTAGCACACTATCAGAATTTAGTTAATGGAAGAGACAAGATTACAAATTCGGAGAGACTTTGGTATGATTTGATGTAGGAGGAGATTAGAAGAAACAATAAAGATAGTTTCACATGCAGAGCTAATGAGGAAGAAAACTTTTCCTTAGAAGGAAATTAAAATAAACCCAAGTGAAAGGAGGCGTAAGGCAAGAAAAACACATCTAGAATCATGGAAAGAAGAAATACCCAAGAGAAATTAAATGTTTTCACTGCGATGAGTATGGACATTATGCAACCAAGTGTCCACATAATAAATTCACTAAGAAGCCTGTAAGAGGAGTAGGAAGAGATGCTCTCACATCACAATTCAAATTATATTTCACCCTCATTTCATGCATGGAAAATATTGTATGAGTGAGTGTATGGTACTTAGACTTGAGTGCTTCATTTCATATGGTACCTTTCATCTTCGCAGGTCGATGAAGTGTTTTGGGCCTGATGCAGAATCCTTTCACTCTAATCAAGTGATATCTTTAATCCACTTCTGATACAATTCCTGAACACAAACACAAACAAATAGAGACGACTAGTGATCTTCTATAGAAATCATCAGCTCAAAACCTCTAGAAATTACACATATAAATTACAACAAATATTGATATAAGGGGAAGGAAAATAGATTTCATTAACCATATAAATGAAAGTACATCAATATAACTCAAGATTTGGTTCTTTTCTCCTCATCCCGACAAAGTGTCCCCACTATAATGAAGAAGGAATCACAACAACTTGAAGCCCTCAAATTTGAATGACAATGGCAGCATAGACTCTATCAAGCTCACTCTCCAAAACTTTGGGTATTCAAAACTAGCATCACCCTCTAAGACGACATCGTATAAATAAGAATAAGAGCAATCTTAAGAGGATGAATGTACACACTTAGGAAAAATATAAGTTAGAGAAGATTCTTAATGATGAATCCCAGCCATCTCATATAGACAGGATAAAGTGATGAGTCAAACTGATCTCATAAGAACCATAAGTCTCTAGAAAAAATCCCTCAACTCCATGCACAAAACAAGAAGATCTCGATTGTAACCACATGCACATTGTTTCATCCATGCGATTGGAATGTTACAACCACATGCAAAGGTTGGGATCCATACGATTGTGGAAAAAACTGGGAAAAATATTAACTAAGGCTTGGAAAAAGGTCAATCAACATAACGACTCATAAATACTAACCCTGGGGAGAAAAATAGGTTGATAACAAAAGGGATATGAATTTAGTGGTTATGCATTAATGGCTTATCGGTTGTGATAATGGGGCCCCTAATCCCCTTATAACATCTATTGGAGGTTCCCCTATCAATTTCTCTCATTTCCTTACCTCTAATCCCCCTAGCTCCTATGTCATGAGGTACTAGGGCCCATTCTCATTGTCTAATTCTAGGATTATAGATCTTAGTAAACCATACTTGAACCTCTCACTTCTATGCATTCATGCTACCCTTATGTCCCCTTTCCCATTCAATACAAATAAACATCTCAATTCCCCAAGATTCATGATAATTGAACATTTGGAAGTGGTCATTTAAAAATTTTAACAACCACCTCTAGAAGTTCAATTCTAATGAATTTTTTGTTTGGTGTGTGTGTGGAGGGGGGGAGCGTGTTCAAAACCACCTCCAAAAGTTACATTTTAGTGACTTTTAAGGGGGGTTGTCAAACAATCCCCTCCAATAATCATAATTGAATATTTCGAGATGGTTTGGACAACCACCACCAGCCCCCCCCACCACCTCCCAAAAAACAAAATAAACAAATTCATGAGTTGAACTTTTAGAGGAGATTCTTAAATAATTGCCTCCAAATGTTCAATTGTCATGATTTTTTTTTGGGGGGAGGGGGGGGAGGGATGGGGTTTGAAAAATTTCTTCAAAAGTTAAATTCTCATGAATTTTAGGGGTCGTGTCAAAAAACCACCATGAAAAATGTGATTTGGGGTAGTTATTTAGCCTGTCACCCTAGTCTAGCCTAGCCTAGCCTATCCTCGCTGAGCTTATCTTGATTTTACGTTGCTTGGGTTTGTCAATGTGGCCAACAGGGCCTTTTCCTTGTCCATTGACGTTCGTTTAGATAAATAGAGAGACCCATACCCCTCGGAAGTTCAGAAAACTTCCTCACTACCATTGGTCTTAATGAACTCCCACTAGCCAATGCATGTGGTTGATAAGAAATGAAATTAAATGCATTCAATGCTACCTACAAACCGAGTATTTCAAATCATTATGCACTTGAATTTCAAATTGAAAATTTGTGAGTAGAATTTTCACAACAGTTTGTTGAATAGGTGCCCAATGACTTTTTGCTTCATTGGTGTTCTAAGCTTAACCTCTTGCGCATCAACATGGGCACTGTCCCCCATTACCACAACACCCAAACCAACCCATGTTCAATCCCTATATATCCTTGGGATTGATAACACTGCTTTCAATCTTTCTTAACCATTTCTCCAATGGTGTTTTTGGTAGAAGAGTTCAGGAATTGTTGTAACCATTTGTCTAAGGTGGTTTTCGGTTGATGAGATGGGGCGCTGCTACCATGACATGAAACCCTTCACTTCTGAATGGCCAAAAAAATTCTCCCGATGTCGTAGTCCATTGTGTAAGATATGATGAGTAGGCATTCAAATACGTTCTCCATGATAGCCGCTTCAGATAGCTGAAGTATTTGATCTACAATATTTAAGTGATGTAAACACTTAGCCTGCAAGGCATGAAGAAGGCCTCGACTTTGGTCCAGAATCGAGTGGAGATTGAATCCATGTCAAGGATTTTGAATCTTGGTAAGTTGTCCTCTAAGCACGGGATTCTGCCCTAGCAGGTCATGTTAGGTGGGGTGTACTTTAAACTCCTAATTTCTTCAAGAGTTTTGATCTTTAGCTGCCAACAACAGATAACTGAGCTGAGATTCATGTCGAATCTCTTCGCTTCTTGAATGGTTTTGGATTTTGGGTTTAAAAAGGTTTGGGAGTTGTTATTGTGCATATGAAAATTGAGATTTGAGGTGAGACGACCATAGAAGACCAAGAGGAATTGGAGAATGAGAACAAATGGTGAGAATGAGAATAACTCTTCTAAATCTCCAAAGTCTTTTTGAATTTTAAAATATAATCTATATGATGATTAAATTAATTAATACATAGAATTTCACTAGTTATTGTGTCATGGTGTTCATACACACACGAAATATAAATATCTTTCCACTAGTAATGTTCATGGTTTCCTCGTCGACTTTGTTACACCCACACAACTTTACTTTCAATAAAGTTAAAATTTATAAATATTTGTTGTCTTATTTATGCTTTAGAAAATCCATTGTCAAACATGATCCCACCCTGATGAGACATACACACTGTTTACTTTTTTATCTTCCTAGAATTTACCAAATGCTTAAAGATGGAAATGGTGGATAACATTCTTCTTATTACAGGTTTGACTTTACAAAATTGTGTTTTTGATTTATATTAAAAATTAATTATTAAATACATATACCAATAGCCAAATATCATTGTTTCCCATGTATTTATTCTTCAAATATTCAAGGTCCATTAAACATAGAGCCACAACCTTGAAGAAATAGCCTAAAGCGCGTTAGATAAGAATTAGAAAGGATATTTTTATCATATGGCAAGTGGATGAGAAGAAGGATATTGTTGTAATAAGGCTGAGCCACTACTTCACCACTGAGTACCAGTGGCATTGTCTCTACTTGGAAAAAGTAGCAATTTTTGGAGCCTCTGAGCTGCTAATAGTCGTCTTTCTCCATTAATCTACCTCCATCAAAAATCATGTCCATCAAGTAAGGTTGTGAAGCAGCCAATCCATGTGATTGAAAAAGGTAATGACGTATGGTAAATTTCAGAGATCAGATTTATTCATTTCATTTGAAGTCACAATGGTTAATATTGGTTATTGTTTGAGTGACATTAGATCATATACTCTTTTAGGTTTCATATTATCTTACTGATAGTGGATGGACCAATATTTGTTGGGCATTCTCATTATATAAAAGTCATTCCCACCGCATAATATAATTTTTTTATTTTTTTTTACTTAAATGTTAAGTAATTATTTTTTATTTTATTTTAAAGATATTAATTAACGATTGAAATTCAATACTTTGTTTATTTTTTTTTTTTTAATTTTGTGGTGAGTTTGAATTTAAATTATTATCTTACATTATTGGGTAATACTAATTATTTTCTAATTATTATTTTATTTATAACATTTTTTTTTGGTTTTATTCAAAAAGAATTTGAATTATTTACATAATGCCTAATTTATAACATTCATTTTAAAAATAAATCTTATTAAAATATTTTTTTAACAATAAATTATAAACATATTAAATTTAAAAATTGTTTTTAAATATTAACTATTTAAATTATTATTTTGATCTAGAACTACAACATTTATATTGAAAATGACTTTGTTAAGAATTCATGATTTTTAGTTTATGTGAAATATGCTTCCTTAATTAATTACATTGAGAAACACATTTCTTATACACATTCCTTCTTTTATATTTAATGTATGTGCATAAAAATTATTCATATGTTTTTATTTCTATATATAATGTCTTTGCATAATTCATGGAAAAGAAAATTGAATAATGGTAATTTTTAAAATTAAAATAATGTGATGTATTATGAAAATTACACATTTGTTATGCTTTGAAGATTTTTATTTTTATTTTTGTTGTAAATGAGTGTAAATTCAAATTATTTTTAAGAAAATAAATATTTGTAAATTTTAGTAATGTTTCATATTAGATTTTAATGATATATGGTTATACATGATGTTGATATTGAAAAAATTAATAACAATATTTATCAAATTCAACAAGAAAATTTTAATAATGTTTTTAACAAAAAAGTTATTCTAGAAATTTGATCTTTAAATGGAAGAAAATTTAAATGGAAGAAAATTTATATTATAGTAAAATTATTCTAAAAACCTTTTTAAAGTGGAATGATGTTTTATTTTTAACATAAAATAAATATAGAAAGGCAAAATAAGAGAAATGAAAGTAACTTCCAAAGCATTGTAACTTTTCTATCTCCTTTTATTCTCCCCATCTTTATTGTTGTCACTATAATTATGCCGTAAGGTGTTCCCCTCTGAAATGAACTCCCTCAAATGCCTTTCTGTCATAATCTTAGCTGTTAGATCACTTGTTAGACGATTGAACGAGAATCTGCCGTCCAATTTAATTAAAAAAACTTAAAAAAACATAAAGTTTGAGATGGGTGGCTGTGACAGAGGGAGAGTGAATCGACAATTTTTTTTGTTTTTGTTTTGTGGCGGCTATTTATTTGAAATGTGGCCCTGTGCCTTCATTTTCATCTCTGCGTTTGCCCCCATTCGGTCGACTGCGCCTTCGTTTGCCTCATTTGTACGATCACGAAATTATCATGTGGCTTTTGGATATGCATATCCTGGCTGCTTGCTTAATTTAGGATATTGATAATATTGTCGAAATCTTAAATCTTAAAATACTAAACTCATAACGAATAGAGAACTAAGAGAATTGTGTAACATTTTTGTGGTTTTAAATTTTAAAATTCGAAACTCATATTTTGTAGGAATTTTTTTTTTTTATTTATATATAACTTTCTAGACGTCATATGGGTGTATCGTTAATATTTATAAAATATTATAATAATAAAGTTGGATGTATTATCAGATTTTATATAAATAAAAATTTGTAATATATTTAAAAGTTGTTTCTATTTTATATATAATATTTAAATTAGAGAATTAGATATGTTGAGATAACAATAAGTTAAGTTTTTATTTTTTAATTTGTTTTTAAAAGTTTTGAAAACTTATTCTAAAATATATAATAACAATAATATGATGTTATTATTATCTAATTTTAAAGTTATGATATGAGTTTTTTTAATGTATAACATAAGATATTTTCTTAAAACAAATATATATATATATATATATATATATATATATATATATATATATATATATATATTCTTTTTTTTTTTTTGAATTTATAAGTTTTTTAAAAATTATTTAATTTTATTATTAAATACAGATAAAATTTGATTAAATAATAATGATATAAAAAAAAGTTTTAATAAATGATAGTAATTGTTATAATGAGATTAATATTGATTCATTATATTTCAGTAAGGAAATTAATTACGAAATATATTTATTTATTTTTTGTATTAAGTTTTTTAAAAGATTGCTTATGATATGAAATATTGGACCATGGTCAACCATGATCAACCATGGTCCAATGTCCCACTGTGACAAATATTGTCTTAATATGAAAATCAAGCATGTTCAACCATGGTCGAACGTTGCATTGTCACAAATATTGTCTCGACATTAAAATCAATCATGGTTAACCATGGTCAACCATTGTCCAATGTCACCTTGTGAAAATGGTTGTCTCAATATGTAAATCAACCATGGTCAACCATGTACCAATGTCGCATTATGACAAATATTGTCTCAATATGAAAATCAACCATGGTCAATCATGGTCAACCATGGTGAATAACCATGGTCACATTGTGTCAATGATTATTTCTTGGACCAACGTCACATTGTGATAACCCTGGTGATCCATGGTCAAGCATGGTCCAACGTTGCATTGTGACAAAGATTGTCTCAATATGAAAATCAACCATGGTCAACCATTGTCCAACATCACATTGTGACAAAAGTTTTCTTTATATGAAAATCAGTCATGTTCAACCATAGTCCAACGTTGCATTCTGAAAAAGATTGTGTCAATTTGAAAATCAACCATGGTCAACCATGTTTATTTTAGGGTTTATAATATTTATCTCGGGGTTTATATACCTTGGGTTTATAATCCCTTGGGTGTTTAGTATTAATCCCTTGGGTTTATTTTTTTTTGTAAGCTTTGGTAGGACCCTATCATTTTCGAGTTTTTACATGTCCGTTATTCACCCCATTTCCGGGGAGGGTAGCACAAGAATTGAACGCAAGATCTCCAGTTCGGTGAGACTTCATTTCCATTGCCATTTCCACTTGAGCTACCCCATGCAGACAATCCCTTGGGTTTATTATTCCTTTAGGTTTATAATATTTATCTTAGGGTTTATATACCTTGGATTTATAATATTAATCCCTTAGGTTTATAATACCTTAGGGTTTTAGAATTAATCCTTTGGCTTTATAATGTGGGTTTATCAATCTAACAGTTCATATACTTAGGGTATAATATTATTCATAAGGCTTATAATATTAATCCCTGGTTTTAATATAAATCACTTGGGTTTATAATAATGGTCAACCTTGCGCAACCATGATCTAATGTCACATTGTAACAAAGATTGTGTCAATATCTAAATCAACCATGGTTAAATGTCGAATTATGACAAATATTGTCTCAATATGAAAATTAACCATGTTAAAACATGGTCAACCATGTATTTTTTAGGGTTTATAGTATTTATCTTAGGGTTTATCTAATATTAATCATTTGGGTTTTTCCATTGGGTTTAATATTACTCCCTTCGGTTTATTAATCTAAGGGTTCATTTCATAGGGTGTAATATTATTCATAGGGATTATAATATAATTCCTTGGGTTTAATATAAATCCCTTGGGTTTATAATCATACTCAACCATGGAACCATGGTCCAACATCACATTTTGACAAAGATTTTCTCAATATGAAAATAAACCATGGTCCAACGTTACAATGTGACAAATATTATGTCGATATAAAAATAAATCATGTTGAACCATGATCAACCATGATCCAATATCGCTTTGTGACAAATATTGTCTCAATATCAAAATGAACCATGGTCAACCAAGGTTAATCATGTTTATTTTAGGGTTTATAATATTTATCTACGGTTCATATACCTTGCCTTTATAATATTAATCTCTTCGGTTTATACTATAAATTCCTTGTGTTTATCAATTCAAGTGTTCATGTCCCTGGGTTTATTGATCCCTTCTTCTAACGTTTCATTGTGACAACCATGGTCAACCATGGTTCATATTTGTAGGGTATAATATTATTCATAAAATTTATAATATTAATCCTAAGGTTTAATATAAATCCCTTGGGTTTATAATTATGGTCAATCATGCACAACCATAGTCCAATGTCACATTGTGACAAAGATTGTTTCAATATGAAAATCACCATGGTCAACGATGGTCCAATGTCGCATTATGACAAGGATTGCATCAATATGTAAAACAACCATGTACCAATGTGGCATTATGACAAAGATTGTCTCAATATGAAAATCAACCATCGAAAACCATGGCCAATCATGTTCAACCATGGTGAGTTATCATGGTCACATTGTGATAAAGATTGTTTCTTGGTCCAACGTCACATTGTGACAACCATGGTGATCCATGGTCAAGCATGGTCTAACATCGCATTGTGACAAAGATTGTCTCAATTTCCATGTATGACCATGTTTGATTTTATAAAACATGGTCAATCATGGTCAACCTTGGTCAACCATGTTTTATAAATGCAAACATGGTCATCCATATTTTATAAATTCAAACATGGTCATCCATGGTCAATCATGGTCAACCATTGTCGAACGTCGCATTGTCACAAAGACCGTGTTGACATGAAAATCAACCATGGTTAAGCATCGTTAACCATGGTCCAACGTCACATTGTGATAAGGATTGTCTCAATATGAAAATCAACCATGGTCAACAATGTTTATTTGAGTGTTTATCATATTTATCCTAGGGTTTATATACCTTGGGTTTAATATTATTCCCTTGCGTTCATAATCCCTTGGGATTTTAGTATTAATCCCTTGGGTTTATAATATCAATCCCTTAGGTTTATTATTTAACATCAATCATGGTCATCCATGATCAATCATAGCCACCCATGGTCGACAATGGTCGAATGTCACATTGTGACAGTGATTATCTCAAAAACAAAATCAACCTTGGTCAACCATGGTCCAACATCGCATTGTGACAAACATTGTCTCGATATGAAAATCAATCATGGTCAAGCATGGTCAACTATGGTCCGACAACGCATTGTGACAAGGATTGTCTCAATATGGAAATCAACCATGGTTAACCATGTTTATTTTAGGGTTTATAATATTTATCTTAAGGTTCATATACCTTGGGTTTTTAATTTTTATCCCTTCGATTTATTATTCCCTCGGGTTTATAATATCAATCATGGTCCAATGTCATATTGTGACGAATATTATCGCAATATGAGAATCAACCATGGTCCAATGTCACATTGTGACAAGGAATGTCTCAATATGGAATTCAACCATGTTTATTTTAGGGTTTGTAATCTTTATCTTAGGGTTTATATACCTTGGGTTTATATGTTTTATCCCTTGGGTTTATTATTCAATTGGGTTTATAATATCAATTTCTTGGGTTTATTAATCTAAGGATTCATATTCCTAGGGTTTAATATTATTCCCTTAGGTTTATAATCCCCTGGATTTTTAGTATAAATCCCTAGGGTTTATTATTCCCTTGGGTTTATAATATCAATCATGGTCAATTGTGTTTATTTTATTGTTTATAATATTTATCGTAGGGTTTATATACATTGGGTTTATAATATTGATCCCTTGGGTTTAATATTATTCAACCATGGTCGAATGTCACATTGTCACACGTACTATGTTGATATGAAAATCAACCATCATTAAGCATCGTCAACCATGGTCTAATGTCGCATTATGACAAGGATTGTCTCAATATGAAAATCAACCATGGTCCAATGTCGCATTATGTCAAGGATTGTCTCAATATGAAAATCAACCATGGTCAACAATGTTTATATGAGTGTTTATAATATTTATCTTAGGGTTTATATACCCTGGGTTTATAATATTAGTCCCTTGGGTTTAACATTATTCCCTTGCATTCATAATCCCTTGGGGTTATAGTATTAATCCCTTGGGTTTATTATTCCCTTAGGTTTATAACATCAATCATGGTCAACCATGATTAATCGTAGCCAACCATGGTCAACCATGATCAATCATAGCCAACCATGGTCGAATGTCACATTGTGACAGTGATTGTCTCAATATGAAAATCAACCATGGTCAACCATGGTCCAACATCACATTGTGACAAACATTGTATTGATATGAAAATCAATCATGGTCAAGCATGGTCAAATGTGATCCAACATCGCATTGTGACAAGGATTGTCTCAATATGAAAATCAACCATGGTTAGCCATGTTTATTTTAGGGTTTATAATATTTATCTTAATTTTTATATACCTTGGGTCTATAATTTTTATCTTTTGGGTTTATAATCTCAATCCCTTGGGTTTTTATTATTAATCCCTATGGTTTATTATTCCCTTGGGTTTATAACATCAATCATGGTTAACCATGGTCCAACATCACATTGTGAAGAATATTGTCTCAATATGAGAATCAACCATGGTCAATCATGGTCCAATGTCGCATTGTGACAAATATTCTCTTCGTTTGAAAATCAATGATGGTCAAGCATGCTCAACCACGGTCCAACGTCACATTGTGACAAGGATTGTCTCAATATGAAAATCAACCATGTTTATTTTAGCATTTATAATATTTAGTGTTTATTTTAGTGGTCAACCATGGTAAACCTTTTTCAACCATGGTTATCCATGGTCAATCATGGCCAACCATGGTCGAACATTGCATTGTCACAAAGATTGTGGTGATATGAAAATCAACCGTGGTTAAGCATGGTCAACCATGGTCGAAAAAAATTGTTCATTTTCCTTGCGAAGCAAGGCAAAGTAGTATTTAAGGCACCCAAAGCTTAATTTCTTGATTCCTCAATAACTCTCAACAAATTTTATTCCAAAAATTCATATAACCCTAGAAAAAATTTAGAAGTCCACCCATTCAAAGTAGGACTCTGATATTTTAAAGAATGCAACACTGCTCTTATTTCTGTTATGTTATTCTTGCTTCTAATTCATCATTTTCACTATATTAAATCTGGGAGTAATGTTAATGACATCATTTGTAATTTCCCAAGTTCTAAACCTTGTACTGTCCTGCTCTGTTATCTCGCACATGGTTTTTGAACATGTGAGGAAAATTGTCAGCCAAAGTTTTGTTTTTTATTATCTGGGTTTGTAGACCTTCTTCAGACAATAGTAGGATATGTTTTCCTGGAACAGAGGGATATGAGGGATATGCAATAACATTCAAATCAAATTAGTTGGTATTAAGTTGAACAAACAATCAATGTCCAGAGAGATAGATATATCATATTGTGAGATCACTGCAATACTGGTCCAAAAGCTCTCCATCTAAAACCTTTTGGACTAAGGCTTCCATCCATCCTTCACGATCTGCTAGATATTGTTCAGTAGTTTGAGCACATTCCTTTGCTAAGCAGACCTTAATCCTCTGCAAAACTACCGCTACACCTTGATAGTCCATAGTAATATCCTTCTTGTTGTTAGTCTCAGAACATGGATTTTGGTCCTTAGGAATATATTGTATCTCCGATTCATCATCAAAAATGGGTTCACACTAAAAATTCATCCAATATTTCTTAAGCTTTTTGTTTCGAACATCTAACCTTCTATCCACATCAACTTCAATGGTGTTCTCATACCCATAAATACTTGGTTGAGTCTCCAAAAACTTTCTAAGAATAGAATCCTCATCTTCCAGGATGGTTATTCAGCTTCTCTTCATCCCCATCTTCAATTACAAGGGTATTAGCTTATGGAGCATCCCCTGAGATATATCATATTGTGAGGCTAATTGGTCTACGAAAAGGGGGATAGTTGATGCCCTCCTTTACCCCTTAATCATCTGGAGGCAGAACCATTAATCAAGATTAAAAAATATTTTGAAGAAATGCCGTACATGATCCAATTAACTGTTGAAATCCTTATCCAAGTTATATTAATATGTTCAAATTCATCCCAATGGTTGGCAATTTTTTTACCCTTATAGTATGCAATCCTTCTTATGCAGCTCTCATTGTCTTTTGGATTTCTTTGTTATGAAAGAAAACCAAACTGTTGTTTTGATATTATCTTGAAGATGGACCTTTTTAGTCTATTAGCTAGAATGTCTATTATAATTTTTGTATCCTGAATGACTATTAGAAATGTGGATCTCTAATTCTCAAAAAGAAGTTGTTCATTTTCCTTTCGAAGCAAAGCAAAGTAGTATTTAAGGCACCCAAAGCTTAATTTCTTGATTCCTCAATAACTCTCAACAACTTTTCTTCCAAAATGTCATAGAACCCTAGAAAAAATTCAGAAGTCCACCCATTCAAAGAAGGACTGATATTTTAAAGAATGCAACACTGGTGTTACTTCTGTTATGTTATTATTGCTTCTAATTCCTCATTTTTGCTATATTAAATCTGGGAGTAAATGCTTAACACATTCATTTATAATTTCCCAAGTTCTAAACCTTGCACTGTCCTGCTCTGTTATCTCGCACATGGTTTTTGAACATGTGAGAAAAATTGCCAGCCAACTCTCCATCTTAAACCTCTTGGACTAAGGCTTCCATCCATCCTTCACGATCTGCTAGATATTGTTCAGCAGTTTCAGCACATTCCTCTGCTAACCAAAGCTTAATCCTCTGCAAAACTACCCCTGCACCGTGATAATCCATAGTAACATCCTTCTTGCTATTAGACTCAGAACATGGATTTTGGTCCTTAGGAATATGTTGTATCTCTGATTCATCGTCAAAAATGGGTTCACACTAAAAATTCATCCAGTATTCGTTAAGAATTTTATGTCCAACATCTAACCTTCTATCCACATCAACTTCAATGGTGTTGTCATACCCATAAATACTTGGTTGAGTCTCCAAAAACTTTCTAAAAACATAATCCTCATCTTCAAGGATGGTGATTCAGCTTCTCTTCATCCCCGTCTTCAATTACAAGGGTATTAACTTATGGAGCATCCCATGAGATATATCATATTGTGAGGCTAATTGGTCTATGAAAAGGGGGATAGTTGATGCCCTCTTTTACCCCTTAATCATCTGGAGGCAGAACCATTAATCATGATTAAAAAATATGTTGAAGAAATGTTGTACATGATCCAATTAACTGTTGAAATCCTTATCCAAGTTATAACAATATGTCCAAATTCATCACAATGGTTGGAAATTTTTTGTACCCTTGTAGTATGTAATCCTTCTTATGCTGTTGTCAGCCATTAATCATGATTAAAAAAGATGCTGAAGAAATCTCGTACATGATCCAATTAACTGTTGAAATCCTTATCCAAGTTATAACAATATGTCCAAATTCATCACAACGGTTGGCAATCTTTTTTACCCTTATAGTATGCAATCCTTCTTATGCTGCTCTCATTGCCTTTTGGATTTCTTTGTTATGAAAGAAAACCAAACTATTCTTTTGATATTATCTTGAAAATGGACCTTTTTAGTCTATTAGCTAGAATTTTTATTATAATTTTGTATCCTGAATGACTATTAGAAATGTGAATCTCTAATTCTCAAAAAAAGATTGTTCATTTTCCTTTCGAAGCAAGGCGAAGTAGTATTTAAGGCACCCAAAGCTTAATTTCTTGATTCCTCAATAACTCTTAGCAGATTTTCTTCCAAAAAGTCATAGAACCCTAGAAAAAATTCAGAAGTCCACCCATTCAAAGCAGGACTTTGATCTTTTAAAGAATGCAACACTGGTGTTACTTCTGTTATGTTATTCTTGCTTCTAATTCCTCATTTTCAGTATATTAAATCTGGGAGTAAATGCTTAACACATACAAAATCAAGTAAGGTTGCATGAACTGCTTTCTTACTGAGTGTCTCTTTGATGTCTTTTTAACATGCTGTTAGATCTGAAAAGGAATATGTGATAAACCATAAAGTTTTACCAATGCTATATATCATTTTTGAAACAATCTGAGACTCAATGTATTGTCCTACAATTTCATTTTCTAATGAAGTTACGAAAGATATCAAACACAATATAGGGATCCACATACAAGTTACCATTAGCAGAAGGAACCTTACTTTTGTGAACAAAATGTGCCAAGAGATACTCTACATTGATTACCAGCAACTTGTCATGTTCCCTCACGTCTATGAAGTGCTCAACATAGAACATGCCTTGGGGGTTTAACTAAGTGGCCTGCACAGAGTTCCTGTAAATGTGAAAGTAGAAAAGAATGATGTGTTGGTCAATTTTGCTTTTGTCTCTAAACACAGATTATGGTATATGAGTCCATAGAAGTTATTAAAAGCATCACTAACTTGGTGAGAATCTGTTTTAAGTCCACTTTGACTTTCATGGTGATTCCCTATGGTTGTGGTAAAGTTTAAATTGGAGAAACTGGTTATTCTGTGAAAATCAGGTTAAAATAGCATGGTGTAGAATCTAGATATGCTACATGAATGTATCAAAAAATATGCATAAGCTGAGCACTCTCAGAAATGTAAATCTCATATATGCTTAGACAGTGCTAAGATTGTTGCAGAAGTGGATCACTGGAACCAAAGAAATTGAGAAATTTCCCAATAATTTGAACCATGAGAATGGTTTTAAATTGATTGAGGTTTGGAAACCATTGATTAAACTTCTTACAAATAACACACCACTTAATATTCAGGAGATATTCATCAAAGGGTGATCTTGTTTCAGTTGTGTTGATAAATCAGTGTTTATGAAAATACTATTTAGTATTGGTCTTTCCATGTGAGATCACCCTTTGATGAATATCTCCTGAATATGGATTAATCTAATACAACCTGAAACATTGAGATAAACAAAAATTGACACAGGGTTTTTCCATAAAATCTCTTTGTATTTAGTGATGACCTGTGAAAGCATAATTAATATAAACAAGATTTGTTAATAGATCACTCAAATTTGGACAGATGAAGACTTAGGCAGGGAAGTTGTGAGTTCATGTGTGTGCAAATGAGTTGGAGGTCCCCTGTATTTATAGGCATTGGAGGAGGGCTAATTAGTCTCTCTAGGCTGACTTGACAATTTGTGCAACTGTGGACTTCACTTCAAAAATCCACTTTCCCTTCTCCAAATCAAGTGCTTCAAAAGTCAACATTGGTCTTCTCGAAAAGAGGAATCTAGTCCTATGGTTGGAGTTTGTCACTGAGCTGCCAAAAATTAACAGCTTTTGGGTTGCTTTGAAAGTGGTTACACCATGCTAGGGTTTAACTAAGTGGCCTGCACAGAGTTCCTGTAAATGTGAAAGTAGAAAAGAATGATGTGTTGGTCAATTTTGATTTTGTCTCTAAACACAGATTATGGTAGATGAGTCCATAGAAGTTATTAAAAGCATCACAAACTTGGTGAGAATCTGTTTTAAGTCCACTTTGACTTTCATGGTGATTCCCTATGGTTGTGGTAAAGTTTAAATTGGAGAAACTGGTTATTCTGTGAAAATCAGGTTAAAATAGCATGGTGTAGAATCTAGATATGCTACATGAATGTATCAAAAAATATGCATAAGCTGAGCACTCTCAGAAATGTAAATCTCATATATGCTTAGACAGTGCTAAGATTGTTGCAGAAGTGGATCACTAGAACCAAAGAAATTGATAAATTTCCCAATAATTTGAACCATGAGAATGGTTTTAAATTGATTGAGGTTTGGAAATTGTTATTTAAACTTCTTACAAATAACACACCACTTAATATTCAGGAGATATTCATCAAAGGGTGATCCTGGTTCAGTTCTATTGATAAATCAGTGTTTATGAAACTACTATTTAGTATTGGTCTTTCCATGTGAGATCACCCTTTATGAATATCTCCTGAATATGGATTAATCTAATACAACCTGAAACATTGAGATAAACAAAAATTGACACAGGGTTTTTCCATAAAATCTCTTTGTATTTAGTGATGACCTGTGAAAGCATAATTAATATAAACAAGATTTGTTAATAGATCACTCAAATTTGGACAGATGAAGACTTAGGTAGGGAAGCTTTGATGTCACTAATAACTTATGCAAAAAGGGGAAAATGCAGAATTCTATTGAGTTTTTTTATGTAACTAATATCTTTCTTATTCAAATAAAGACTAACCGCTCTCTTTCCATTGGCCTTGGAGTATGTTTCCAAGATCAACTCATGAAACATTTTCGCAAAAGCTTTATCAAACGTTTAAGAATCACTAACGCTTCAGCAAACCAAAACTTTCTCGTACAGATTTCACTATTGGTCATTATGCTGGTGATGTGAGAAACTGATTCCTTTAGATGTTTAATTACAATCCCTGTATTTTGATGCACAGTGGCCACAATATCTTGAAAATGCTCATCTTCTTTGATATGTGTTTGGCAGGTTACATATCAGACCGATTTGTTCATTGACAAGAATAAAGATTATGTTGTTGCAGAACATCAAGCTCTGTTAAATGCTTCAAACTGTTCTTTTGTTGCGGGTCTCTTTCCTCCTCTCCCTGAGGAGTCTTCTAAGTCATCTAAATTCTCCTCTATTGGCACTCGCTTTAAGGTATGCTTTTATAGTGTTGTATTTAATGCGTGATTAAACATTATTCCTTCTACTGACACTGCAGTCACATTTGTTAAGCTTTTGTTCTCACCTTATCTTTAGTTTCTGCTGGAATATTTTTTGCGTGATACTCATCTTGTATTCTCGGTTATTGTGTTATTTAGTTCCTAAGAATGGTTTAGTTTGATTTGCTATCATGTGTCAAATCTTGGATTTATTATGGACACTGATACGTATATTATACAGTAAATAGTAAAATGTGCACCCGTCCTATTGGTTTCCTTTTAAAAATATTGTATGGTGCATGGCATGTCCCTTGTGGAGTCCATGGGCTTACACAACACAACCCTTGTAGGCCTCGTAGGCACATAGATCAGCCCAAGGACACACAACTAACCTGAATTATATAATGACTTATAGATAGACAGTAGACACTAATGCAGGCTCTTGTCAAACAATTCACATGAGATGATGCTCTATGTTATATGTTTATGTTTGTTTTTCTCTCCTTGTGACCTATCTGGCTTGCAGTCCTGTGATGTTCAAGTCATGTGAATATATATGCATCAAGCCATCTAGGCCCTTATGGTGAACCTACAAGAAGGAAATGTGGGTCCACACAGATTCATCCATATGTGTGTGCGTGTGCACATATATGCAATTTGACCCCCTTGAAAAAAATAGTGGGCCATTCTGTACGACCCCAGTGGGTCCACCAGATGGGCACTAATGACATGATCCCTGCAGACCTGCAACGTGAAGATAATTCTAGGAGATACAAATTATCTCAAATATATAATGGCTTACATTAAGGACTCTACTGTTTCAATTATACGACACATCCTTAGTAGGGTACATTTTTTAAATTGTCATGTAATGTCATCTCAATATCTGATATATTCATGTTATTGACTTGTGCTTTTGGTTACTTTTTGTGCAGCAACAACTGCAATCTCTTCTGGAAACACTGAGCTCAACAGAGCCTCATTACATAAGATGCGTTAAACCAAACAGTTTACTGAAGCCAGGCATTTTTGAGAATCACAATGTCTTGCAACAACTACGTTGTGGAGTGAGGATCGATTAATATTTGTTTAATTTTTTTGAAGCTCTAAATGTTTTGATAGTGGAAGAGCAGGCATATTTACATGGACAATGTATAAGATTTTTAGTTTTAATTGAGGTTGACTCAGAGAAATATAGAATTTCCTTTTAACAAAGTCAACTATTTTGTAGGGTGTTATGGAGGCAATTAGAATCAGCTGTGCTGGGTATCCAACAAGACGAACATTTGATGAATTTCTTGATCGTTTTGGTATTCTTGCTCCAGGTGTGCTTGATGGAAGGTAAGTAAATCATTCAATATATGATGGGTTAATGCTTGATTCAGATTATCAGCTTAAAATACCAAAATCTGGTTTTGGTAGTTTTCTTGTTGTAGCTATGATGAGAAGACTGCAAACAAAAAGTTGCTGGACAAAATGGGTCTTGAAGGTTATCAGGTATGTTATGTTGTGTGGCTGCACTTGTTAGGTATGTGCCACATCTTACACCAGAATCATAATTTCTGTGGCTGGTCCTGCAGGACCTTTTATGCACAAATGGTTAAGCTAAACTAAAGTACTTAAAATTTTAATTGCCTTCACACAACCATTGTTAAGGTTTTTGTTAATTAGTAGTACATAAGTAAATTGTAGTAATCCGCTTGTTTCTTAATTCAACTTTTGAGGCATTTAAGGCTTTTTGTTACATGAATAGCCCGTCGGGAAACTTTTTTCAAATCCATAAGAGCCTCAAGTTTTAAAGCTATTATTTTACTGGTCATTGTAACCTATTGATCAAAATCTTTTTGACAATGCAATTATGTAACGAACAGGACAACACAATTAGTACTCAACACTTTTTACTTTTTAACCTTCTATATGTTGCAATTTTGAATTGTATGACCTAAAACATTATTGATAAAAATAGAAGGGATTATGAAATGCATCCTTCATGTTGGTTTGTGAAAATCTTGTTTTGCCATATTTGAAAAGAAAAATCACCCTTTCTGACATTTTACATGTCAATATCCAAGCTTAGTGGGAATCCATGATAGACTACAGCTGTAAAGAAATAGCTCATACAAATTGATTTTCAGCTGGTGATTCTAAAGGATGAATTGTAAATACCACTTATGAAGGTGCCTACTGTATATCTTGGCCTGAAGAATGTGTAGCACTGGAAATCTAGGTAATGTAGTCCACCACATCACATATAACTACTTTTTTGTTTAATGCATTTCTATGAACGCAAGGTGGATGATAAATAGTCTAAGAAAAGGAGGTCTTTATGCCCCATTGTTAAATGCCTATTCTACTACAAATGACAAGTACGTAACCCAAAAATATTGAAATCAAATGTAAATCCTTTTTTGTTTATTGCTTTTCATTTCCCTTTACATTTAACAAATTCATGCAGTCACATTAATGCCTATGAATCTGTTAGTTGGAATCCATGATAGACTACAGCTGTAAAGAAATAGCTCATACAAATTGATTTTCAGCTGGTGATTCTAAAGGATGAATTGTAAATACCACTTATGAAGGTGCCTACTGTATATCTTGGCCTGAAGAATGTGTAGCACTGGAAATCTAGGTAATGTAGTCCACCACATCACATATAACTACTTTTTTGTTTAATGCATTTCTATGAACGCAAGGTGGATGATAAATAGTCTAAGAAAAGGAGGTCTTTATGCCCCATTGTTAAATGCCTATTCTACTACAAATGACAAGTACGTAACCCAAAAATATTGAAATCAAATGTAAATCCTTTTCTGTTTATTGCTTTTCATTTCCCTTTACATTTAACAGATTCATGGAGTCACATTAATGCCTATGAATCTGTTAGTTGGAATCCATGATAGACTACAGCTGTAAAGAAATAGCTCATACAAATTGATTTTCAGCTGGTGACTCTAAAGGACGAATTGTAAATACAACCTATGAAGGTGCCAACTGTATATCTTGCCCTGAAGAATGTGTAGCACTGGAAATCTAACCCATAAAGATTGAAATCAAATGTAAATCCTTTTCTGTTTATTGCTTTTCATTTCCCTTTACATTTAACAGATTCATGGAGTCACATTAATGCCTATGAATCTGTTAGTGGGAATCCATGATAGACTACAGCTGTAAAGAAATAGCTTATACAAATTGATTTTCAGCTGGTGATTCTAAAGGACGAATTGTAAATACCACTTATGAAGGTGCCTACTGTATATCTTGGCCTGAAGAATGTGTAGCACTGGAAATCTAGGTAATGTAGTCCACCACATCACATATAACTACTTTTTTGTTTAATGCATTTCTATGAACGCAAGGTGGATGATAAATAGTCTAAGAAAGGGAGGTCTTTATGCCCCATTGTTAAATGCCTATTCTACAGACTACTACAAATGACAAGTACATAACCCAAAAAGATTGAAATCAAATGTAAATCCTTTTCTGTTTATTGCTTTTCATTTCCCTTTACATTTAACAGATTCATGGAGTCACCATAATGCCTATGAATGAACAAAAAAGTTGACCAATGAGATTATATCATCAATACATGATGAGTAGATTCATACTTTCTATGAAAAGACCTTAGAGCTACGAATCTGACAAACATTCTAAATCTCTCAAAACTTGGATTATATTCTTTTCTCTTCTACTGTCTGCCTAGAATAGTGTGCCCAAGCTATTAGCTCTTGTTAATTCTTACACTGCTCTATTCAGTATCAATTACTTTAGCGCAATTCAATTATTGAATTAGCAATCTTTTCTACAGTAATTAATTCTTCCATTCATCCACAGTAATTGAAGATACCACAGTAAATGCAATGACAAATAGGAGACAATCAACACATCAACAAGAGACACCGGTTTGGTCAAAGACCAGGGAAAAAACTCCACAAGGGGGAAACCCCTTTGTAATTCTTCTATTAGATTGTCATAAAATGTTCAGCAGAGAGTACAATGAGCAATATCTGTCAACAAGAGTCAAATCTGGTCAACTGTCTCAAATATGCAATTCTGTCCAAGTCAACAGCAGTCAAAGTCTGCCATAACCAGTCCATAACAGTCAATGGTCAACCCTCCAATTAACTTTGTCAAAGAAGATGTTGGTCAAGTTTAGCCCAAAATCAGTGAAAGTAGAGAGATAAAACTGTTGTGACTGTCTGAAATTTCCTATGGTCAAAGTCTGAAGTCAACACTTGGTCAAACTGCCCAGATTTTCTTGGTCTTAGTGCCAGTCAGGTTGGCCTCTGAAAAACAAAATTTCCACACTCAAAGACAGTTAAAACATGAAGGCAAACTCAGTCAAACTGTGGTCAAAATATGCAATTTCCCTGAAAAGTTCGAACCAAAATTTAGCCCAGAATGATAAAGTCAACGCTGGTCAAAGTTGGTCAAATTTGCAGCCTGCTTCAGATTTCGTCCACCTGAAATTTTGTCCTTCTTTTCCAGCCCACATGTGAAGAGACACTGTAATTTGTAGGAACCAATGAGGAGAGGAGAGATGAGAAGTTGTGAGTTGATGTGTGTGCAAATGAGTTGGAGGTCTCCTGTATTTATAGGCATTGGAGGAGGGCTAATTAGTCTCTCTAGGCTGACTTGACAATTTGTGCAACCGTGGACTTCACTTCAAAAATCCACTTTCCCTTCTCCAAATCAAGTGCTTCAAAAGTCAACATTGGTCTTCTCGAAAAGAGGAATCTAGTCCTATGGTTGGAGTTTGTCACTGAGCTGCCAAAAATTAACAGCTTTTGGGTTGCTTTGAAAGTGGTTACACCATGCTAGGGTTGCTTTGCATGTGATATGGGGAACATGGTGAAACCCTATTCCCTTATGTTAAATTTTTGGTTGATTGACATTTAGAGAGTTCACTATTGGCAAATGCTTGTCCTTGTTGTTGCTCAAATTGTATAGGCACGGTGCGATGACGACTCAGGGTAGGGGCTATCACTCTGATCCTTGCGCACTCCGTTCTAGTTGTCTCCCAATAACAGGCTATGGGGGGTAGTCCCTATGGAATATGAGAATGTAAGACTCATTGGCAACCAACATGTTCGGGAGCTATATTGAATGGCCTAGCCACTCGGTTGATTTAGCAAGTTTTAAGGATTAGATTAGATTAATATGTGGTACTAGTGCCTTGTGGAGTCAACTACTTGCTTTATATTGATTAAGAACCATATGACTAGATGAACAATCGCTGCTTAAGGGATGCTAAGCTATCCTATATGCTATGCAAATCCTACAATCTAAGTGAAATTCAAGATCTTGATTTATTTTAGTTAATGCCTAGCTAAGTGTATCCCTTAATCCTTAGTTGTTTTGAGGCTAGTCTCTAAAGTAGGTTGTAGAGAGAAGTCAAGGTGAAGCAAGCAAAGGCTTGATTAACGATACCTCCCCTTGAAATCTAACCACCTAGTGCCTCCGACGTTGCAAAGACTGTGGCTCTGACGACTGCAAGGTCACCGTGTTAACCACTAGAGAGGGTCTATCATTCGCAAGCTACAAGATGAAGGGTGTTCCTATCTTTTTATCAACCAAACTTAGGCTTGGAGGTTAATTCCTCTGCTAACCAGACCTTAATCCTTTGCAAAACTACCCCTGCACCTTGATAATACATAGTAATATCCTTCTTATTGTTAGACTCAGAAGATGGATTTTGGTCCTTAGGAATATGTTGCATCTCTGATTCATCGTCAAAAATGGGTTCACACTAAAAATTCATCCAATATTTCTTAAGATTTTTGTGTCCAACATCTAACCTTCTATCCACATCAACTTCAATGGTGTTCTCATACCCATAAATACTTGGTTGAGTCTCCAAAAACTTTCCAAGAACAGAATCCTCATCTTCCAGGATGGTCATTCAGCCTCTCTTCATCCCCATCTTCAATTACAAGGGTATTAACTTATGGAGCATCCCCTGAGATATATCATATTGTGAGGCTAATTGGTCTACTCAAATTTTCACTTAGGTCTGCATTGTTTGTATTAAAAACGTTCAATGGTCTATCAAACATGTTAACATATGATTGGGTCTCTAAATATTCTTGAATCAAACCTGTGAGATAATTAGACTTAGACTCCTTATCATCATGAATGTAGATCTAATTCAGTTAAATACCATTGAGATTGAACATCACTCAAATCCCAGGTCATTTTTACAAAGTCACTATTGTGAATCTTTTATGGACTTCTAAATGCTTTACTAGCTTCACAACTAATATGGGAATGTTTAACTAAGGATCAAAGGCAATGAGGACCTATGGGCTAATATTTGTACTGATTTTAGCATGGTTTCATCAATACTTTACAATAAAATATGATTATATTATTGCTAAACTATCAGTCTCCTCTTATTCTTCATAATTATTCTTTGTCTGTAAATTTCAGATACCAACGAGAAGAAGCGAGAATTGAAGCTTGGATAAATCTGCAGACTTCAAAAGCTGAAGCTGAAACAAAAAAACTTGAGGTATAAAGAGTGTGCCTTTAAATATTTGTGCACATTTTTCTATTAAAACATTCAATGATATTTCATCCAGGAAACATCTTTGTCTGCTACATAATAGTTGGCAAATTGTCTTGGATATCTTAATAATTAGATTGTAGAGTATAGAAATTTGAAACATCATGCATTTGGCATGAATCTTACTTCTATTGAAAAGGAAATGTTGGTAACCACATTTATCAACGTGACAGAATGTGAAAAATACGAGCAAAATGGCAATCAAGAAATATGCGTCTCCAATTATGCATAAATCTACATTGGTGTTTGGTATGCCATCGTTGATCTTGCATCTTTGACTAACAATATTTAAATCCCCATGACAAAGGTAAGTTCATTTCCATTCATTCCAAATTCATTTTAACACAACTCACATGCAAACTATTACTAATAAATTTCACAATTAATTTACATATTACAAATTTTAACCAGATATACATTTTGTAGGTTCATCGCTGCTTCTTCAAGACTTTCATGCCTCCAACAAATGATTATGAATCTTCAAATATGGAATGACAACCACAATGTTCTTCACAATATTATATTTCTTTTGTCACCTCATTTGTTACAATTTACTAGTATTTTTCAATTGAAACTTGAAAAAGGATGTTTGAAGATCAAAAGACTTCCTTTGTTACAAACATTCTACTTTTTGTAAATTATACCTTATGTATATCACTTGGCTTCATCTTCCACCATTACATGCAATCTTATTTATTAAATATTATTATCAATAACCTTTCCCATGTAAACTACTACTAAAGAATTTCCATAATAAATTTACATTTTCCAAAATATCAATATTACTTCTACAACACATTAACAAAAAAAAATTCAACTATAAAATGACAACCATCAGGTTGTTCACAATCTCGTATCATTGTATCGCTTTTTTCAACTCTTTCATTAAAATCCACTTGTATTTTTTAATAACGACATAAATATGTAACATATGGAAAAACATAATCTCCAAATACAAAAAAAAAAACTTACAATATTGAACAAAAACATGTTCACATCAACAACAACTACTTCATTGATAATGGATAACCTATACATGACATTAACTATAACTCATTATGATCCACCATTTCTTTCAAGAATATCCATTCAGATATTGCTATTCTTCCAAACACTACTGTTACTTACAAAATATCCATATTCAAAACACACATAACTAATACTTCAATTGTAACTCAAATTGATCCACCCCTTGCTTTCAACAATGTCCATTCACATGTCACTATTCTTCAACACACTAATTTTATTTACAAAAAACCATATTCAACATACACATAACTAAAAATTTCAATTGAAACTCATTATCATTGACCCTTGCTTTCAACAATGCCCATTCACATGTTGCTATTCCTTCACACTTTATGCCTTACGACGTTTTCTTTGCAACACTAGGTGCAAATGCTAGTGTAACATAATTTTAAGGTTAGCCATATGGCTTGTTTTGAATATAAGCAATATGTTTAGCCTTGGTATAATAAAGATAATGTCTCTCTATATATGTCACCAGTATGCATTTATTTAGAAGGCTAATAAAGGTAAGACTATTCCAATGCTTTCACCATGCATAATCAATGTTGAAATAATGCAAAAATGAAGTTTGATATGGGTTGACACATATGATGTTGATAATAATTCTGAATGGTGTAGTAATGTTGTGATATTCCCTCTATCAATGAAGATAAGAGTTTCTCATAATTGAAAGAATAACCACAATAACGTGGGATTCCCCCCCCCTCCCCCAATCAGCATTAATGAGGATTCTCCTTCATCAATGTTATTGAGGTTTGCTCATAATTGAAAATGGGACAATAATAACTTGATATCCTACTAATATTTTGGCATCTAGTTATTACATTTATATTGTTAAATTAATCTTATTCTTGTTGGTTGGTTTTGTGTATGCTTTGTCTCCCATATATACCACGAATACCTAGTTCTAGAAGCCATCCCATATTTTAGATTTGTTATATTTTAAAAGGAAGTTATATTTATTGTATTGTTATAATTTAAAAAATGTGGAGAACATAAAGATTAAGTCCCAAGATTAGTGATTAGTGAAAGATCCATATTAATGGGCGTTCAATGCAACACCAAGGAGCTACTTGATTACTGATGCAGGGGGGCCCCCGCTTACACCCACAGTATGAATGTAAAATGCATAAGCACACTTGTCCCAGGAATTTTAACTCTCTAAGGAGTCAAATATTCAATTCTTAATGGTTAAGGACCCCTTTCTTAATCTCTGTAGAATAATTTATTAAAACCGAACATAGCCTAACCCTTAGGCAATATCCACTTATCAGGATTTTAATCAATGCTCAAGCCTTCACATAAGACTCTATTAAAGCCTTTCACTAAGTCCTTCCTATCGAGACTTTAAAACCCCTCATAACCTTCATTCACTTTAATATCGGGACTTATTCACCCTTCTAAACCTTTGTTACCCCTTAACCACATATATATAACCTTTCCCTCTTTAAACCTTGATTACATATATTTTAACACATAACTTACCTTTAACGTGGAACTTCAATTCTGTCAGAATTCAAAGGAATAACTCGACCGAAACACATAGGCTAGACTTCAAACATTATAAACCCGCGTTCATAATTGTCATTGGGTCCGCACCTTCAATGTCTTTCCATAGCGTTGCGCCGTCCCTTCGCCAATCTCCTTTCAGTTGATCTCCACCGTCCATTTCTCCTCCGATCCAACGGCTATCATTTAATCGACATTCCATCATGCTGTCTATTCACCCTTCATCTCTGTGATTAAATAACGACTGTTAATCTTGACATTCGATCCGACAGTTGTTGATTCAACCGATCAACAGACTTGCACGACAGATCTCAACCGTTGATCTAATCGCACTAGATCCAACAGCTCACAAGGATTTTAGGTGAGAAACATGCATGAGGATTAGCCACCCAAAAAGTGGTTTCCTCTCTCCTCTTCACTGCTATGTGTCCTCCACTGAATGGAATCAGAGCTAATAAGAAAATACCGCTTATGGTATTTCTTCTGCTCGAAATACCACTTCCACTATTTCAAAATTGCCTTCTGTCGATTAACCTCTGTGCTCTTCCACCATGTGATGGTCGTTGATCTATGAGATCTAACAGTTCTTATGCATCACCTCTTCACTTCTCCACTCATTCCTTTCCTTTGAATTTACTTCGCCATTCAGTGTTTTTCCTTGTGGCTTTGGGTTTTCCTTCAGGGTTTCGAATTCCGTTGTTCCATTGCTCAACCTTTTCTCTAAGCTTCACCTTTGCAAATTCTCTCTTTGATACTTCTCCAGAGCTCCACTCTGATCTTCAACTGGATTCAAAGACCCCTTTATGATTCCTCTGAATCATTCTGCTCCTCTGTGTGTCCTTCAAAATTCTGCCTGCAACCCCTATTACAGAACCTACAAATTCACATATAATTCATTCATAAATACTCGTTCCACACAATTACACAGTTCTAGGATAAACATCTATATAAACAAGTATAAACGAATGATTACATATCGAGACCCTCTATCTCATAGGCCTGATCTTCAATATCAGTGGCCTCCTCCCTTTTTACTCTGCCCGTAGACTTACCTTTATACCAGAAAGGTTCTGTTGAACTAATTCTGGTTCAAATCCTAGATCTACTGAACTGACTCCTAAATGTCCTCTATGTCCACTTCTAACTTCAATTAATTCCTGAGAACTCTCTCTAGTTCCTTGATTCATGAAACTATCTTTAGAGTTATAATTGACTTCTAGCTCTCTTGTCATTATTAACCACTCTTGTTCTCCTTTATTTGAGAGCATTTACAGACTTCCTCACACATCTGATTAATTCCTATTCTAATCATTTAAAAGCCTAAATATTACATTAATTTGAGGCTTAGGAAACCAACTTCCTTAAAACAAATGACCCCCTATGTCTACTAAAATACAATGATTTTCCTTGGGTTGAATGCTCCTGCATCAGACTCCCAATGTACAAAATATTCATGATCTCCTGATCATGTGTCTTCATTTGTTGATAGAAAACCTCCAGGGTCCCAAAATTTAGTTTGTAGCTGCCCAAATGTCTTACACCTTTGCTGCTATTATATTTCTACTATCTTCTATTTCATCTTCCTCTCCTTGTCAATTATGTTTAGTTATTGATTCATTATCCTTCCTATTGCTATCATTTTCCTCCATATGGACTTCTTCATCATTAACTTCCATAACTCTTCAATCTCCATCTCTAGCATATCTTTAGGTTGGTCCATATCTGCCATTCATTATTACCTATTTCTCTTTGCTTCAGCTTCTTGCTGCTATCCACTAACTCTTTAAATTGTTGTTGGTTATTTTCACTTTGTAGTTGCTGGTTTACTTTTTCTTCTACTTTTTCTCTTCCTCCAATTTTTTCTGCCCTAGATATTGCTGTAGACATTGTTGTCGTTACTGCTCTAGGTACCACTGTAGACATTGCTTCCACCCAAACTTCCATAATATCTTTAAGAATATCTCCCTCTACAACACCTAATTTTTGCATTGAATTCTGACTTTCTAGCATTCTCTCCAACAATTGATCATCTCTGTTCCATGGATTAAATTCTTCCATAGACTCCTCTTCTTTCATCTTTATTTGGCTACTCATTTGTGCCAAATTTCCTCCAGCATCTGCAGCTAAATCTACATTCACTAAACATTTGTTAAAATAGAAAACATAAGGCATCAGTGCCTTATTTTCCTTTGGCAACAATTCAGCTTGCTACTCTGTTTCTTTCTCCTCTATCAGCACATCAATATGTTGTTTTGAATTCTCAAAGGAATTCATGAGATTGTCAACTAGTCTCTCCCCCACATCATCTGCTCTAATGATGTCTTCCTGCTCTTGTCCACTGTAGTGAACTCCTTCTTCTGCAATCACTCTATCATGCTCTGACTTTTCCAGCAAATATTCCAGCAATGCAATTTCTCCATGACACTTCATAAGTACTTCATCATCACGGAGCGATGGCTGCGTTTCAAGGTTTTAGGGTTTCAGCAGACTATGCCGCCGCGGCTCCTGAAAGTCTGCACTGCGCTCAAACGGCCAAAGGCCTGAACGCTGGTCACTCAGCGCTTGATTTTCCCCTCTTGCACTAGAACGGATTCTCTGATGGGATAGTTTTCAACGTTTCAAGCTACAGCAAGAAGAGTACGGCATATTACCCTATCTTCTGGACGCGGATCGAAAATCTCAAAGCGGCACTAGTCTTTTATACAGAGATTCTTACTCTGAAACAACCGATCCTCACCCAGACTTGTCAGGATGCGCTGCCCGCTGCGAACGCACTGCACAGGCCTGGCAGATCCGTTTGCGTCCATGAAAAACATAGGCGCATGGTGTACATGCTCCATTTGGGCAAGGCGATGATCCGATCTGACGGGCCAGGAATGATTGCAATTGACAGGGTCGAGGATCAAGCTTGTGGAAGGAATATGGACCTGGATCCACAGTGTTCAGGGTTTTCTCTGCTCTTGGCTGCGCAGATCTGGTCTTCCTTCACCTTGACGCAGCGTTTTAACAGAGGGTCCACTGTTCCCTTAACGGCAGATCCCCGTTGGGACCCAGATTCGTGCTATGAAGTCCCTCTCTCTGCAGCGAAACAAATTTTCATCAGAGCAACAGAAGGTAGACATTTTTGTCTGCAGATCTGGGGAAGCATGAGGGTTCTGGAGCTCAAAAAAAAAATCCAGGACAAACTGGGAATCCCGATTGCATTTCAAATCTTAATTTTTTCTGGGATATGCATGCAGGAACACCACACCCTCCAGCACTACAGGGTAGCGAAGGACTCAACAATTATCCTCAATCACCGTCTGCGAGGTGGGTCAAAGGGATCTACATCAAAACCTACTGGCACTTATCGTGAGGCAGCCAAAGGGACAGAACCTCTAAAGGGGAAAGAACCGGCAGCAGCCAATATATTGCCGGGGCAGTATATCGTGGATCAAATGCCAGAGAGCCCCTCCATCTCGCTGGATATTCCAGAGGTAAAGTGCAATTTTTCAGATCTGAAAAAAAATGCTGTTATCTGTAGATTTAACGGTTTCTGGCCTAAAACTGAGGCTTTGTATCAATGGATTCACACGGTCTGGACAAAAAACTGCCAGATCCACCTATGCTCAAAGGGTTTCTTCATAGTAGTATTCCTCGTAGAAGAAGAAAAGGACAAAATTCTCAGTGAAGGACCGTGGTTCTGGGGCAGTGCGGGGTTATTTGTCACCCCATGGTTCCAAGAGTTTGATGCAAACACTATGGTGGTATCAAGGATGCCAGTATGGGTAAGGTTGCATAATCTCCCAATACACTTTTGGCATTTCAAGACCTTATCAGCTATAGGGAATACCCTTGGAAGAATGTTAAAGATTGATACTGACAGACATTTAAAAGGAATTTTTACTTTTGCTAGGATATGCGTCGAGGTAGATCTCAGCCAAGGATTACCTGAAAACATCATCCTGAATTTTAACAATATTCAGTGGAAACAACCTTTGGATTATGAAAACACAGCATTCAGGTGCAGGGGATGTCAACAAACAGGTCATTTTCTCAATGCATGTCCCAGCAAGAGCAAGCCACAACAAAGGAAGCACAAAGGGTGGCAGAACCTAGATGAAGTATTAAAGAGGAGAACAGCACGAAAGAAAACCCCTCCGGTAACAGAAGAGGAAGAAACAGAAGCAGAAGAAGATGATACCACCATAGAGGAAGTTGAAATAGAGAATCAGAAGGAAAACAGAGTAGTCAACAAGGAACCACAGCCACATATTATTCAGGCAGAGATCCAGCAAAACAATGCAGAGCTGATAAGCGTGGATCAAAGCATGGGAGGCAACAAAAGGCAACACCACTCAGACACTTCAGATTCAGATAAAGAATCAGGGCAGCCGAACGAAACAACTCAGATAGTCATTGCTTCGATCGAGCCCACTCTGGGTGAGTGGCGCAAGGTCGAAAAGAAAAAGGGGCGAAAAACATGAAGCATGAGCCTCGCTCATTGCTGGGGACATTTTTTTCCCCTTTTTTGTCTTTGTTCTATTCTTTTCTTTTCTTCTTTGGGGTGCGTGAGCACTCGTGCCCAAGTGGCAATCATCTGAATGCTTCATTGCATCTGCTAGTGTAACTTTTCATTAATTCTTTAATAAAAGGTTACCGTTTTTTTCCTTGGAAAAAAAAGTACTTCATCATCACTTATAATTCCTACATTTATAAACAAATTATCAATTTGAAAATCACAAGGTTCAATAGTCTCAACTATTGCTTCACATATCAGCTCTTCAGACTGAATTTCATCTCCCTCTTTCACAAGAAATTCTTCTTGTGTTGTCAGAGTTTCAAATATCAATGCATTATTAAGTTCTTTCTGCTGCAATAAATCACTGCTTTTCTCATTTAAGAGACATTCTCCATCCTCCTTTACTTCAGAGTTTTTATCTTCTAAAAGATACTCTTCCATACTTCTGACAACTTCAAAAGATTGCTCAACCTCTGCAAAACACACCTTTGCTAGTGTTCCTTCTCCCAAGGTTAAATCCTTTGCATAGGTTTCTTCCTTGTTAACATCTTTCAGTAGATGTCCTTATTTCTTACTGATTGTCTCAACAGTTTCCATGGCTATTTCCATTGTGCCTATCATCATAGTGAACTAATGACCCTTTACTATGTTTTCAGCTAACATAGTCTCTTCTTCAGTTTTGCCTTTAATCTCTTGTTGTTTACCTACTCCAATAACTATCCTTGTCTCACCATCCACATTAATATTCTCCTTCATTTGTTCTGCATCCACAGGCAAACTATTAGTCTTAAAAACATAAGACCCCGTGGTCCCACTTGATGTTTCAGCCATCATATCTCCTTTCTATTCTAAATCCTTCATATGATTCAGAAATTATTCGATGGTCTCCTCTTCAAACTCCTCAAGCCCTTCACTTGGTTGCTTGATATCTGTCCCCAACTATATATGATACCTATCTATCTCATCTTCTTCTAGAATAGAATTTAGATTTTTCTTATCTTCTTCCTCCTTTATGACAATATCAGCAAATTGTCCTTCTTTACATGTTTCAGTTGCAAACATACATAAATTGTCATATTTAAAACCATATGACCCTTTGGCCTCACTTGAATTTTTAGTCTCCAAGTATTCATCTTCTCTCAGAACTTCACCCTGTTTTGTTTCACAAATGGACACTTCCATTTTCATTTCCAACTCAGCTTCTTTGATTTTTTTGATTAGCCATCCTACTTGTCTCTGTTGTAGCCTTCTCTACAACTTATGAAACTTCACTGGTTTCTTTCTCAAGACCCAACCTAGTCTCTGGCTTTCCTCAAGTACTCTCCTTAATGCATCGAGTTGTTCTTTTAACTCTGCAATCTCTTTGTCAATTTCCTCTTGACTCATCCTCTTGCCATTTTCCTTGGCATCCTCTTTCTTCATTTTTCTTCTGCTGTGGTCTTCCTCAGAACCCCTGTTGTGACTATGAGTAGCCATCTTCTTCTCCTCCCTCTTCATGAGCTCCTTACTCACTTACTATGAGCTGCATTAAAGCCTCCGCAACAACAAGTCCTCCTTGTTGCAACTTACCTCACCAAGTTTTCCTCTGTACTTGGTATTTTGGCAAGCCCTTGGTTCTCTATCTCTGGAACCTCCTTTTAGCACTTCTCTCTGCTCCCTCTAGGCTTCAACTCGTCTGCTCTTCTCAAGAACACAACTGTCCTCTTGTATTTCAATTACAATCAAAATACATGGTTTTGATCACCTCTTATTTCACTTAGAAAGTCTTACCAACTTCCTTCATCCCTTAGCAATTATACCCACATCCTATGTGGAATTGCCTTTATGATCTGCAACAATCCCTCTGTGATAACAAGTCTCTTTATTTCTACATATGCCTCACTAATATTCTCTCCTTTGAGCTCAACCTTTTAGCATCTCTCTAGTTCTTTCCTTTGGAACCGATTAAACACTCCTTGCTCTAAATTGCTGCAACCTTCACACCTTCTTATGCTGTCACCTGCATATCAAGTATAAACACACATTCTTAAATCAAAATAGGACACATCACCTCACCTTCAAGATCTTTAGCATGATCTTGTTTCACCTTTCCACCTATACCTTGAATGGATTTTCCTCTGTTTCTTTCATCTGAAAGTTCTGCTACACATCACTTCTGTGTGCCTACTTTCTGTCTGATTAGAATTTGATCCTTCCTTTCTTGGATAAACATCTTTGACACATAACATTGTTCTCAATTCTTTCACATAGTATTTCTTTCTTTCGTTTTAACACCAATTGTTTCAATTACAATTCTGCTCTGATACCAAATGATGCAGGGGGACGCCTGCTTACACCCACAGTATGGATGTAAAATGCATAAGAACACTTGTCCCAGGAATTTTGACTCTCCAAGGAGTCAAATCTTCAATTCTTAATGGTTAAGGACACCTTTCTTAATCTCTGCGAAATAATTTATTAAAACCCAACATAGCCTAACCCTTAGGCAATATCCACTTACCGGTATTTTAATCAATGCTCAAGCCTTCACATAAGACTCTATTAAAGCCTTTCACTAAGTCCTTCCTATTGAGACTTTAAAACCCCTCATAACCTTCATTCACTTTAATATCGAGACTTATTCACCCTTCTAGACCTTTGTTACCCCTTAACGACATATATATAACCTTTCCTTCTTTAAACCTTGATTACATATATTTTAACGCAAAAATAACCTTTAACGCAGAACTTAAATTTTGTCGAAATTAAAAGGAATAACTCGACCAAAACACATAGGTTGGACTTCAAACATTATAAACCCATGTTCATAATTGTCATCGGGTCCACACCTTTAATGTCTTTCCACAGAGCTGCATTGTCTCTTCGCCCAATCTCCGTTTGGCTGATCTCCGCCATCCATTTCTCCTCCAATCCAACAGCTATCGTTTAATCGACATTCCATCGTACTGTCCATTCACCCTTCATCTCTACGATTAAATCGTGACTGTCAATATTGACCTTCGATCTGACGGTTGTTGATTCAATTGATCAACAGACTTGCACACCAAATCTCAACCATTGATCTACTCATGCTAGAATCAGTGGCTCACAAGGATTTCGGGTGAGCAACGTGCATGAGGATTAACTGCCCGAAAAGTGGTTTCCTCTCTCCTCCTCGTTGCTACTTATCCTCCACTGAATGGAATCAGAGCTAATTAGAAAATACCGCTTACGGTATTTCTTCTACCCGAAATACCACTTCCACTGTTTCAAAACTGCCTTTTGCTGATTAACATCCGCGCTCTTCCACCATTCGATGGCCGTTGATATATGAGATCTAACAGTTCTTATGCATCACCCCCTCACTTCTCCGCTCGTTCATTTCCTTTGACTTTACTTCGCCATTCAGTTTTTTTCCTTGTGGTTTTGGGTTTCCTTCAGGGTTTCAGCTTCCACTCTTCCACTACTCAACCTTTTCTCTGAGCTCAACCTTTGCGAATTCTCACTTTGTTACTTCTGCGAAGCTCCACTTTGATCTTCAACTGGATTCAAAGATGCTTTTATGATTCCTCTGAATCATTCTGCTCCTTTGTGTGTCCTTCAGAATTATGCTTACAACCCCTATTAGCGAACCTACGAATTCACATATAATCCATTCATAAATACTCATTTCACACAATTACACAGTTCTGGGATAAACCTCTGTATAAACAAGTATAAACAACTGATTACATATCAAGACCCTCTGTCTCACAGGCCTGATCTTCAATATCAGTGGCCTCCTCCCTTTTTTCTCTGCCCATAGGCTTACATTTATAATAGAAAGGTTTTGTTGAACTAATTCTGGTTCAAATCGTATATCTACTGAACTAACTCCTAAATGTCCTCTATGTCCACTTCGAACTTCAATTAATTCCTAAGAACTCTCTCTAGTTCCTCGAGTCATGAAACTACCTTTAGAGTTATAATTGGCTTCTAACTCTCTTGTCATTATTAACCATTCATGTTCTCCTTTATTTGAGAGCATTTACAAACATTCTCACACATCTAATTAATTCCTATTCTAATCTCTTAAAAGCCTAAATATTACGTTAATTTGAGACTTAGGAAACTAACTTCCTTAAAACACATGACCCCCTATGTCTATTAAAATACAATGATTTTCCTTGGGTTGAATGCTCCTGCATCAATTACCAATATTGATTTGAGAAAAAAGTGTTGGAAAATATGCTCTAAAATTTATACTCTATGTACACTCCAACTCTTGCATCCCTATATTTAGAATCTTATCAATATTTTTGTTATCGATGGAAGAAATCTTTTGTATATGCGAACATGGAAGCTATATTCACTTCCATTTATTTGGTGCTTTTACATATGTGCCACCTCGATATATGTCCCGACTTCCATACATGAACCACTTCCATATATAGAACCAAGCTTTCATATATGTGCTTCATGGAAGCTATATATATGCATTGCTTCCATATATGTTTTTACACTTTCATATATCTGTACATATACATATATGTGTGTATATACAAGAGTATATTCTAGATATATGTATATAGAAGTGATGCATATAAAACAATTAATGCATATACCAAAGTGACACATACAAAACTATAATTGCATATACAAAAGTAGATATAGCTTTCATTTGTGCATATATGAAATCTTGCTTCCATACATGTGTGGCTTCTATATCTATGTACATATACATAATATACAAACTTGTGCATATATGAAAGAGTGTAAAACTCATCCCATCTTGTACAAAATGCACCACGTTTGTATATGCATCACTTCTATATAGCTACTTTTTGACAATATTGCGGGATTCACACTTCTCTACTTTGTTTTTATCTTGGGATTGATGAGGTCAAATTCTATTACAACATTCCCTGCACCATCCCACATTGCAGTAGCACTTAAGGTGATTTTATTTCAACCCCAACAATTCCCAAGGAAATTACGTATATGCGTGCATATACAAAATAAATATTTCAATTGGGGGTTAAAATCATATGCTTGGTCCCCAAAGTTTGAGTTGGTTATATGGGAGATTGGTCTGACAATATATAGAATATACAAATTTGTGCATATATAAAAAAGTGTCTACACTCTTTTTTTACTATATGGATTCTTATGTATCTTCCACATGTGAATGTATATATGGAAGTGCACATATACAAAAGAGCACCAAAAGAGCATTCTCTTTGTATCTTCAATATAAGTTTGCATATATTGATGTGGATTCAATCAATATATTATTCATCATCCATTTTTATGATTTGAGAGTGGAAAAATATAACCCTTTTCCCATTCACAAGTCCATCAATACCAAAAAAGGTTGATTAGGTTCTAAATACAAGGACACAAGAGTTATCTTTTGTAAATTTAGCACATGGGTTATGTCAAAGAATAACTATGTTGAGAAATCTTATGCATTAAGATTAGGTTATTTCTCTTCAATTTGATATCTACGTGTGAATGCTTTTTACTTCTTAGATTATGATATTCTTTTACTTATGTTATTATAGTGTTATTATTCATCAAACAAATACTAAAGAATAAACCATAAAGAGGCAAGAGACACAAAATATAGGCTATCACTCAAGGCCGAAAGTTCTCCTTCTTGAGAGGAAAGCATGAACAAATTCTTCTTCTTATAGAGATTCAAATTGACGAATATCAAGACCAAGACCCTAGACCTTTTTTCCACTCCAAGGCCAAGTGACAAACCTTCCTTGATAAATTCCTTCTTGTTGTTATTTACGTCTCTTATGGTCAACACAAGTCAAACTATCTACACTACTGAAATTTTGGTTTCATCCACAGATATACAACCTCAACTTATCTTATAACCTTGCAATTCTCACATCTGAGTTGTTTGGATGTATCTTCCTTCATCGCTTGACTAGGAGACTCAATCTTATGACCTCATCTATGATATTTATTATATACATGCATAATGTTCCTCATTCATTGCTCCTATCCAATGCTAGTGTTAAATAAGTTTATGAAAATCTTACTGTAAATGTTTATCTTGGCTTCTAAAGATGTAACCGAGTTCATTAGACACTAGTTGGTGTACAAAACATAGTAATGTAAGGAAATCAACTAGCTAGTACTTACACTGTAACCCCCCTCTACACACTCCTTGGTGATGTAAAAATGCTTCTCCATATGAACAATAATTTAACTAATTAAATATTCCACGCCTTCTATCTCACCTAATAACCACACTATCCTTAATGGATACACCCATTTACTCTCCTCATAACCCTCTTCTTTCGATAATTGTATTAGCTCTAACTATCCCTAGTCAAAGAGTTAGGTAAGGTTTACAAACCAAAAATAACACATATAGTTAGATAATACGCCAAGGAATTTATATCTAGCTGCTCCTTTTAGCACTAACATATTATGAAAAAACATATTGGTTTTTGATTTAAATATGATGAATAATGCTACAATTCCTCACAAATATCATTGTCTATAGTACAGACATAAGTATTATAATTGAACAAAATTTATCACACTTATCATTGCTTATTACAAATACATTGGAATTAACAATCAACATAATTCATCGCCCTCTGATTATTTTGTTTCTTCTCATCATATTGATGCCATTTCATACATTCACTTAATTCAACAGAATATTCATATATAAAACCTGTAAATAAAACACTAATTAGAAATTCTAACCATGTAACAACTGGAAATACACATGGGAAATACAAGTTCCTCCCAGCCATGAATAGAATCCTCTAGTTCCCCCCGAGCTAATATATGCTTGCCCCTTGAAATATACAAAGAAACAACAACCTCTCCCCTTGATTCTAAAGTAAAGTATTTCTATAAATTTTCTTCCTTAGAAGATTTTTCCTTAGTGGCATCCCGCATTTTTTTCATCTGCCAACCCACTCGCCTAGCTTATCTTTCTTTTTTTCAGAAAAAGGTGTTTCTTCCTTTTTCTTAAAAGTTGTATGTCTCTCCCGCGACACTTTATTCCAGCCATACTTAGTATATTTCTTGAGCTAAGTGATTTAATGAAATGTTTTTCTCCTATCTGATTAAATCTTATTTATTATCTCCTCGGAATTTTTAGGTTTCCTTTCTAGCGAAGATTTATTTTACTCTCATCTATCAAGGATGATTTCCCAAATTTGGAAAGAATCTCTTTACTCTAGTGGTCTTTAAGCCCTGCCAAGTTATCTGCTGAAGACAATTGCAGTTCCAACAACTGATGAATATGTGCACCAGATTTACTTTTGGAGTCTAATTGAAGGTGGCCTCTATGTTATAAAATGGAGCTCTTTTGCATATATTTTGTCCTGTGCAACCTGCAAACTAAATTTGTGGCCAAAAATTTATGTTACGCTTGTGATTCCTCTGTGCAGATATCAAGGGGCTAGTGCGGATTCTATGCCGATGAGTAATGCAAAAAAGGCACACGTGAAACTATGCAAGAAGGAAGAAAACCTCAAGAATGGAAGGATTTTAAATGGGATCCATCCCAGAACCCTTTTGGAAAGAAAGACAATAAGGACGAAAGGAGGGTCATCGACAAGCAGCAACGGGAACCACCAGAAAGCTCTCGAATATGTAAACTCCATTCCGGAACCGTTCCGTGAGAAGAGTGAAAATAGAAAGACTAGCCAAGAAAACTAGCCCTCAAGGCATTGCGTTGCAGAACGAGGAGATCTTCTCCTACAATGGGGCCAAAACAAGAGGCCTCGTGGTTATAGAGCAGAATACAGAAGCGTGGTTGAAGAATCTTCTATTCAGGCTAAGAAAATTATTCGGATCGATAGACATAATGGAAGGCATGACCAACAGACATTCAAAATGATTTTATTTATTTTTTTTTAAATAATTTTTTATATTGTCTCTAGAGAGACAATAGTTTGAATTATGGACATTTATTTTTTTTTAAATAAATTTTTATATTGTCTCTAGAGAGACAATAGTTTGAATTATGGACATTTATTTTTTTTTAAATAATTTTTTTTATTGTCTCTAGAGAGACAATAGTTTGAATTATGGACATTTATTTTTTTTAAAATAATTTTTTATATTGTCTCTAGAGAGACAATAGTTTGAATTATGGAATTGTCTCTAAAAAGACAAAAATGTAATTGTCTCTAAAGAGACACAAACGAAATTGTCTCTAGAGAGACAAATCAAATTTGTCTTTATAGAGACAATAATAATATGTGTTGTATATTGTCTTTATAGAGACAATAATAATATGTGTTCTATATTGTCTTTATTGAGACATTATATTTTGAGACACCCACTTAGAGACAATATTTAAGACAATACACAAGTTTTATTTTGTCTTAAGTTAAGATAATTGACTCAAATATTGTCTTAAAACCCCCCTACATGTAGTAGTGACGTAGTCGCTCGGTAAAAACCAAAGGTAAAGGATTAACAAGTTCGTATTCTTTCTCTTGCACAACCGTGCTCTTTGGTAATTGTTTAGTCTTATGAGTGAATGCAGAGGCTTCAGAGGAAGCAGAAACAAAGGAAACTAGAAAGAAGGCATCCTAGGCATAATAGTTCAAAATAGCAAGATGCACAGGATGAAAAAATTTTCATAGTGAGGGAAAAAAAAAACCTGTCTTTTGATAAATTTTTTCCAATATATTAAAATAAAAAGATATAATGAATCACACTAAATGGTTTAAAATGCTTTTGTCCCAAAACTATTTTGTAATTTTTTATTTATTTTTTAAATCATGTGTCACCTAACTTACTTGCTGGAAAAATTATATTAATAATTTAATTTAATAATTTGAAATAAATGTCAAGAAATTTTATCCCATATATCTTACATATAAATGAATTTCTCACTAAATAAACTATTATTTAAATTATCCTGTAAAAACTAACCTCCAAATATATCACTAAATTTCTTCCTCAATTTGAACAAACCTTACATAATTAAAATTTCTGAGTTTTAAAGTGGTCTTCCCCAAACAGTGCCCTTCCATTCCCAAATATCAATGAAGATTATTCAATGAATTTCTTCAGAACTTAATCATAAAGCTGCCCTTAAACATAGCCAATATCGAATAGACCTTATCCATTTAATGAAATAAATAAATAACGATCAGGATGGAATTAACGTAAGAATACTCTAATAGTTCAAAATTTTGGGATTGCAAAGACCAATAATATTAATTTAAAATATGAGATTAACCTTAGATTTGGATGGATTTTATTCCATCGTTTACTGTCTTTCCAATCATGTTTTTATCGTCGTCCATTGTACTTTCGTCGTCGTGATTATAGAAACGAACATTCATGTTTAGGTTTTCATCGTTTTTAAATCTGTTAGAGTCTCACATTATTAATTAATGTACTTTTGTTCTGAATGCAAATTAAATTTGAAAGGCTGATCTTCACATCAAGAAAGGGCATCGCTAGAAAAGTCGTTGATAACCGCATTATAGGCACTATTTACATGTCAAACGTGACCAGGAAAACAACTCAATAAAAGTATAATAATTTAACACAATAAAAGTATAATAAAGACTCAAAAACAGTATATGCAAATCAACTCAGTAAAAGCATAATAGAGACTCAAAAATAGCATATGCAGAACAAATTTCAGATTTGATGCTTCATTATCAGAATTTCCAATTAAAAATTAATTGAGCATAAACATAACGCCTTTCAGATATTAAGCTGAATGGACGGTTTATCCCAACATGAATATTCAGTGCAGAAACTTCTGAAACATAACGATCTGAATCGTTCTTTGATGCTGATATTTATAGATACCATCAAATAATTTTCAAGTTTGCATGATGATTTTTGTCGATAACAAAATATTGCTTCGAATCACATGCTAACGACATGGAAATTCTGCAAATCGGCATCTCCCAACCTGTAACACAATGAAATAAAATTTTCAGTTTCGGCACGCAACTCCATAACTGACTGAGAAGTCAAATTAATACAGAATTTTAATTTGGTTTATGTGAAGGATCATTCTTTTTGCTAAAAAGGAAGGAGAAAATCAGTTATTTATTTTAGAAAATTGTAAGTTGTACGTTAAGAATTAAATCCATATTGCATAATATATACAATTAATAATTAAGGTGAGGTAATTTCGAAACTTACCGGGGTTTGGAGGAGAGCCCACCGCCACCGCCACGACCAACACGTTCGCCAAATCCGGATCCTCCACTTGCACCGCAGCCTCCGCCACCAAAACCACTTCCAAATCCACGTCCGCCTCCAAATCCACCGCAGGAACCCACCATCACCTCGTCCAAATCCACCACCAGCTTCGCTTCCAAGCCCTCCACTGCCACCAGCTCCTCCTCCGAATCCTCGTCCTGCGCCACCTCCAACACCTCCGCCACCACAGGCTCCTCCGACCAACTCCTCACCAGCTCCAATGCCAACTCCTCATCGGCTCCACCACCAACTCCTGCACCTGGTCCATCGCCAGCACCTCCACCAACACCTGAGCCAGCTTCACTGCAAGCACCTCAGAATAGTTGGGTCCAAGATAGTCCTAAAAACCTATTTCGTTTCATATTTAAAATGTCAAGGAGGGAAACTGCCAGAACTTTAATTTTAAATTTTCAACTTACGGACGCTGTCTTTTCACAGCCTGAAACCCAAGGCAAATTAACCAGCAGTGGAGCTTATTTGCTGGAAGTTAGAATTTTGGTGGAGTATTTGAGATATCAGAAAAATGATGGTAATTATGTCCATACACACCATGCACTAAGCCCATCACTTAATGATTGGTTTAGTGAGTTTTGTTAAGAATGATAATTATGGATGGGCACTAAGTTCATCATCCAATGATTGGTTTAGTGACTTGTTATTAGGAATTATATTTATGAATTGTTTAAATTGGTGTATGAGACATCCTTGTTTGTGTCTTTACAGGAATTTGAAAGCATAAATAGTCTACCCTTCAGGGTTTGAACCTGTGAACTTTAATGAGGAAACACTTGCTGTTAACCATTAGGCCAAGTATTTTGTTGTTTAAAATTGGTTTCTCTATGTATAAATAAATTGGTGTCTTTTATAGGATTCTAACGATTTATTGTAAAAATTATTTAAAACAATACATATTTGTAACACATAAGTGTTGTAGGGTAGTTTAGTTCTTGTTACTTAATTAAAAAATTATGTTATGGGAAAAATTGTATAAAAAATTATGACATAAAATATGTGAAGTTATCCATATAGCATTATCTTCTGCAAAGGTTCTTTAAGTTAAGGTCCAATCAAATGTTTGAAAATTAGTTATTTTAATAATATTGAAAAATAAATATTTATTTTTCAAAATTAAACATTATCGGTTGCATTGCTCAATGCTAAATTAATAGCATTCAACAAGCACCCTGCCTTTTCAAAGATACTTCAAATTATATGATATAAGTTAAAGGATTTTATTGAAGACTATTAAAGTTAAAAACCAATTATTAGGATACTAGTATAGATTCATCTTAACCATGGATCTTTGTTAAACAGCATTGGAAAAACATTCGTACATCTAAATATTTGAGTTGTTTAATCTGTAGAATTCTAGTGCCTAGGTTTTTAGGAACCTGAATCCATTTATGTATTCAAAAATGCATTTTGAGTGTAAGTTTAATCTGTAGAATTCTAGTGCCCAGGGTTTCCATTTATGTATTCAAAAATGCATTTTAAACAACAGGGTAAAGTCTTCTCTTGAGCACTTGGATTTTGTAGACTACAAATTTAAATTACAACTCTAACCAACTTATATTATGCTTTAGACAAAATTAACTAAAAAATATACTAAGGTTAAAATGTAGAAGAGTAAGACTACTTGAAATGTTTTAACCATAATTTTTTTTTTTTTCATATATATCTATATCTATATATATATATATATAATTGAGAGTCATTGTCTAACTAATAGAAGAAATGACTTTTTGGCCACAACTAGACAATATAAATTCTAGCTAGATTATCCTTGCCTGATGTTTAAAATACATTTTTAATGCATAAATGGATTCATTACCTTGAGAAACTCCAAGACACAAATAAATACTAGATTTTGGACAAAATTGACCAAAAAAAGAAATGCTCTTGGTAAATATTTAATTTATTTTTATTGTAAAGAATTGATAAATCATGGGAAAACCTAGTGGGAAACTATAATGTTTAAAGCTTATTTTAAGTTTATATAAAAGTCGTTATGACAAGTCTTGGAATTCAGTGGGAAAAACACTAAATGGAAAAGTTTTCACTCACTAGACAATTAGAGGATGATTACTTCTTTCCCTAGAGATAAATCGTCTCAGTTGGGAAAAGAAGGCAAGGAATATATAAGAGAACATTTGAGGCAACTAAGAAGAAAGAAGAGGAAACTATTACCTTGAACATGACATTGTTAAGGTGAGGTAGGACACTGCTAATTAGGGTATTCTTGAGCTAGTTAGAGTCAATGGAATCCCGAAGTCAAACTTGTTGGGAACTCAAGTTCATGGGCTACACTTGTACAATCTTGATGCCTTCCCACAAGCAATAGTTCTGGGAGTGGAAAACTAGTTCGAGAAAAAACTAGTGGTTATTGTTCTCATTGATTGGGATGAATAGTCTGTCTCCCTTATAACTTAAGTGATAACTTCAACACTAAAAGATAAATATTTTATGTTATTAATACCATTTCTCTCTAAACAAAACTGTTACTATGAATGGTAGTAATACATGAAATCTATATTTGTAAGTAGTGGTTGTGATAGAGATGAAACTTATATGTAAAATAAGTGAAATGAGAAAATTATGTGAAGAATCTCTTATATACACTATAAGATTTTATTAACTATTTCTATGTGAAAAAAGGGTTTTGGAGGAAGGTGTTTAAATGCTACAGTGAAAGCATATACATAAAAAAATATTAATAATAATATGCAGACCATAGTGACATAAGTCAAAAAAAAAGAATCCTTATTTCTGTGAAAAAAATTATACCTAAACCCGAATGGCAGAACCTGGTAGGAGGCCAGGTCCAGCCTACCCTCTGCAGTACTGATAATAATTATA
Organism: Pinus tabuliformis; assembly: GCA_031772625.1. Classification (NCBI taxonomy): domain Eukaryota; kingdom Viridiplantae; phylum Streptophyta; class Pinopsida; order Pinales; family Pinaceae; genus Pinus; species Pinus tabuliformis. The sequence goes on along the minus strand of CM062820.1, from coordinate 1,011,943,521 downwards.
ATAAAAAAACTACCAGAAATAAAGAATTGTACTAAGTAATCAATTGAGAGTTAAGCAATAGACAGAGTAATATGACTAACTAAATGGAAAACAATGGTCAGATACTATATAGACATAAGAGAAATAACCTCCGCAATAAATTTAACTATACTTATATTCACATGTTAAATCCAAAGAAATATTTAAAACAATAAAAAGTACCAGAATATCCCTACAGGTTACCTTTGGTGTAACTTTAAACCAACTAGTATTTAGACCGTGAGTAATAATCCTCCGTTGGTTAACATATATACATATACAGGATATGCATGAAACTGTAAACAAGCCAAAACATATATATGTGACCGTAATATCTATCCATATATATATATAACAGAACGAACCATAAAGGTATCACTTAAACCATAATTGTATCCACCGTACCGTAAGCTCCAAAACGTTAAACTAATTTATGATTATTTAAAAGAAGGGTACCTAAATAATTGTGCTATTTGGAATCTAGATTTTACAAAAAGAAACAAACGAAAGATCAAGATACGGCTAAAAGGAAAGAAGTATCTGTGTGTTATAATTTAATAAGAAATAACAAATCTTTGAATATGCCTGTGAGGGCCCGACACTGTTTTAGATTTTACCCGCCTAACCCGATTTTACCGTCTGTTTTACAATCCTAAAACACCTTCATGCACACATTTTAAGTTATGTTATCCTCAGGTGCTATATCTTTATCATTGTATTTTATCTTTAATAAGTCATTTATCTATTAAGAAGTGCATGTGTTATAACATGAGACAAATATTTTGATTTTAGGATTCCTGTACTCCTAGGATTCCTGCATTATGGTTTGAAGTATAGATCATTCGAAAAAAGGTTAGTTGGCAGTCAAATGAGTTGTCAAGATATTTTCCTTGTTTCTGAGGGAGGACAAGAGGTGCTCATCTCTCTTGTCTTCAAAAAACAAACTTTCAGATCACAACCTATTTTCTAAATGAGGCCAGCTCGATATGGAAGTGAATCTTTGATTAGTAATAGTCTGTTCAAAATCTATCAATAGGAGAGCTGTTAAATTAGTGTTCTATTTTCTTATGTACAGGATGGCTCGGCTATATCCATGGTATTCACTATAAATGTATATATATTTTTATCCATGAGGTTTAATAACTTAGTGATACTATCACTCTGTATTGTTAAGTTTGAGAACTATGTATGGTCCAGATCTATCTAGAGCTAGACTACTGAGCTTGGGATGTACTAAGAATGAGATTTATTTAATAAAAAGAGCATTAATGGCAGGTTACTTTTCTCTTTTTGTTCAATATTGTCAATAATATGCATCACTTTGTATTTTAGTCTCTTTCAACCAAGGCACTAGCTGATTAGATAGGGCCCAACCAACCTAGCTCGTTGACCCTTTATTAGATAGTGTTGTGTGGTTTGTTCTTTTTAAACACAATATCGTGGTGTGTAAATTTTCTGATTATATATTTTATCTTGCATAGCTTGAATGATATTTTGCGTGTTATTATTGAGAAATCAGTTTTCCTAAAGCTATGGAGTGTGTGGTTTTGATTCTATCTAGTCCAGATCTGGGAAGGAGTATTGTTCTTTGTTACTATTTTTCAGTGTTATCGTTACTTGAGTCACTGTATGAGGATTGATTCTTGAAATTATTTTTTTGATTCTGCAAATAACTGGTTATAATACTATTGTAACCCAGGATTCTTCCTTGTGACGAGAGCATTGAATGTTAAGGGATTTATGAAAACCAGGATTCAAAACTGGATATGAAGGATTTTGTCGTTTGAAATATTTTTCCATTCATTTTTGTATTTTGGGTTATGCGAAATAAAACCTGAAGTGGTTCTTATGTTGCCTATGTGTTTTGGTGAATCGATGTAAGCTTTTTCTCTGAGCTATTGGAGGGTTTGACTAAAGGCTTTGATGACATAACACTGGTGTTTGATGAGATTACTCCTTTGAACCTTTCCTTCTGTTCTGAAAATTTAAAAGTAAGGATAACTCGATTTTATAAAAACAAAGTAATGTTGAAGCCCTCAAACCCTAAGGTTTCATAACGATACAAGACTTATTCAACTACACTCAGTACTAGTGCAGGAATAGATCCTTCACATTAGTGCGTCCAAGAAGTGAATGAATATAACATACTTTATATTGGATTTGTTTAATCGATGCATAAATGGAATAGGTTTCTTGGACGTTTTATAAATTGGTGTGAGAAGGCTTGTTAGAGAATTGATACACTATCTGTCTTGTCAAGACTTGGTCTTCATTGTTACAGTAGATTTCATTGGCTTTCTTTTAGATATTTTTCTCTTGATTTCTTGATCTAGGATATTTTCGTGGCTTGCAAGGATTAAACAGAGTGAGGGTATTTTTTATGCATGATTTTATATAAACACATCAAGGTTCTTATGTTTTGAATGTACAATGTATGAAAGAAAACAATGTGGAAATTGATAATAACAGAGCACGAGCAGTACAAGAATTGGATTGACGAAAGAGTGACAACTTAGATAATGCAGGGATATTTTGTAGCCTCTGTGAATTCTTTAAATGTTCTTTTGATTTATTGGATTGATGCTTGTTTTCTTTTTGAGATTTTTTATTTTTTAGTCAGTTTGTAATATCAGTTTGTGAGTGAAGTAGCTGGCATCCAGATTGATCAAGGTGGTTTTCTAAAAGTTTCCATCACAGTAGTGCAGGAATCGAGCATAGGGTTTTTATTCATTTTTTTCAGAACTTAGTAGATTGGTCATTTGGTTTGGAGATACAAATGATTTTTGCAGGGTGTGCCAGAGTGTCTTGGCATTGGCTGTGCTACATCTCGAAGTATACGACCCCTGGTTCGACAAGTAGATGTTGAATTAATTGTTCAGACAAGATCAACAACCAACATTTTGGCGTTGTTGCCTAAGAGGGGTTTAAAATTATTCTGGTAAATTCTGATTAAATTCTTTCAGCATTAGAGTTGAGTGGGTTTAAATTTATTTTGGTAAATTCTGATTAAATTTTTTCAGTAGTGGAGGTGAGTTTTGCGTTGATTTTTTGTTAGCAACGTGCTTTTATTGCTATGTGTGGGTGGAGGGATACTTTATTTAAGTGGCAAAGCAACGTGCTTTTATTGCTATGTGTGGGTGGAGGGATACTTTATTTAAGTGGCAAAATGGTTGTAGGTACATTTTTTTGAGACAGCCGCAACATTGGAATTGAGCTTGATTTTGGCCCGCAATTGTTTATAGTTTTCAAATTTTATATATATCTATATTTATATATATTTCTTTTTTCTTTTAAACATGAATTTTTTTTCTTTTAAACATGAACCACTAGGGGTAAAGGACAAAAACCTAGTAAATGTAGGCCTAAAACTGATAACTTGGAAGATTCTCAGATTGGGCCAGTTGCAGGACAACGCTCCAAATTTACTCAAACCAATCAAAATGGTAGGTTACAATTGCTTTTTGGAAGCAGAAGCTTCGGTGTTTTTGGAAGCAGAAGCTTCGGTGTTTCATAATGTAATGACCCTGGTAACTTGTAAATCTGGATAATTACTGTGGTAAAAAGTGTTGAGTGGTTACTCATGACTTGGAATGACATTATTAATAAAGAAAGTTAATATTTAAATTATTTTTAAATTACATGGATATGTTCTTGAAAATGCTGGCACCCTCCTGAAGGAGGATTTCTATTTTTAGTGAATCAGTTATAAAACTGATGCAACTGCTTCTCACCCAGGGAAAAAGTCCTGGGAAGGAAAAGTCTCTGGGTTGTTGATGAACAAGCAGAGAGAAGAATTCCAAGAGCGCAGAGTGAGAAAAAGGAGGTTAAGTCTGGTGATGACCAGATAACCTAGCACAGTGTTGCAAGGGTCTTGTTGAGGGCTGCAGGCCTGCAAGACGGCTCGGGGGGAGAATCCAACAGCAGTGGATCTCAAGGTTGGGAGGATAAGAGCAAAAACATTGCAGGTGACTTCTGTGAATAAGAACATCAGTAGCGGGATTAACCAGGTACGCATCTTCTAATCCAATTATTGATTAGGAATAAGTATTAAGGTGTACAAAAGATTCATAATGAACAAGTACAGGTATTGAAGCGTACAGGTAGAGCAGAAGTTGTATTATTTCTTTAAGTTATAGTGATGGGTAACTAGGTAATGCTTACAGTCTTTAAACTGTTGTGAATGACAAGTGTAACTGTAGCGGCCACTGTAAACTGTATTTATTTAAGGGTTACATAGTTATTCTGCGCTCAGAATAGAGACAATCTGAGAGCTGTTGGGGTAGTTTGGGAGACTGTGTCAATTAACAAGTAAGGAAACCTGAGTATCAACTGAATAGAAAACCTTAAAGAACACAGACCTGGAGGGAAGGGTCTGGAAATACTCGAAGAAATAAGCTAGTTAACTACAGTAATCTAGCACAGACTCGGTGCTTGCAAGTAAGCAAAATCATTATACAAACTCGTGTATAGCTGCGAATTAAACTGTATAGAAATATTCATTATGATAACACTGTGTAAAGCTAAATAGAAAGATGTGAACGAGATGTGATGTATACGAACAGTAAAGTATGAGCCAACGCTGCCGGAGCAGAAATGTCATGTTCTACTAGCAACTATATAAAATATCCTGTAAAACTAACAACTGTGTAGTGGAATATTACTCTGGAACGATGCCGTGAAAAGAAGCATCATACAGATCAAACAATGGTGCTCGCCAAACCGTAACCATAGAAACAGAATAAGTTACATGCACAAATAACAGAGCCAAGTACCTGAACATATTGTATAACGAAACCCTCACATAATGTTGAACTAAGGCAGCACAGTAAGAACATAATGGATTAATAACTATGTGCTAACCCAGCAGTGGGTTACCATATCAGATGTTCACGGAAGGGCGGCCTCTGCACCCATATAACGAGTACAGGGCTCACCCAAATCGCATGTATATATATATATCAAGACTGTGAAGAGAGCATGTTAATATAAAGACTGTGAACAGAACATGTTAAATATAAAGACGGTGAACCGAGCATGCATATATATATAAAGAATAGGAACAGGTATTCGAAGAAATATTGCATGTGAAACCCTCAATGGGTAAACCATAGTAAGCCGTATGACAACGAACCACAAAAACTATGTAGTCATGGATTAGATAGAAAACGAACAAACAGCGAGGCACGATACATATAAACCTCATTTACACCGACAATGCAAGAACGAAATGATATTTAGCCTCTATTGATAGAATATGTGAATAGAAACTGTATTTATTAAGAAACTGTGGAAACACCCCTGTAGCCGTGAGAGGTCCTGACAGGGTAAAATGCGGAAGCCGCAAGTAATACAACTATTAAATAATAGAACTACATATAACATTACATCTCTGTCAACGGCTCGGAAGAGCGTTCAGATATACAAACATTAACAGTCGAACTTGAGACCCTAACTGTTCAATACATAGACACATAAATGAAGGGCGTAACGCCATAACCCTAAGGTCTCATGCGGATCAAACAGGCATAAAGAGACCGCCTGCTAAGCGCACAAGAGGTTGGACATGGTGTTGGACCTGAGACATTAGGCATAAAACACAAGCCCTGTCTCAGCCAGAGTCATCGCACATCAACACAGTAAAACCGTAACAAAGATAAAGTATATAGTGGAGTAAGCTTACCTGTAAATGCGCGTTATCCAAACCCTCCGGCACGCTGTGGAGACCATCTATGGACAGCATCCGACCTGTGTACATCCGTCTGTCAACAAAGACCACAGTCAGGGTATGACGAGGGTTCCAAGCTTATATACAAAACTTACTGGTTAGCTATGAAACTTAAACATCAAATAGTCAGTGGAGTGAACCTTTACCTGGCAGGAGAATGCAAACTGGAGGAGTTGCAGAGGAGCTTGACGAAGGAGTGGAGGAGATCAGCTGCTGCAATGGGCGCAAATGAACCCAGTCCGATGATCCCGGTGGTTAAATATGGATCGAAAAACCCTAAACAAAGCTGAGCCGTCTGATGATAAGGAGGGATCACCATCGTTGATGTTGGCGGGATGGATTGGCGCGAACCCCAGAGCAGGTCAACCCTCCACGAGACACGTGACAGCACGTGAAGATGAGCCATCTGGCCACGGAGAGGGGTGAGTTGGCTCCTTCGTATTCCATGTGGCGCTTCACATTTATATCACAGAGGTATGACAGCTCATGGCCCGCAAACAAACGTATATTGCATCAAACCTTAGTAAAGCGGAAAAAAAATCCATAATCGATGGGTATGATAAATATTAAGGTCTTAAACATAGATTGCCCACCTTGGGTTTGAACCAGATGTTAAATCAATTGCCATGTATATACCTGTAGATACTGCGTGAAGGTCTGGCGGGAATTCCCACATGGGTAAACATATATTTACGGGGTGTGGTCATAGGTGAGCCCACCATATAATTTTTTTTTTTTATTATTAATTATGTTAAGACAATGAGGTCGTGACAATGTGGTATCAGAGCTAGAGGTTTCAAAACTGTGGCCTCTGGAACAACAAAGATTATCTTATAATGTATATATAAAAACAATGCAGCTAATTGCCTTTCTTGTGTACCAATTAGGAGAACCATACAGAGACAGCTACCTGCTAGCAGCTAATAGCAAGATGGAGGAAATGCCGGGAGCTGGCTGCATCCCTCAAGAAAATGCTGAGCTGTGGGTACAGCTTGGTGCTGAGACACGCAGTACCAATCTGGCGATACTGCAAACTGTCCAGGAGCTGAAAGGTGAGATGGCGCGTCTGCGAGAGGACAATGCGCGATTAACAATGGAACAAGAAAGAATACTGAAAAGCTTGTCAGATAAACAAAATCCACTCTTAGCCAACCCGAGTGCAGAACAGCAAAGGGGCACTGAGGAACGGGATTACGCACCTGAGCTTTCAGAAGAACAGGAAGACCATTCTGATAATGTGCAAGAGCAGCAAACCTCCAAGAGACAGAAAGTGGAATTACAGGGATAATTCCGAAAAATCAAACCTCCACTTTTCGATGGAGAGCAGGAAGAAGCAGCAGAAGCCTGGTTGATTAATATTAACAAATATTTTCAACTTTACGAATATGACCAAAATCTGAAGGCGCGGCTGGCCATTTTCCAGTTGCAGGGCAAAGCCACCTTGTGGTGGGAAGAGATTAAAATTGTGAAGGGAGTAACTGAGCAAAGCATAACCTGGGAAAAATTTCAGAAATACTTTAAGGAGAGATATTTAACTGAGCACTTTTATGATGAGAAGGCGCGAGAATTCCATGACTTACGGCTAGGACAGCAGTCCATGGATGAATTCATAAATCGCTTCACTTCTCTGCTTCGTTATGTGCCATACATAAAAGAGGAGAAGGCCAAGGTGCAGAGGTTCGTGAGTAGCCTACTAGCTTACATAAGGGAACGGATTGAGTTTGACAACCCCCGAACTATGGATGAGGCAATTCGTAAGGCTAGAATTTGTTACTAGCAGAACAAACAAAAAGGAGACATTCCAAACAAGAGATGGAATGAAAGAAAAGGAAACAAAATTGCTGGAAATAACAAAGGCAGCCGTGGAAATGGCGATAAGAGTGCTGGAAAGGGGCAGTTTAACAGAAACACAAATAAGGGTACCTTCCGAGCTAAGCCAAGCGACAGCAGGATCAGCGAACCACCTGCTAGATCATAGATTGAGGGAACCAGACCTCCAGTTCAGTGCCGGGGGTGTGGAGGGCCGCATTACGTTAAGAATTGTCCACAGCGTAAAGGAACTGATCAAATATCTCAAATCCATGAAGCCTCAACTGTTGGAGATGTGGCACGCAGCGTGCCAAGAATTAACGCAGCCTTAGAGGACCGGCAAGCGGAGTACCAGCCATCCATGGTGGAATTCGAAGGTAAGATTTCAAACCTTTCTGTAGCTATACTTATTGATCCAGGAGCTACGTTAAGTTATGTTAGTCCAAAAGTAGTGGAACATTGTAAGCTATCATCGGAAAGGTTCAAAAACCCATGGTTGGTCCAGTTGGCTACGGGAGCCAAAAGACGGGTTTTAGCTAAAATTAATAACTGTTCTTTCAGCATAGCTGGACAATCCGTAACAGCAGACCTGAATGTACTCCCATTAGGCTCTTATGACATCCTTATTGGTATGGATTGGCTGGAAAAGCACTGGTCATTGGTGAATTGCAAAACCAAGACTATATATTACAAGGATGATGTGGGGCAGCAGCAGGAATTGCAGGGAATTAAACATCCTGTCCAGATTCGACCTATCACTGCGACTCAGTTAGCTAAGTGTATTAGGAAGAAATGTCAGATTTATGCCATACAAGTGGGTTACGCAAACCAGAAAGACAAGATGTCCGCATTAAGCAATATTCCAGTGGTACAGGAATTTACAGATGTGTTTCCTGAAGAGGTACCGGGACTGCCTCCAAAGAGGGACATAGACTTCACTATAGAGCTAGTACCGGGGGCAGCACCAGTATCGCGGGCACCATACCGAATGAGCGTACCAGAGCTAACAGAGTTGAAAATGCAACTCCAAGAGCTGTTGGATAAACAGTACATTCGTCCCAGCGTATCACCCTGGGGAGCTCCGGTATTATTTGTGAAGAAGAAGGATGGAACCCTTCGCATGTGCATAGATTATCGGCAGCTGAATAAACTCACGGTCAAAAACAAGTACCCCTTACCCAGGATAGATGAACTCTTTGATCAAGTAAAAGGGGCCAAAGTGTTTTCCAAGATTGATCTGCGATCTGGTTATCATCAGATCAGGATTAAAGATGAGGACATCGCCAAAACTGCTTTCAGGACACGCTATGGCCACTACGAATTTGTAGTGCTACCGTTTGGTTTGACTAATGCACCTGCCACCTTTATGTGTATGATGAACAGCGTGTTCCATCGGTTTTTGGACAAATTTGTGCTGATATTTATTGACGATATTCTGATATACTCTCGCTCCCAGCAAGAGCATGAAGAGCATCTTAGGCTGGTGTTACAGACTCTTCGAGAACATCAGCTATACGCTAAATTCAGCAAATGCGATTTCTTCAAGGAGGAAATTCAGTATTTGGGACACGTAATTACTAAAGAAGGAATTGCTGTAGATCCAGAGAAGATAAAAACCATTATGGAATGGCCCATACCCAAAGATGTTGCTGATATCAGGTCCTTCATGGGATTAGCTGGTTACTACCGGAGGTTTGTGGAAGGTTTCTCTAGGATAGCCTATCCTATCACCTCATTGCAGAAAAAGGGGAAAGTGTTTAGGTGGACACCGGAATGCCAGCAGAGCTTTGACCGCCTGAAGCACTTACTCACCACGACACCCATTTTGAGTATAGCTGATCCTAACAAGGATTATGTGGTATGCACCGATGCAAGCAAGGAGGGTGTGGGAGGGGTTTTAACGCAGGAAGGAAAGGTAATAGCGTATGAGTCAAGGAAACTAAAGGAGCATGAACAAAAATATTCTGCTTATGATCTGGAATTAACAGCCGTTATTCATGCGCTGAAAATGTGGCGGCATTACCTCCTAGGGAGGAAATTTCTGCTGTTAACAGATCACCACAGCTTGACACATTATTTCAGCCAACCTATCCTGAATGCAAGGCAAGGCCGATGGGCAGATTTCCTAAGTGGGTTTGATTTCGAAATAAAACATTTAAAAGGCAAGGAAAACAGAGTGGCTGATGCATTAAGTCGGAAGGTTCACTGTTTATGTGAACTTTCAGTCAACAAATGGCAGAGTTCGCTAATTGAGCAAATAAAAATAGTAGCTGGTCTTGACTCTGAATACCAGCATTTAAAACAGCAAGTACAACAATCTGATAAGGAAAAATTACAGCAAGGATATACGCTAAATAGTGCTCGAATGCTGTGTTTTAATAAGAAAATGTATGTACCTAATGTAAAAGATCTTAGAAGGCTGGTTCTGGATGAGTTTCATATCAGCCATTACACTGGTCATCCTGGGTACCAAAACATGATCACTGCGCTTAAGAAGGAATACTATTGGCCAGGAATGAAGAAACAAGTGGTGGAGTACTTGGCACGATGTTTGGAATGCCAGCAAATAAAGGCAGAACATCAGCATCCCGCTGGACTGCTACAGCCTTTGCCCATTCCGGAGTGGAAATGGGAAACCATTTCCATGGATTTCATAACAGGGTTGCCCCGAACAAAGAAAGGCAATGACTCTATCATGGTAGTGGTTGATAAGTTAAGTAAAGCAGCGCACTTTATTCCTGTGCAGTCCACCTACAAGGCGGTGCAGATTGCTCATCTCTTCATGCAAAATGTGTTCCGATTGCATGGGTTACCAAAGGTAATTATATCAGATCGCGATGTGAAATTCACCTCTACCTTTTGGAGGACATTGTTTGCCGAGTTGGGTACTCAGCTGAACTTCAGCACAGCTTATCACCCGCAGACCGATGGTCAAACCGAGCGAGTGAATCAGGTGCTGGAAGATATGTTGAGAGCATATGTAATGCTGAAACCAGGTCAATGGGAAGAATATTTACATCTGGTCGAATTTACGTATAATAACGGATATCACACTTCGACTCAGCTAAGTCCCTTTGAGGTCCTGTATGGACGAAAGTGTCGCACACCCTCAAGTTGGGGTGGACCGGAAGACAAGCTGAATTTGGGTCCGGAAATGCTTAAAGACATGGAAGACATGGTAAGAAAGGTGCGTGCAAACTTAAAAGCTGCACAAGATAGACAGAAAAGCTTTGCGGACAGGAAAAGAAGATTCACGGAATACAAAGTTGGCGACCATGTGTTTGTGAGGATACAAACCAGAAGGAGCGCCCTGCAGTGGAGTGGGTGCGCCAAGCTGGCTCCTCGATACTTTGGACCTTTCCAGATCTTGGCTAGAGTGGGGCCAGTGGCCTACCAACTTGCCATGCCAAGTCACATTAGGATTCATAATGTGTTCCACGTGTCTGTCCTAAAGAAATATGTATATGATTCTAAACATGTCATTCGATGGCAAGATGTGCGGGTAAGAATTAATCCGGTTGTTTGATTAAGCAGCCTTATTTTTTAAGGAACTGATTAAAGGTATTGGTGGTTTGCAGGTCGAACCGGAAGGCGAGGTCCTGGTCGAACCACAGAGCATTCTCGACCGGAGAGAAGTGCGGCTACGGAAACGGGTTATTACCCAAGTTAGAGTGTTGTGGCAGCACTATGGGCCTGAGGAGGCTACATGGGAAGACGAGGAACTCATTAGAAAAACTTATCCACATTTATTTAATGAGAGTAGACATCGGGACGATGTCCAATCTTAGGGGGGGAAGATGTAATGACCCTGGTAACTTGTAAATCTGGATAATTACTGTGGTAAAAAGTGTTGAGTGGTTACTCATGACTTGGAATGACATTATTAATAAAGAAAGTTAATATTTAAATTATTTTTAAATTACATGGATATGTTCTTGAAAATGCTGGCAGCCTCCTGAAGGAGGATTTCTATTTTTAGTGAATCAGTTATAAAACTGATGCAACTGCTTCTCACCCAGGGAAAAAGTCCTGGGAAGGAAAAGTCTCTGGGTTGTTGATGAACAAGCAGAGAGAAGAATTCCAAGAGAGCAGAGTGAGAAAAAGGAGGTTAAGTCTGGTGATGACCAGATAACCTAGCACAGTGGTGCAAGGGTCTTGTTGAGGGCTGCAGGCCTGCAAGACGGCTCGGGGGGAGAATCCAACAGCAGTGGATCTCAAGGTTGGGAGGATAAGAGCAAAAACAATGCAGGTGACTTCTGTGAATAAGAACATCAGTAGCGGGATTAACCAGGTATGCATCTTCTAATCCAATTATTGATTAGGAATAAGTATTAAGGTGTACAAAAGATTCATAATGAACAAGTACATGTATTGAAGCGTACAGGTAGAGCAGAAGTTGTATTATTTCTTTAAGTTATAGTGATGGGTAACTAGGTAATGCTTACAGTCTTTAAACTGTTGTGAATGAAAAGTGTAACTGTAGCGGCCACTGTAAACTGTATTTATTTAAGGGTTACATAGTTATTCTACGCTCAGAATAGAGACAATCTGAGAGCTGTTGGGGTAGTTTGGGAGACTGTGTCAATTAACAAGTAAGGAAACCTGAGTATCAACCGAATAGAAAACCTTAAAGAACATAGACCTGGAGGGAAGGGTCTGGAAATACTGGAAGAAATAAGCTAGTTAACTACAGTAATCTAGCACAGTCTCGGTGCTTGCAAGTAAGCAAAATCATTATACAAACTCGTGTATAACTGCGAATTAAACTGTATAGAAATATTCATTATGATAACACTGTGTAAAGCTAAATAGAAAGATGTGAACGAGATGTGATGTATACGAACAGTAAAGTATGAGCCAACGCTGCCAGAGCAGAAATGTCATGTTCTACTAGCAACTATATAAAATATCCTGTAAAACTAACAACTGTGTAGTGGAATATTACTCTGGAACGATGCCGTGAAAAGAAGCATCATACAGATCAAACAGTGGTGCTCGCCAAACCGTAACCATAGAAACAGAATAAGTTACATGCACATATAACAGAGTCAAGTACCTGAACATATTGTATAACGAAACCCTCACATAATGTTGAACTAAGGCAGCACAGTAAGAACATAATGGATTAATAACTATGTGCTAACCCAGCAGTGGGTTACCATATCAGATGTTCGCGGAAGGGCGGCCTCTGCACCCATATAACGAGTACAGGGCTCACCCAAATCGCATGTATATATATATATCAAGACTGTGAACAGAGCATGTTAATATAAAGACTGTGAACAGAACATGTTAAATATAAAGACGGTGAACCGAGCATGCATATATATATAAAGAATAGGAACAGGTATTCGAAGAAATATTGCATGTGAAACCCTCAATGGGTAAACCATAGTAAGCCGTATGACAACGAACCACAAAAACTATGTAGTCATGGATTAGATAGAAAACGAACAAACAGCGAGGCACGATACATATAAACCTCATTTACACCGGCAATGCAAGAACGAAATGATATTTAGCCTCTATTGATAGAATATGTGAATAGAAACTGTATTTATTAAGAAACTGTGGAAACACCCCTGTAGCCGTGAGAGGTCCTGACAGGGTAAAATGCGGAAGCCGCAAGTAATACAACTATTAAATAACAGAACTACATATAACATTACATCTCTGTCAACGGCTCGGAAGAGCGTTCAGATATACAAACATTAACAGTCGAACTTGAGACCCTAACTGTTCAATACATAGACACATAAATGAAGGGCGTAACGCCATAACCCTAAGGTCTCATGCGGATCAAACAGGCATAAAGAGACCGCCTGATAAGCGCACAAGAGGTTGGACATGGTGTTGGACCTGAGACATTAGGCATAAAACACAAGCCCTGTCTCAGCCAGAGTCATCGCACATCAACACAGTAAAACCGTAACAAAGATAAAGTATATAGTGGAGTAAGCTTACCTGTAAATGCGCGTTATCCAAACCCTCCGGCACACTGTGGAGACCATCTATGGACATCATCCGACCTGTGTACATCCGTCTGTCAACAAAGACCACAGTCAGGGTATGACGAGGGTTCCAAGCTTATATACAAAACTTACTGGTTAGCTATGAAACTTAAACATCAAATAGTCAGTGGAGTGAACCTTTACCTGGCAGGAGGATGCAAACCGGAGGAGTTGCAGAGGAACTTGACGAAGGAGTGGAGGAGCTCAGCTGCTGCAATGGGCGCAAATGAACCCAGTCCGATGATCCCGGTGGTTAAATATGGATCGACAAACCCTAAACAAAGCTGAGCCGTCCGATGATAAGGAGGGATCACCATCGTTGATGTTGGCGGGATGGATTGGCGCGAACCCCAGAGCAGGTCAACCCTCCACGAGACACGTGACAGCACGTGAAGATGAGCCATCTGGCCACGGAGAGGGGTGAGTTGGCTCCTTCGTATTCCATGTGGCGCTTCACATTTATATCACAGAGGTATGACAGCTCATGGCCCGCAAACAAACGTATATTGCATCAAACCTTAGTAAAGCGGAAAAAAAATCCATAATCGATGGGTATGATAAATATTAAGGTCTTAAACATAGATTGCCCACCTTGGGTTTGAACTAGATGTTAAATCAATTGCCATGTATATACCTGTAGATACTGCGTGAAGGTCTGGCGGGAATTCCCACATGGGTAAACATATATTTACGGGGTGTGGTCATAGGTGAGCCCACCATATAATTCTTTTTTATTATTATTAATTATGTTAAGACAATGAGGTCGTGACACATAATGAGGAAAGAAGGTAATTTTTCCATCTGAAATTGAAATTATTAAACCTTCATGCAACACAGGATTTAGTTTATTTAGAGGAGATATGGGTAACTATGAGAATGGCATTGGTGAAAGGACTGGTGAGACTAATCCATGAAGAGGAGGTGGAGGAGATAGAAGGAATGATCGAGGGGAATTCACGTTTGAATTCCCAGTTGTAGATCCTCATGGTAATATGAAAAGATGAAAAATATAGTCTTCCGTTCTTCTCCACATTCATGGTAAAGTGCACGGAGATTGAGATGCTTTTTTTTAATATAAATTTTTGTGTAGATGTTATGATTACTTTGCAGATGCCCGTAAATTAAAACTCTTTATTGCAACCATTAAGGATAGGATTTTGATTTGCATTGGTTTATGGGTTTGGGAAGCAATATAAGTACTTGGGATCAAATGGGGAAATATTTTTTAGGGAATATCAAAAGTATTGTAAGACATGTGAGATACATGATGGGACTTTTACAATTTCACAATGTGAAGATGAAAGCTTAGAAGATTATTTCTAAAGATTTTTATATATGCTCTAAAGGTCCAAGAATAAAGTAGATCCAGTATTACTAGGACTTTGTTTTTGAGAGGAATGTTGGATGAATTTATGCATATTTTAAATTTGTTAGCACATGGAGATATTTCTTAGCTAACATTTGATGAATTTTGTGATCTTTCTAGAAAATATTCACGAAATTGTTCCAAGACTGGTAGGGGTTTAAGAAGTGGTTTGAAGAATGTTTAGTTTGGAACACTTGATGCTGTTAGAATGCAACTTGAACATAAAATGGACGATATGAAAACTGAATTAATGAATCCTTTTAGTAGGCAAATTGATTATGTAAAATTTCAAAGAAAATTAGAAGATGAACAAGCTTCCTTGTCCATTTTTTTCCAAAATGGAGTAAAAGGTATCCTTTACATGAATGTTTTATAGATGTCCATGTTATTAAAATCCATGTTGTGTGTGCATGTAAAAATTGTATAGACTAATACCCCTCTATACCAAGATTGAAAGCAATATTTGAAGGGGATAATTCAGTACTTGAACCATTACATGCCATGGGAATGAAGAAGAATTGGCAACAGGTAGGTACAGGTACACATTATGAACCTGCACCTTATTTTCCTAATTTTCACAGTTAGTTACAACACCCATATCAAAATTGGAACTATTCTCCTCAATGGAAACCAGGGTACTCACAACAGTTTGGTCAATCTCCCCCTTGGAAGCAAGGGTGGAGGGGCCTTTACAGCCTCAATTTTCATACCCAATGCCAACACAACCATCTTATTCTACACCATATCCATCTTTTTCATAGCCTCAACCTTCATTTCCAGCTACCCTGCCATAGCAGACACAACCTATGCCACCTCCATTGCCATTACCACCACCTTTTAGGCCACCTATGTTGCCCGCACAATTGATACCTAATCCAAATAATAAGGTGGTATAATAGATTCATTCACTCGAACCACACCCTTTCCCCTTTTATCACATCATGCCTCTTGGGGTCTATGACCTTCGATTGAGATCAAGAACTGTGATTGAACCACAAAAGAAAAAACCCCATTTATTGTCATTGAGGAGAAACAAGAGGAGGAGGAGAATTATGATCATACAAATGATGACATGAGGGTACAACCTATTCCCATAAACTCAGAATCCCTACCGTCTCCTTAAAACCCACCTCCCTATTTGGAGAGGTTGGTTATGGAGAAAGCCATTTCTCCTCTTGAGTTTGACCTAGATGTTGAGTTGAGGAATATTTATATTAAGATTCCTTTGCTTCAGGATTTAAATGTGATCCCCATTTATGCCAAAAATTTCGAGGATCTATATATCAAAAAGCGAGGAAGGAAGAGAGCAACACCCCGTACTATCTAGTTTTTTGGTAAGGCAACCGAATTGATGGTAGGACAAATTTTGTAGATAAATATACCGATCGTGGAAATTCAGTTGTCTCTATACAAATTGGTGGCACCCTAGTTCCCAACATTTTGATTGACCTTGGAGTGGCCATTAATGTGATGATCAGGTAGATTATGGAGAAAATTGGTCTGACTCACATACATCCAACTCCCACTATGTTAGAATTAGCTGACTGATCTAAAATTAAATCAGAGGTGCTATTAGACGATGTGATCATCTTGATAGATTCATGGGAATACCTTGTAGACTTTATTGTCCTACAACCCAAAACTTATAGCGGGGGGCATCCCTTGATTCTTGGACGACAATGGATTTCCACGGTTGTTGGTCACATTGGTTGTCACTATGGTGACTTGTTTATTATGCATGGGGAATTTAGGAATAAGGTCATCTTGTATCATATTTCTAGATCTATTCAGGAGCTTCGTGATACTTTGTAGTTAGATGATGATATTAGTGACGAGGAGACTTAATCCCTCTCCATTATAAACCATATTAATTAGTATGTGGAACGCACTAAGGAGAGTCAACCCATGGCTTTCTTGGTAATTTGGACACTATGCAAGACTTTGAGCTGCTTCATCAGATCTTAGTCCAATCTTTGAAGAAAGTTGTGGTCCACAATCCTTGTCACCACTACAAAACTTTATAGCCACCACAAACATTCACAAGCCTGACATTGTACTTGTTGAGGAGAGTCCAGGAAAATATTCACATATTATTTTAGAGCTTGACCCATCTCGTCAAGAGAAACTTGTGGGATTGCTGCAAAATCACCTTGATTCCTTTGCATGGAGCTATGAGGACATGAAGGACATCCATGCTAAAACATGTACTCACAATATTTATATTGAGGAAGGTGTTGGACCTGTTCGATAACCCTAGAGGCGAATGAAACCCGCACTCTGAAATATTTTTAAAGAATAATTTCAAAAACTATTGCACGCTAGCTCCATCAATCCTATATCTAACATCCAATGGGTCTCCCCATTGGTGTTGGTCCCAAAAAAGGATGGGAGATGGCAGATTTTCATTGATTATCGATAATTAAACAAATACATCCTCAAAGACTACTTCCCACTTCCATTCATTGACCAAGTATTAGATACCCTTGCTGGTAAAAAGTAATTCTCTTTTTTGGATGGTTTCAGTATTTGTAACTAAATACAAATCACACTAGAGGAGTAGGAAAATACCACTTTCACTTGTCCTTGGGGTACATTCGCCTAACGATTATTTCCCTTTGGACTTTGTAATGCCCTTGCTACTTTCTAGTGGGAAGTCTTAGAAGAAATTTGATTTTTTGAACTTCATAATGTATTCGGCTAGAAAATGTTCACCTGTGCATTCTACTGAACTCTTTTTGTATCTTCTGGACTATACTAACAAGTGTATGATTTTTCGTTGTTAAAACACATATTTTGTATATGTTCATGTCTTCTACATATGCACAACTTTCGTATATGCACATCTTCCATATATGTACATATCTTCCATATATTCGCATATATGGAATTTGCACATATATGGTACATGCACATATATAGAAGATGTGCATATACAGAAGATATGCACATATACATATGTTCTACATATATAAAATATATGTGCATATAAGAAAGTTGCACATATATGAAACTTGTGCATATATAGAACATGTGTACATGTACGAAAGATGTGCATCTTCTGTATATGCACATATCTTCTGTATATGTGCATCTTCTGTATATGAAAATATCTTCCTTATACTTATAAATGGTTTTTATGTAGTATAGCCATTGTTTAGGCATTCTAAATAATCTTGCATCACTTTCCTCACCCCCAATTCTATCCTAGTGACTCTAGGGTTTTCCTTTCCATCTTTAGTAGCTTTTCTTGATGGGTCTTACAAATTTGCTTTTTTTCTTTTCTTTTCTTTATGAGCAACTTTTATGCAGTGAGCTTCTCACTCTTGTTGTCTTTTCTGTATGTTTCCTAAGTTTCCTTGCAGTCCTTATTTAGCCAAGGGTTTACAGGAAATAAAATTTCCTATAAGGTACTTTATTCATTTAGATATATCTAAATAAACACAAAACCTGACATATGTGGTCATCATTCTTTTTTCCCTTGTCATCTCCAAGGATCAGAAATTTTCCCAGCAAGTTTCCATCCTTCCAAAATCTATTCGCATCAAAATTCCAAATGGGAAGTCTTATCTACATTGGTGGTTAATTTCAGATATTCTTTATCTACAATCTAAACAATCCTTCAGATAATGAATGAAGAGTCTCATGGCATTTAGAAAATATGGGCCTCCATCAAATATCTTGCCTCTCTTTCTTACTAGAGAGGACAATAGTAAAAAAAACCCTTTGTGCATAGGTTTAGATTGATCTTACCCTCTGTAGCCCATTGTGTTGATATTTATAATCTGAGATTTTTTCAGATAGTCAGAACCTTATGAGTCTGTTGACTAGGTTGTGGTTACTTAGATAATCAACTTTATCTTGAAATTTCTCTAATGTCATTACTTGTTTTGTCCTCATTTCTAACTTCCTCAACCATCCCAAGACAAAGGTCAAAATGTTTTTCTTTGTATTGTTGCCTTTAATATTTTTCCTGAGCAAAACATCTTCCCATGGCCCTCAAATCATTGGACCTCCAGTAATTGAACCCCATTGTGAATTTTCTCATTAAACCACTCTGAAATGGGAAGGACTTAGTCTGCTCTCTTTTGCAATCATCCAACATGCTAGAGTGCTTAATTTTCAATCGCTAGACACTTACAGGTTGATGTGGAACACTATTAAACTGGATGCTGTAGGCAAAGATACCAATACAAAAATAATAAAAGTACGATAGGATTAGTGAGATAATAAAGGTGAACTGATAGACGCCTTTTATAGGTAAACTATAACATTTGTGTCTCTTGCTTAAGGGGGATAACTACCACCAATATAAAACTTATTCTATGAATAATATTGTGAACATCAGACACCACCTTGAATGAATGAAGTTAAACATTAGCGTTGGATGAAACATAGTTTGTTGGGAATGGAAAATGGAACGATTGCAACTAATGGGATGTATGGAAGACTATTGTGAGAGCCATAGCCAAAAAAATTTCTTCTTCTGGCAAGAGATATTTTTGTATATGGAGTTGGGATTTTTTCATTGAAATTGGAGACATGACAACCTAATCAAGCTTATTTTGTGATTCATGTATCACAAGGCTCGTTTTTTGTTGTGCCATTGATGGTCTTGCTCTTCCTCGCATGTGCCACTGTGGTTATTATGTTTATTTTTTTCCTTTTATTAATACTTCAAAGTTCTCGGCTTCTACTCCCCTTTTCCTATTATTTATTTTAGTTGCCAACCAAGTTTCTCATTGTCTATTTTTTTTTGTCTTATAGTTTTTGACATTCTATTGTGTGCCTTTTGTTTCCATATGTGGGTTGTCTTCAAATTTTGTTTCCTAATGGTTAAGGAAATGTTATGAGGGAGTAGAGTATGTACACCTACATATATTTTAGCAATCAAATTGTTGCACGGAGGTGGGTCTCTTGTCTCACAAACAAGGGGATTTCATACCACCTCCATAAAATGCATACCCAAAAAAGAATTAATTTGTCCACTTTAGGTATTAATTTATTAGTCTCTTCCAAGGAAGAACTATAACAATCAATTTTCCTATTGACAATGAGGAACCCATGTCCCTTTCTCTCAAGAAATATTAACCCATAGATGTCATAGAGTCTCAACATACCTCACATTTGATTTATCTATTGGTCATGCAATGCCTCTTCCATGTTGAACATTGATTATCATAGTTGTACTGAATCTTGACTCCAGTTTTGTCTTTGTCATCTAAAATAAGAATATTAGCATCTTAGTCTTATTTATCATGTGACATTCATTTCATTATTTAATATTTTAACCAATCTTAGACAAATATTTGCCACCACTTAACTCTAGTTCCTAGCCCATAATAGTCTATTGTTTGATTTCTTCTTTGACCACACTTTATCACTTAACCAGTCCCCTTTGTTCCTAATTGAGGTTACAAGGTATAAAATATTTTCCTTCACTAGTATAATGATTAGTATTAATACAAAGTTTGTAACATATATCCATAGTCACAAAACAAAATTAAAGTTGACTAATCTACAATTATCATTACTGGCAGTAGTATATAAATCAAGTAAATCAAATTATCTAATTATAAAGCATTTCCAAAAATATTGATATGAAATCTACTAACTAGAGAACTTATTCACTTTCTCTAAGATGGCTTAAATCCATTGTATAATTTAGCAAAACATATACAACAGATCTATAAAATTGTAAATTTGTAGCAGCTATATAGGGTTATGTATCCTAATTTGACTAATGATCCACAACAATGCTACAATTCCAATATATCAAAATTATAGTATGGTACTTATAATTTTTTATGTGCATAACCCTACTAAGCTAAAGATTCTATATATAAAACTTCATATTGATCTAGATCACCAATTTTGAGTTATTGGGAAATTAGCAAATATAGAACTTCCCATAGCAATGCCTACAATTTCCATAGCCAATCCTATAGAATCTACAACTTCACCTACATGTTTAATAAATGGCTTATAGGTTTTAAGTACAAACTAGGTATCTACAATTTTTGGTGACCATATTCATCTAATTATAAAGCTCTTGTATACTAAAAATCACTATTACCCAAATCATATATTTTGATTTATAGTTAAATCAAATTCTAAAAGATTTGTAGTTGCACCTACATATCAGATATGATAAATGACTTATATCTTTGAAAGTACAAACATAACCTCTTAGATTTTTTCATCCTAGATTCACTACATATTCACATAATATTCCAAGATTGGAATTTCATTCCTTAATGCTTAGGATTTTGCACCTCCAAAAATATCTAGAGTTGATTGTATTCACAAGTTCTTTTATTAATTGACAACTTCCTCTACTCTTTTCCTATTGTGCAACCTAAGCTCTTATATTTTTCATCCTGTTCACCATCTTATTTTATGGATTTATTTTTCATCTTCCTAGTGATAACACCATTAGAAGTGTGAATGAGGGGATCAAGGTTAGTGAAATAATGATGAAGCCCATGGTTGAATTCAGGGGTGGGGGGTGTAATGATGATAATAAAGTATGGAGGGTGAATACAAGTAAGGGTCAAGGAAAGATGAGGGAGAAGGGATGTAGAGTGGGGGACACAAATCTTGTCAAGCTGGGGAGTGGGAAGATAGATTGGAGAAGGAGTTCTTTTTGGAGTGTGTGTGTTAGGGGGTTGGGAGTGTGTTGGGAATAGTGTTAGAGGAAAATGTTGGGGGAGTGGAAATATTAGGAACCATTTTTAGCTGGATAAGAGGAGGATGCATTCAACTTATTTCCATTAGTCTTCATGACTTCTTTCCATTGTTATTGAGAATTCATTATAGGTTAAGAGGGAGCATTGACCTTATAGTCATTTGAAAAGTGCTCATATTGATGAGAGATTCTCTATTTAAATGGTATGTAGTCATAATCCAACTTTTGAATATGATCAAAGTTATCCATGGAGATATTGATTGATTTCAAGATACATTTTTCCATATCTACCTCCACATAAATTAAGGAACAAGTAAATAAGGGATACCTAGGCTCTGATTTGTCTATGTATCTTCCCAAAGTGTCTCTTATGGATACCATAGATCCATCATTCCAAGAATGGAATGGTATACGTGGAGTCTTGAATAGATATTTAGATACTATTTCCAAGGTCCCATAAAATAAAGTTCATTTTTATAATTGAGATATCTATGTTCCTTTAGCCAAAAAAGGAATGTGTAATAGCCTTTCCACAAAAATAATAGGAGATCGTTCCTTTGATTAGGGCCATACAATTATTTTGCATCCAAATTCCCATGGTGTTTAGGGATTGTCAAATATTTATAATTAATTTTATTTTTATTTAAAAAATATAATAACTAATTTTATTCCTCAAAATTGTGATTAATTTGATCTTTATACCTAAATAAAAATATATGATATGTTTTTTCCTAAACTAATACATTTTTGAAAGAAGATTATTATAAAATAATTAAATAAAAAAGATTATTATAAAATAATTAAAATGACATATAAAAAGATATTTAAATAATGGTCATAGACAAATAAAGTACACACAAAATCACTCTAGGAAATCTACTCCTGCCCCTTGTGAGAGAGTAGACTCAGACCAGCTCTAAGAACGTAGTCATTTAACTGAATTTTTCCATTACAAAGACCATGAATATTAATGTAAAATATGAGATTAACCATTTCGATGGATTTTAATCCATCGTTTACTGTCTTTCCAATAATGTTTTTATCGTCGTCCATTGTACTTTCGACGTCATGACTATAGAAACGAACATTCATGTTTAGGTTTTCATCGTTTTTTAATCTGTTGGAGTCTCACATTATTAATTAACGTACTTTTGTTCTAAATGCAAATTAAATTTGAAAGGTTGATCTTCACATCAAGAAAGGGCATTGCTGAGAAAAGTCGTCCATAACCGCAATATAGTGACTATTTACATATCAAACATGACCAGGAAAACAACCCACATTCTGCAAATTAACTCAATAAAAGTATAATAAAAACTCAAAAACAATATATGCAAATCAACTCAGTAAAAGCATAATAGAGACTCAAAAATAGCATATGCAGAACAAATTTCAGATCTGATACTTCATTATCAGAATTTCATCAAAAAATTAATTGAGCATAAACGTAACGCCTTTCAGATATTGAGCTGAATGGACGGTTTATCCCAACATGAATATTCAGTGCATAAACTTCTGAAACATAACGATCTGAATCGTTCTTTGATGCTGATATTTATAGATACCATCAAATACTTTTCAAGTTTGTATGATGATTTAATAGGTCCATATGTATGATAATTAAAATCACACAAAATTTATTTATATCGAGAACAAAATATTGCTGCAAATCACATGCTAACAACAAAATGCATGGAAATTCTGCAAATCGGCATCTCCCAACCTGTAACACAATGAAATAAATTTTTCAGTTTCGGGAGGCAATTCCATATCCGACTGACAACTCAAATTAATACAGAATTTTAATTTGGTTTAGTGAAAAGATCATTCTTTTTACTAAAATGGTCAGTTATTTATTTATTTATTTCAGAAAATTGTAAGTTGTACGTTAAGAATTAAATCCATATTGCATCATATATACAATTAATAGTAATTTCGAAACTTACTGGGGTCTGGAGGAGAGCCCACGGCCACTGCCTGTTCCACGGCCAACACCTCCGCCAAATCCGGATCCTCCACTTGCACCGCAGCCTACACCAAGTCCGTCACCAAAACCACTTCCAAATCCACCGCAGGAACCCCACCATCACCTCCTCCAAATCCACCACCAGCTTCGCCTCCCAGCCCTCCACTGCCACCAGCTCCTCCTCCGAATCCTCCTCCTGCGCCACCTCCAACACCTCCGCCACCACGGGCTCCTCCGCCAAACCCTCCTCCAGCTCCTCGACCAAGACCTGCACCCGCTCCACTGCCAACTCCTCCGCCAACTCCTCACCAGCTCCAACGCCAACTCCTCATCGGCTCCACCACCAACAGCTCCACCACCAACACCTGCTCGTGCTTCATCGCCAGCACCTCCACCAACACCTGCGCCAGCTTCACTGCAAGCACCTCAGAATAATTGGGTCCAAGATAGTCCTAAGAACCTATTTCGTTTCATATTTAAAATGTCAAGGCCGGAAACCGCCACAACTTTAATTTTAAATTTGAACTTACGGACCCTCAAACCTACCACACATTAACCATTGTGGAGCCTACGGGCTGCTAGATATAAGAAAAGAGATGGTAATGTGTGCCCATACACACCATGCGCTAAGCTTATCATCCAATCCAATGATTGATTGGTTTGTTGGAATGGTGGTGGAGAATCTGAGAATACTACATCAAGGGCATTTTTTTAACACAAAAGAAATTTTTGGTCTTAAAGGTTACTTTTATTTAGTTATTTTACATTAAAATTTAATATCAATTAATTTTATATTTAAGAAAACGATAGTTTAATACAAAATTTTATATTTAAGATAAGACAAAAATATTTTAAGACAAAACTTTATATTTAAGACAATGACCACCTAAGACTAAATTCATTTAAGACAATTAACAATTAAGACAAAAACATATCGATTTAAGAGAATATTATCTAACAACTGCAAAATTGACTCTCACTGCGCCCTAAGTCCGTTAGTTTGCAGGCTACTAGTGTCTCGTGCCTATACCGAGGTTTCTATTTCACTTACCATTCACGTTATCTTATATAAAAACAACGATTTGTTGGGTTCTTCATTTTGTGGGGATAGCCGACTATGAAGAATTCTATTTCACTTACCATTCACGTTATCTTATATAAAAACAACGATTTGTTGGGCTCTTCATTTTGTGGGGGTAGCCGACTCTGAAGAACGCGACAATTTTTCCTGGCAAGATTTCTTGGACATTAATTCCACTTCTGTCCCTTCGATCTTTGCTCATACAATTAGAGACAACTTGCCTGTTGTTGCATTCAGGTAGTGAGTCACTTTGGTGCTTACTATTGCAGAGTCATTGATAAACTAACTAAACTGTATACTCCTCCTAGTTATGTGATTAAGCCTCGAGTTTGAAATTCCCTTAATATGCATCCCCTTAGACTTTGGATCAGTTGCAAGAAAGATTGCAATGTGGCTGGCTTACAATTGGGTGGAGAGTTGAAGTCCTTCCTTCATTTTCCAGTCATCATTAAACACACAGATAAGTGTACATTTCTTATGTGTATTTCCTTATGGAGTGTGATGAATCTTGTTACATTGTGAATGGTGCAAGATCTTGCGTGTTTGTAAATGTAAATGAATGTCTGAGTTTTGACGCTCATTGTATCTTCATGATTAGAACGGTGTAATGTATGCACATGAATTTTAAAGTGTGCCTAGAATATGCTATTCATTATTATGTGCATGGTGAATGTGCAATTATGTGTTCATATTCAGTCAGTTGATTTCCAAATTTATGGGTATAATTAGTTTAACCAATCCCTATGCTAGTTATTTTGTCAACATTGAGAATTTAGGTATCAGGAATTGGGCCATTAGTCTCCTTGAAACTATAGGAGGGTGGGTGCACAACAATTATAGTTATGCTTTATGAACCTAGCATAGGTTTCTTTTTAGCCCACATATGATATGTTCTCGAGGTCGAGAGGAATTGGGAGTACATGACTTTGTTGACATGCTAGCAGGTCCAAAACCTAGTGGGCACTGGTGAAACCACACCCTAGTGGAACCATGTTGTGTATATAGACACCAGCTATAATCCATCGACCCTACTGATCAAATCTGAGGTAAGGGCTAGGTCTATACACTTAGCCAAATGTTGTTTTTATTTTGGATGAGAATCCTAAAGGCCAGGAGTATGGTACAGGTAGAACTGGGAGTGTTGGGAAGATTTTTAGTCACCCATCGTTGAGATATTTGTACCCTACAACACCCTAAGAGTGTAAAAATTAATATAAGTTTGTTACTACTGATGTATTCGAATTGAAAACAAGAGATTACAAATTTCCTTTGCTTTTCCAAGAAATGGAAATCACAATTTAGAAACACATGCAATGACATGCAACCATAAAAAAAACACAAGAACACAATTATTTATAGGGAAACCCAACAGGGAAAAACCCTTCCACTTCTTTTCATTAATCATATGAGAATGAGAAACAATTACAATGTCTTGCTTCTATCCCGAGGCACATGCTACACTATAAACATGTTCTCCTACTGATTGTCCTGCTCTGGCTAACACTTAGTCAATTCAAGGCCCCATCTTTCTCTTATTTCCTTGCACAATTCCTGAGGAAATTAGCTCCTAAATAATAGGGGAATTCACTATTCCCTTGTGCAAATCCCAAGTAATCGATCACCTGCCTCAATGCCCAACATGTACACTCAACTAGTATACAATTAATAATTACAATGTGCCTTTTCCTCCACTTCAGTTTGGAAATTCAAATTCCATGCATGTCTGGGCTATTTTTAGTTGATTGACGAGTTTAACTAAGAGATCATTGAGTTAACAAAAATTCTACTACTCAACTGACCTTCAATTGACTCAACTAGTTGCTTGAGCTCAGTTAAATGTGTCAAACTAAAAATAATTGAATTAGATTGCTACATTTTAGAAACCTCGCATGCACAATGATTTTTTTTTTTTTTTTTGGTCACAACGGAGGAAACAAGAGAGGCAGAAGCAAGAATGGCTCATAGGTTTCGAACAAAGTGAGGGGAAGGAGAAGGCTATTCTGAAGCTCCTCTAAGCAAATCTTCATACACGCCTCCCTCCTAGGCGATAGAGCGTCACCTGATTTCGTCCCATTATGCTTGCGAACTTTTGGCTCTCCGAGGGTTCTCTACCCGGAAGGGTTCGCCGCTGATGAATCTTAGGGTTATATGAGATGTCAAAGCTAAAGCCGAAGCTTCTCGGCGATGTCTGGTTGATCCTCAAGTCATGGAATCGATCCTTCAAAATAAGATGAAGCACCTAAAGATCACAGAGGAAATAATGTCTCTGCTGCTTCAGCTTGATGCAACGCAGATCAATCTCACCTTAGTTGCTAGAGCAACAGTCCTCGCCAGCAATGCCTCTCTTGCTGATACTATCTATGACACAACAGTCTTTAGACCCGCCACAAATACCATTGTTTCACTCTTACTGCAAGCACATCAGGCCCTGCATAGGTCAGATCTAGAATCCTTTATATTTTTTGGCAATTCTTTAGAGATAGATCACAACCTATTAACAGTTCCCCCCCCAACAAGCAGATTTGTATCTATATGGCTTGGATCTTGTGATAGGCATTCGCTCCTACAATTTTCACAGAAGGGATATTAGCTTGGATCTAGCCGGACTGCCCCCAATGCATCCACAACATGAAACTGGCATATATGCTCCTACATGGTATGCTTTTGGATCTGGGCTAAGCCTTTCCCCCACTAAGCGCAACAACATTCCCAGATATGTCGAGGCTCTAATATATATGGACACTCAAAAGTCCGTTTGGATAACCTCCACGCTAGATCTAGAAGCTAGATCATGTTTGCACTCCATGGGAGAGGGACACATGCAGTCCTCATTGAAAAGATCACATGGTCTAGCTTTGACGAATCAAGGAACAAATAGGTTTCAGCTCTGCCCAGATCCATTAGATCCAGATCTATTGATAGCAAACCGATCACTTTCTCAAATAGATCCACCCGCTACTAATCTGAAACTAATACAAATCTTCATCAAATTGTTACAAGGAAGGAATATCTGCAGGAGGATCAAGAAGGGGAGGCAGATCCAAGACTTAAAGTATGAAATCCAGACTCACCTAGGCATACCAACATGCATGCAAAACTTGATTTACTCAGGACAAAGTTTACAGGATAAACACACACTACAAGATTATGGTATTGTCTCAGATTTGACCATCATCGTCAATCTGAGATTGCAAGGTGGATGCTTCAGAACCAGCTCAAAGGGCACATGCTCTTTTAAAGATGCAGTCAAAGGGAAGGAAAAAGCCCAAACCAAACTAACATCACCTCTAGAACTACCAGGGCCCTACATTGTGGAACAAAAATCTTAGACTCTTGCCTTAACAGTCTTAATGCCTGAGGTAAATGAGATGTATTCAGATTTCTATAACAAAGCAGCTTCATGTAGATTTAATGGTTTTTGGTCTAAATCTAACACTCTACACCAATGGATATTCTTTACATGGACCCCAGATTGTCAAATTCATTTATGTTCCAAGGGGTTTTTTATTGTCAAATTCAACATAGTATAAGATAAGGAATATGTCCTCAATGAGGGACCATGGTTCTGGGGCAATGTGGGACTCTTCATGATCCCTTGGTTCCCAGGTTTTGATGCCAATACAATGGTGGTATAAAAAATTCCAGTGTGGGTTAGGTTACACAACCTCCCACTACACTTTTGGAATCATAAATTTTTAGAAGGTATAGGGCACTCCCTGGGTAAATTACTCAAGATTGATGCGGATAGACTTACAAGAGACATTTTCACTTTTTCCAGAATATGCATCGAAGTAGACCTTAGCCAAGGTCTACCAGATTGCATTATATTGATTCACAATAATATATAATGGAATCAACCATTAGATTATGAAAATACTGCTTTTAGATGTCATGGATGTCTACAAACAGGTCACCTCCACAGTGCCTTCCCACAAGCTAAAAACGAGCCCAAAAGGAATGAGAAACAACACAAAAAGCCAAAAGGTTGGCAATGCATAGAGCCCTTGGAGGAAGAAGCAGAAGAAGCAGAGACAACATAAAATAATGCAGAAATGGAAGTTCAAAATGTCCAGAACAACACACAAAAGGAAGAGATTGACCTCACCTCTACGTGCATCTTGAGGCCCAACAACCCTTTAAAAAAGCATGAACCTCATACATCAGGAATGGAAATAAGTGGTAGCAAACAAACACATGGATCAGAGGGATCTAAATCTGACAAAGAATATCCAGCAAATTCAAAAGAAAACCAATCCATTGTAACATCCACTCCCAATGCTGGAGGTTGGCAAACCAATCCATTGTAACATCCACTCCCAACACTGGAGGTTGGCGAAAAGTGGAAAAGAAGAAAGGTAGGAAAGAATATACTAGCTATAATTTTTTAGATTTTTATGTTATCTGTGAAAACATGATAAGATAATACTGCTTATGCTCCTTAGCATCTACAACATGTAATTTTTCTCATTATGAATAAAATTATGATTTTTCCATAGGGGAAAAAACACTGCATGCACAACTCTACTTCTAGCATATAACTAGAATTTATTGAGTAAACAAGTAGACAAGACCATGCCACACAAGTTAACTTCCATCCAAGTCATCTTACTGATTTGGAAAATCAAATTACTAAATTTGACTAAGGAACAAGTCAAATTTAGCCTTTCTTGCTACATTTTCTAACACTCCCTCTTAGCAAGAAAGGGATTTTGAACCACCCATATCCTGCACCTGTGGAATTTGAATTTTCCTCTTGACAATGCCTTTTTCAATATATATGCATCCTGCTTCTTAGTTGGAATGTAATGTAGCATCATAATTCTCCTCTGCACACAATTCTGCAAGTGATGGTACCTGATATCAATGTGCTTGGACCTATCATGAAATATTGGATTCTCAGAGAGTTTGATACAACTTTGATTATCACAATAAATCATTGTCGAATCCATCTACTGATTGAAAAGACCCACAAGTATTTTCCTCATCCATATGGCCTCACATGTTTCTTGACTTGTAGCCATGTATTCAGCCTTTGTTGAGTTGAGTGCCACATACCTCTGTTTCCTACTATACCAGGAAATAGTTGCAAACCCAACACTGAAGATAGCACCCAAAGTAATTTTCTTGTTTAATGGATTCCCTGCCCAATTTGCATCAGTGAAGCCTTGGAGCTTCACTCCCTTTGTCCTCCTGTACCATACCCCATACTCAGTTGTGCCTCTGAGGTACCTCAACACATGCTTTGTTTCCTTCCAATAAAGCTTGGTAGGCTTCACCATGGCTTGACTCAACTGATTAGTTTCATAATGTATGTTGGGCCTTGTGTTCACCAGATACATCAAAGATCCCACAAGCTATCTGTAAATGGTAGCATATATTTCCTCTCCTAAAGAAACACTCTCCTTCCTCCAGTTTGTAGCTAGAGGTGTGTCCATAGGCTTGTAGTTCTCCATGTAAAATCTCTAAAGTATTCAGAGGCATACTTCCGATGGCTCACAAAAATATCACCATCACCCTGCCATACTTCCAGCCCAAGGAAGTAATGTATCAATCCCATGTCCTTCATCTCAAATTATCTTGCAAGGTCCTCCTTGCAAGACCGAATCAATTGCTCATCTCCTCTGAGTATCAAATCATCAACATACAATACCAAGATAAGCAACTTTCCATATACCACAATGTGATAGAGGTTGGCATCTTCTTCACTTTTGGTGAATCCAAATCCACTGAGATATGTATAAATTTGAGTGTACCATGCTCAGGGTGCTTGTTTGAGACCATACAAGGCTCTTTTGAGTCTACACACGTCTCCCAGTCATATGTCTCAAATCCCTCTGGCTGCTCTATGTAAATTTCTTCCTCAACAACACCATCGAGAAAGGTGGTCTTCACATCCATCTTTCAAATTTGCGCAGGCAAAGGAGGTCACCTGAGAGTTACACTGGCTACATGGCTCTAATGACTGAGCTTATAGAGACTGAGCCATCCTCTTTCGAGGAATGAGTAGAAAAACCTGTATGGGTTGATGCAATGGTTGAGGAATACAAATCCATTAGTCAATCTATTGTATTTGAATAGGTGTCCTAGTGTATTGAGATGATGACGACCTACATCGAGTGGGGTCTATAATTGATAAGTGACATCACGGTTTATCGACCTACATATTTTATCGAGGTTTTTTCAGACACTACTACATAAGGTATTTTTTGGTAATTCTCTCTACTTTGGTACACATATAGGTGGGATTATAGAGTGCATGCGGTGTTAGGTGTACAATTGACCTTTACATCTATCAGTAGGATGTCACTTGATACTAAATACAACTGGGGCCATGGCGTGCCATTAGTCAATGTGTTGTTACATGTGACTATTGAGGTGGGGAGTCGTGGTTGCTCCAAGTCGGGAGTCCAACTTCGTCTTTCCAGACTGCATATTTTTTTTCAAGAATGGCTTCATCTGGTCTTACTTTCAAAGGGATAAGATGACAATTTTTCTGCCAAACCCTCAAAATGTGATCCTTCTCCAAAAATGGAGGGGTACAAGTGGCTTTTGGCTTAGCCTCAAGCCTCTAAAGGACCTCTCAACCACGTTAAATATTCAAGAAATATTCAAAATTATCATCCACCAGCCCTTAATCTCCCTCAAATGTGGGCAAGTGGGCTCCAAAAGTGCATGCTTCAACTCCAAGTCATTGTGCAAGTGGAAAGGAATGGTTCTAACTGGAATTCCCAAATCCTTCAATAAAATCTATCAATGGGTGAAAGTTCCCCAAAAGGCTCCTAAACTCAACTCAAAATAAATGTGTGGCCTCTAACCATCAATATACAAGTGTGAGGCTTGCATGATGTGTCAATCCTGAAAGCACATAGCACCTCACTAACCATCAACCAAGTAACCATGAACATCAACCTCAAGCCAAAGCTCTACTCCTCTAAGCTAGGTTCATAGAGAGTAGTCATTATAGTATGGGAATAATTCTTAATAGTAGGGGGTCAATTTATCCTATTCCCACTTGAATGTTTCATACGATGGGATCTAGCGATTTATCCACAAACCATCCCTTGAATTCTCTTAAGGTAGTTGGAAGGATAGGAAAAAATGTCCCATCAAACACTCAACAAATGAACCATCGATAATTTTGGTGTGTAAAAAGTACTTCACAAAAGTTTCCATCTTACCCAAAATGGCTAGATTGGAATCCCAAGGGATTCATGCTCAATAAATGTATCAGACTTAATTTTGGATATTAATTAAAGATGATTTGCAAAGACAACTCGTCATGGAGACCTTTCTAATAAGGAAGGGGACAAATGCTATATTCTTGATTAAACATAACTTAGAAGATGAAGAGTATTGCCACTTGTTTGTTGAAGCTACGGAGGCTGTGACCAACTTAATCTTATGACTAACCAAGCACTACGTAAGGCATCCTAAGTGGGATGACAAATGTTTTATGATATGGATATAGTCAGTACACTCCTTTGAATTAAGCCTTGCTTTGTATCTTTCCTATACCCTCACTGCTTGTTAGATTTGGCTTCCTGTTGCTAGTAAAACTCTTGGGCCCTGGCTAAGAGGTTTGACCATGTTAAGCCCCTGCAATTGACCTGCAAAGAAATTATGTAACTTGAATGTATTTTTGTCCATTTCAATTTAAATATAGCAGATCAATTGCTAGGGAAAGTTACTATGCACCTAGTTCGTCATAAATGTATGTAATATTGCCATCTAAAGTGATAAAAAATTACAATGAAAAACAGAATAATAACAAATTATCAAAATCATTCAAACCTTGATAATAAGGCTGATACAACCCTATAACAACAGTAAATGTCTTTATCCTACTAGCTAGGGAAAAACAAGGAGGTAAGGTGCCTAGGTCAAGTAGGGCTAGATTTGAGTATTTTAGGGTTTGATAGTAGTTAAGGGTTTTTCTATGGCTTAGGGTCAAACCCTAGATAAACCATTACCTATGATGAGACTTTGGGTTTTGTGAAAATGATAAAAATTATGCTAATATTAGTGCCTTACTCTAATCTAGGGTTAGGGAAAATGGAGTCAAAGCAACCCTAGGGCTAGGTCTTGAGGTTACTCAAGGAAGGAGAGTTAAGTCTAGCAAGAAAAACTCCAAAAACAATAAAATGGTTATCATAGATTAGGGTTTTATAAGGATGAGGTCTCAAACTAGGGCATCAATCAACTAAGTTTTCCAAACTAGGGTTTAGCCTTGATAGACTATGAGGGAACCTAACCAATACAAGAGAGAGGAACAAGCATCAATAAACCCAACACATTCTGGTGTAGTCATCAATAAATGTCATCATATATTTATTTCCATTTGCAGAAGGAACATGCATAGGGCCACACAAATCAGAATGAATGAGTTCAAGCTTTCTATGTGCTTTGGAATGAGAATCATGAAATTGTGCTTTCCTAAGGTACAAGCATCACATTGCTTAAGTTTCCTAGGAATAGTTGGTAAACTAGTAACACCATTTTTCTTCAACAAACGAAGATTGTCATAGTTCAAATGTCCAAATCTAGCATGCAATAAAATACTTGATGGAAGTGTACCTTCATCATAATGATAATTGTATGAAAAGTTTTGTGCACGAGCATAGGTTCCTTGCAGCTTCAAAATTATTTCTTCTTCTATCCCAGTCATGACAAGTGAGTGATATGATGCTTTTTTGACCTCAACCTTTCCATATAGAGCAGAGGGACATAATATGGTAGGAAATAATGGTAGGGAATATGGCAGTGAATAGGAGTTATAGGAGCAAAGAGTTGAATTGGGACTCCCCTGTTTGAGTGGGGGCATGCATAAGGAAAATACATTATACTAAAAATATTAAAATTGAGATGCAATCAGACCACAAAGTCCATTTATCTTCAAACTAAAAAATTGATATGAAATTTGAAAAACATATTACAAACATACATCCTTTCGACACCAATGGAGTCACTTGGTGGGTTTTCAAATGCCTTATGTTATCACTCAGTAATTTCCCAAGGTTAAAGAAAGAAGTCACCGAGGTAACCACAAACCAATCTTTTAGGCTTAGGCTCTAGCCAACCTAAGTCCAGAGAGGGTTCTCTCTATATAATTTAGCTTTGTTTTTAGGGGATTTCAGGCTAGTTCTTAGTGTTCATTGGGGTTTCGGTTTTGAATTGAAGGTTGGGTGGTGGAATTCTTAGAGTAGATGGATAGAGCTAGGTATTCAAGCCATTGGGCTATGGAGTCAACAAATGAATATCATAACTGGACCGGATCATTAAAGGGAATGTTCACAAGGTAGACTAGCAAAGCAAAATGCAAATCTTTAGGCCTAATTGGTGAAGTAATTCTAACTAGGGTGAAAGGGCACTTAAGAATATTGGACCAGGATCATAATGAAGAACAGAGGATGATCATGAACAAAGGGCAATTAAGAATCCTTTGCTATAGATCAGAGGAGAAACTATGAAAGCTAAGGAGCAGTTAAGAATTCCCTAGCTAAGATAGTTTAGGAGAAAACATTCAGAATGTAAAATAGTCAAGACAGAGTGCATTCAAGAAATTTATGAAATATCATTCCTTGTTATACATTTAGATTTTAGAGAAAAAAATAAGACTATGGAAAAAACATAAGGAAAAACAACATTGAACATGAGAGAATACTTATCTGTATTTTGCTTTACACAAGAATCATATAAAATATATGATCTTTATTCTTTGGTCCAACAAGCTGATCTAGTCATTGATACAATATAACTCTGATTTGAGAGAAAAAGTGTATATAAATGTCTTGGAATCCACACAAAATACTTCAAATGAAGAAGTATTTATGTAAATTCTAAACTGAAATATCTTGAAAAAATATCAAGATTGCTTTACAAATATCTCAAACTATTTTACATTAATAGAACTCAAATAAAGGACACTAAAAAATAATGAATATATTTGGAACTATATTTATGGATTTATGGTGATAAAAGAAGAGAAATTAGAATTTGATAGCAACTCTTAATTGATGATGTGGCATCCAAGTCACTAACTGCATCTTTTCTTTGTGCATTCTGCCCCAGCGATTCTGCAAAATTAGGGTCCATTGATACCTTTTTATATCTCAATACAAGATAGATATGTAAAAAGTGAAAGAGTTTATTGTAGATAAATAGGTTTTTGAGATAAACCTCTCTAAGTTTCCCAACATTCAACTCTAGCTGTTCAGAATAATCTCTACAAAAAGATGTCAAAAACAAGACTTTGCATGGTCCGAAAAGTAGGCTGTGAAGACATGCACTTATATCACTTTTGGTAATAATTGTGTAAAATGTGAGATAGGTTTTTGTATATTAGTCTTTTAGGAACACAAACCTCCTCCAGTTTTTCAAAATTCATCTTGGATGGTCAAACTATTTTCTTAAAAACTATGACTTAAACAAGAAATTTCTGAAAAATGTACCATTTTTGCTCTGATTTCATCTTTTAACCTTAAATTTCTTTTATCTATTATTCACTTTTACTTTGGATAAACTTCATTGTTGCTGGTGAAAGTGTTTTCATCTCCATTTAACCCTTACTGCCTCCATGTTTACTTTTACTGTTTACTTTTACCGCTCTGTTTTTTCATCTATCTTCACTTTGACATGAATATGTATTCTTTGTAGCTATCTTCCATGTTGTTTGTCTTCATTCTAGATACTTACTTGACTTGGCCTTCAATCTGATACTCTTTAACCCTGATACACTTTGACTATTCTTTATTGTGTCCTTTTACCTTCACTGTATATTTTAGGTTTTTAGTAAATCATTTAATTTCATGTTTCCCCTTCTTGTCTTTTAACTGTATGTTTTATTTTCCATCTCTGTTTGAATATATTTGATAACAATCTCGGAGTAAACAGGTCTTATGACTAGTATTAAGACTATTTATCTAAGGTTGCGGTCTTTTGATCACCTATAAAATAAAACAAACTGTTAGGAAAACGTTGGGTTGACAGGGAGGGTCATTAATGGCTTTATCGAGCTTTATAGGTCTATGGAGTGAGTCCAAAGTGCTTTCGAGAGGTAAACCATGCTTGAATTGGTTAGCAGAGGCTTCAGGTGGCGCAGAAGGGTTACACAGGGTTTTACTGCACAAACAGGTGAAAACGAGCAAAACTGGGGTTTTTGTGTTTAAATGGGTAAAGGTTTGATTTTTTGAATTTTGGCGCAAAGTGAACAGTAGACGGTTTTGTCATTTAGCGAGAGGGTGGTAAGCAGTTTATTTTGCATTGCTTTAATGGGCTTGGTGGTATTCAAGAGGGGTCGCTCGATTCCACTCATCAGCTGACATGTAGCATTAGGGGCTCATGGACAAACCACTTTATCGGGCGGGTATCGTTTGGCGGATGGGTTGGCCCAATATGGATAAGGGCCATCGGATGTGGAGGGGAGTGATCACATGGTGATCGAGTGGGGAAGCTGCACGGAGGCTAGTGGGGGGCCCGGTGGGCACTTAAGTGCGGCGGTATCAGGGTTAATGAAGGGATTAAGGTGGGATTAGGCCATCGGGGAGATTAATGGAGGGTTTAAATGGCACTTTGCCTAACATAATCGCAGATCGATTAGTTAGTGAGTTTTCGGTCGGGGTGACTATATATTATAGTTTATATTTAAACTAAGGGGTGTAGGGTTAATTAATATGTAGGAGTTTATATATATATAGGGAAATGGGTTTTATTATCGAGATTTAATATAATAAATTAGTAATTAATATGAAAATATGAGTGGAAAAGGGATAAATCAATAAGTAAATGCTCTTTTTGTGAATTTGATGTTTTTTCACATATTAACATTAATACTTAGGGTATGTGTTTTGGTGGGTTTTTTATATGAAAATGCTTTATGTGGGGGGGGGGGGGGGGGGGGGAGGAATGCTTTTCCTAGGCAAAAGTGTTTTAACCTCAGGAAAGGAATATTATTAGGAAAATGAATGAACTGAAGGGGGTGGGATGAATTTTTATGAGGGGAATTTAGTACTTGATATCCATAAATCATTGAGCCGAGGGTCTGGTCCCTCCAAAAGTCAGAGAAATTCTCTGAGCCTCTTTGACTTAAGGTTTTTGAGCATTTTGAACTTTATTATGGGAAATTAGTCAAGTAAAAGGTGAAATGAATGGAGGAAGTTAATTAATTGACTTTGAGATCCATTTGCATGCTTGATTGTTCATTCATATCTAGAACATATGATGGAAAATGATAAATATGCTTTTGTCTAATCAATCATCATACTTCTGCAACCTTTCTCCTACTTACCCATCTACTTTTCCTACCATTTTTTCTTCACTTTATTAGGGTGCATTTGAGTTAGCAAACCCTTATCAAATATTTTTCTTTCTCTTTACAATAGTAAACTAACTAAATCTAACCTTATTACATCCAAGGGCTCAGATTAAACAGTTGAGCTCCTTTTGTTTACTCTACCTATCTAATTATCTGCCAAGGTTACACTGTTTGGCTAGATTTTTATTCTCTATCTATAGACATGAAACTGAAAACATGAAATAGCCAAGTTTAAA